>OX578140.1:7018121-7377505 GCA_951213105.1 Amaurobius ferox | reverse complement strand
ATATATATATATATATATATATATATATATATATATATATATATATATACATATATATATATATATATATATACATATATATATATATATATATATATATATACATATATATATATATATATATATACATATATATATATATATATATATATATATATATATATTTATATATATATATATATATATATATATATATATATATATATATGTATATATGTATATATATATATACATATATTTATATATATATGTATATATGTATATATATATATACATATATTTATATATATATGTATATATATATATATATATACATATATTTATATATATATGTATATATATATATATATATATACATATATTTATATATATATGTATATATATATATATATATATATATATATATATATATATATATATATATATATATATATATATATATATATTATAATGTTTCATATAGGAATGCATGCCTGCAGGCATTACACTTTGGTGCTAGAAGGATCTGTTAGTATTTATATGTAGAGAGCGTGACCAAAATTTTTATTTACAGCAGTTTTACAGTCATTCTCAAAGGAGCGGCAGTCAACAATAATGCATGCCTGACAGCGTCAACACATTGATTGCGGCCCATTTAAAAAAAATTCTGGCATTTCAAGAAACATTCATTAACCAATGCTTAGCGCAATGCTAAGGTGCGACCAATGCTTACATCAGCTCAATGCTAAGGTGCGACCAATGCTTACATTAGCTCAATGCTAGGGTGCGACTAATGCTTACATCAGCTTAATGCTTAAGTGCATGTCAGACATCTGATCATTCTTTTCTTTTTCTACGCAGACGTTCGACGTACCCGAGGATGCAAGGAATCTCTTTGGACGGCAGGGAAAGTAACACTGATTGTAACCTATCGTTCTACGTCGCATGCATTTTGCATGAACTGAAGCATCCTTTTAAGTTTTATAGTGATGCAAAATGTCCAAGCCTTCGATATTCTCGGGGACACCCTTCCAATCGATTATCCTATTTCCACTTTGTCCCTGTTTTATGTCGTTTACGGAAATATTTGATCTTAGAGGTTTTCTAACGTCCATAAAAAAATTCCTGTCAAATGTTCGGTTTATCTTTCGAAATGTCAGGGAGATGGGAGGTTCAATCCGGGAGTGAGTATGGATGACACAGGCAGGGGTCAGTTCATAGGGGTGGACGGACACCACTCAAGTATAGGGCCCAAGATCTAAAAGGAACCCAGATCCTCAATATATTTGGGACTGGTGGAAACTTAAGCAATAAGGTGAAATCAAATACCGTGAAAAATATTTGTACGATGCCCACAATGTCTATGGGCGGAGAAAATACTCATTTTAACGAACTTCTAATCCTTGAGGAACAAACATTCTAGTAAATAAGTTTGTAGCTTAAGATGTTGGTGAGACACGTTCATAAGTTAATCAGGAATTGGGGGTTCTGCTTTCTTCATTCAAATGAAGCCAACTTCTGACAAACCGTTATTTCAATTTTCGTTAATTGTTAATATCAAGAGCTTGAAAATAGAGCGGTCAAAGCATCTTGAATGACACATGACCGCCTAAATATTGAGTTTTGAAACACCATAATAAAATGTTTGTTAGAACACATATGTTATGCTGGTAGACGGCGCTTCGGAGAAAATGATCACGTGACAGTCTTCATTTCAAAAGATCTATGTTGCTATACACATTAACAGGATCATGTCTAGCTTCCTTTTTTAGAAGAATCTATCAAATGAAGCCAACAACAATAATTTTCATGAAAAGATTTTGCTGTTTCTCGAAATATATTAAGATGTCTTAGCTGGATATCTGCCATGATGACGCTATGAAACCAGGGTCGAAATTATATTAACGCTTGGCAGTCGTTTTATGCCAATTACACAAAATGAACAGCGGCTCACAGCTATAATAGTTTGAGTACTGTGATAATGTTATATTTCTCATTTTGCTTCATTTCTTACTTTCTGTGTAGTACAAGCAAACGAAACGTGTTGCAATGTGTCAAAAGTCCGACTATTTAATAAAGAGGGATAATACGCTTTGAGCATCCATAAACAGGAATCAAATCTTTTTAACACTTTCCAACATCATTGAAAAGTGTTTATGACTTCGTTTATTCTGTGTCTGTCCGTTCTCACGATAGCTGCCGTAAAAATGACTTTTAGTATGAAATGACTTTTAAAATGATATTTTAGTATGTTGTTGAGACGGTCTGTGGGACATATGGAAATGTAAAGGAATGGTATCACCCAATTAGTTTTGGATCGAACCCGGGATGAAACAGGGAAGTACATTGAACCTTATGGGACCTCATTTTTTAAACATTTTTTAAGTGAAGTTGAAATTCATAAATTGCTTCAAAAATTTTAGCAAATATTTAAATTATCTCATAAAATATATAAAAAAATTTCAGCAAAATAGGTTCGGTAGTTTTTTAAATACAAATTAAAATAATAATGACACCCACTTTAAATTTATATTGAGTGTTGCATCCGTCCTAAAACCGCTTTATTTTTGAGTACTTTCTGTCCATCTATATTCTGTGCTAACGCAATTATAATATTTTTGAGTTTAACTATGATTATCCAACTTTGATTATTTCTACAACGAAGCCTCATTTTAATGGATGCAAAACGTAAACAAGTGATTGTAAGATGAGTTATATAAAAATGGCTGAATTTTTTTTTACGCAAAATTATTTAACTCTGGAGAGCTAAATGTATGTCAATATTTCAATGCAACGGTTTTAATATTAATAATTCACTCCAATTACATTACAATAAATCTATTAAATTTATATAGCACATTTTAACAATGGACAGTACACGTATATACACTAATATGCATCTATATAATAATTATCTAATGTGCTTTTGTCTTTCCAGATTACCCAGGAAAGGGAAGGCACGCCTATAGTATCGACTACGGGACAGAACCCGCCGGAGACTGATTTTTGCCTCCAGAATCCCGCATCCTGTAACTCCGTTGAATCTTTGCGCACTCATTCATCTGTAGTATACAGAACCTAACGGAGCCGGATTTTGATTATTTTTTCAGGTACGAACAAAGAAAAACGGGTATAAACATATTTTCAGACCGTTCAGAAGCCCCTGGTGATTTAGAAAGCCGAATTTTTACCATCATCAAGACACAGAATCCAACGAAGCTTGATTTAGGTTGCTTCCCAGGAGACAGAAAATGGGGGGAGGGGAAGGCGCCTAAAAATGTTTCCAGACCCATCAGAAACTTCCCGGTGACCTAGAAAGCTGAAACTTTGTCCACATTTTGTGTTGATTCCGGAATAAAACTTGACTAAATAAATTTTTGAGAAAGACGACTCACTTTGCATTAAGCGCCTAACATTTTAAATCAAAATAAAACTTATAAAAAAATGTTGTAACTTATTTTTTCAGAATATGGGTGTCCCTGTCTTTAACATACTTGAAATCAGGTCTTAGTATTCCATATTGAATATAAAATAAAATGTAGCAAATTTGACTTTATCTTACTAACTTTCTTATATAGAATATTGATTCATTAAAAAAAAATTACAATGCAGCACACCAGATTTTTTCTATCTATTATGGGCAATCAAAACAATTATTCTACGTATAAAGAGAAAGTAATTTTCCAATATTGAACAATCCAAACTTCGAGACTCTCAATGAAATATTATAAGTTTTGATGATTCGAGAACTTTCTGCATTTTCTCTATCGTTCGAAATACACAAGACGTATTGTTGAGTGTAGAAAATCCAATTATCTGGCTCAGCATATGCGTTGTGCTGAACACTAAAGCAAATATATTTCAACAATTCCCGGGAGAATACATTTTTCTTCGTTCCATCGGGCACCTATCTTAGCTTCTCTCTTAATGTCCCCCCATCAGGAAATTGCGGTGTCATTCTCTCCCGACTTTTATTTCAACGTGGGATGACAGAATAGAAGGCTTGTTTAATTCTGTTTTATCTAGAGACTATATGCTTCTTCTGAAATTTGAATATATCTTTTTACTATATCTTTATTCGTTACTAATTCCCCCGTGGTGAAGGGGCCCCCTGCGCACCACGTCCACAAGACCCCCCCCCCCCCCCCCCAGGGTATTCCATGGCAAAGGGAATGAGATTTGCAGCTCTACTATTATAGAGGCTCCTAGAAGGGCGGAAGTCTGACTTGGCCTCGACATGACAACATCCATGCCCGCTGGCGGGATTCGAACCCGCAACCCGGCAATCCAGCGATTAGACGGAAACGCATGCCCCTGACCGCCGGATTGTCACTATATCTTTACTTTACCTTTATACTATATCCTATTAAGTTAAAGAAGCACAAGAGTTCAACACGACGGATATATCTTTTCCCCTGCACTTGCATGATTCAGAAGGGAAAACATAATTGACAGGTTAGAAAATCACCGTGTGTCACATTGGAGTCAAGGTAGGTCAGGTGTGTTGACACCTGATTGTGGGTAACACATTGGGTGATCTTGGGACAGATTTTGCAAAATATCGTCCAATTCGCAACTTCCATATAAGTTCGAGAATGGAAACCGAAAATAAAAATGTCTGGCTGATTTCTGTCATTTTCGATAGATACATCTATGAGCAACCATGGCAGAGTTCCAATGTCTGAGATTATTTTCAACAATGCATTGCAAATACGGTAACTTTGTGAGCTCGTTGATAATTGAATGGTTATATTTTATATAAAACCTTCGTCTAGCACAGAATAATGCATAAAATGAGCGTACCACTCGGTTTCAAAGGCATAAACAACATTTTCCTTTAGAGTAACAAGAGAGAGTGACTTGCACTCACTGGAGCAAGTTCCTATTGTTATTCTTGTTGTCCTAAAACAGAAGGCTGCTTTTTGCCTTTGAAACTGATCAATACATTCATTTTAGAGTTCTTATTGTGTTACACGAAGATTTCTATGAACTTTTTTAGCAGAAGTTTTGGGCGTGTTTCGATCATTCGAAGGCTGTTTCATGTTATTTAACGATTGCTGTAAAACTTCTCCAAGAAAACTTCTTCTTTCTAACAAGATCGTAAGAAAATGAATTGAATTTCTGATGTCGCTTATTGCTGCTGGAAGCTAAATACAGCTGGAAGTATGCAGATCTTTGAAGTCGTTCTTACTTGCTAGAACTATAGTGACTGGAATACCTAGTGTCGCCATCAAGGAAAAAAATCAGGAGAATTGTTCAGGAAATGCAACAGATGGCGCTGCAGTTCAAATTCTCCCGCTTATAGTAGGCAACGCTATACTTTTCTGTACAAAAATACGTCATTTTAAATTAAAAATTTAAATAAACCAACTTTTTAAAAAATGTTTTGACTTTAAAATAGGGTTTTGGGAGAATTATTTTTCCACAGGAACAATTCCTTTTATAGTTAACACGAATATATAATTGCAAAATATTTTTTAAAAATTCGTTTCTTGCTCTAAAACAGACTGTTTTATCGGTCTCTGATGCGTTGAATTTTCATTTTTAATTTCAGTATTATTTTGAAAAGCATTTCATTATTATTTGGTAAGCAAACATTTATTTTTATAATTATATAAAATAGATACAAATTCATCTTACAACTTAGAGAGGGGTACAAAACGAACGTAAATTTACACTAAGTTTGTTTTAAATAATGCATTTGTAGACAGAAATGTATATTAACTTTCTTTTAAGCAAAAATTAAATGAAGTAGCTGAGATAAAACTCGAATAATTTTTTTGTAAATAAATCATTTTGTGAGTTGTGTTTGGGGAAAGACATATTTATCTTAGTATAACTAAATTTATCTTAGTCAAATTTATCTTAGTATAACTAAATAAATATTAAAACTTACCCGACAGCTCATCTTTATAACATATTACTGTAAATACAAGATTTATACCTTATATCTATATATAGCACTATTAAGATTATGCTATCTTAATTATCTTTACAACGTTTTTTATATATTTATATATATATATATATATATATATATATATATATATATTTATATATTCTCTACGGACTATATCCAATCTCTAAACTGGACGTTAGGCCATTTGGTATGTATGCCCCAATCTTCCGAACAGTTGATTGCATTTAAAATCAATAGACTTCTAGTATCCACTTATTGGACTTTTGTACCCAATTTCGTTTGAAACGCTTCTTTAGTTCGCGAGATATCGTCTCTGTACAGACTCACGGATACACACACATACCCCTCAAAAAAGTTCGATTCGAGTTCAGAGATACTTGAAACGTGCTTTTCCGTCGAAAATAATCGAATTCGAATGTTCCCCCATCACAATACTTTCCCCATACATTATACTACGTATATAAGGAGAAGTGAAAAAGCGGTCTCTTTACAAAATAAAGCTAGGAAAGTACGTATTACGTATAACAAAGTTCGAACACTATATTTGCTGATTTCATTTAGAAAGGAAAATAATGTTGTTACAAATAACTCAAACTAGTCCGTCAGGAGAGAAATCAGTCATTTTTTCTGATATTTCAGTATAATCATAATAAGCATATAATTAAACCCGCATACAACCACATTGCAAAGACCTGTGAAATATTTCTTTAAAAACTATATTTCGATATTTGCGAAGAATTTCTCTCAGGCTGTGGAAGATATTTTATTATAATATGGAATATGAAAGATATTTATAACAAAATTATTATTTTCAAATATATTATAACAAATTATTTATATAACATAATTATTTATAACTAATATATTCTAACAAATTATAATGTGGAAGATATTTAAAATAAAATTTTAGTACATTTACTTCGCTGTATACAACTTTGTTATAAATGGGCCTGTCTGTGTTCTGAATGTTTTATATTACAGACTAAGTTATATTAGGTCCACCCGAATACGGATTCCAAATACGGATTACCTACGAAAATTGGCTGGAAGGAGTTAATCTGAAAATACGAACTCCTGCGGCCCGTGACATTTATTCTCGCTAGATATGTAGTTATTGCAGACCAATAAATTCGAATCAAATACAAACATCTGGAAGTTCTCCGAGGAATTCTGGTAACAGGCAAGTGAACTTTCCAGAAAACATTTTAAGTAGAAAAATAGAGTTTAAGGAAATGTTTCATAAAATATACGAAATTTTCATAACCAGACATTGTTGAGGTTCTCAGGAATCCCCGTTGATGAGCTGTAAATTTCCATTTATTCGGAATAAAACTCACTGTAGAGAAAATACTTATTTAATATTACTTTTTTACTTTCCTTATATACATAATGTATAAGGAAAGTATTGTGACGGGGTCGAAAATTCGAATTCGAGTTTTCGACGGGAGAGCACGTTTCAAGCATCCCTGATCACGAATCTGTTAGAAATAAATGATCTCTCATCGCTACGAAAGACTGACAAATGCAAAAACACTGACTCTCGCCTTTCCGCCAGAAGAGGAATGTGTTTACTTCGAGAAATCTGCGCGCGCATCCAAGAGACTATACCGGTACACTTACGAACTGAAGTTCTGTTCTGTGTTGTCGATGCTTCGTTTGATGTCGCAGCAAAATGCTTGTTTCTTTGTTTTCCTATGTAATTTTTTAATGCAGAATCTAATTAAATAATATGTTTTTTCTTCCAATCAAGCGAAATTATTCCTGATATCAAGATGGTAAACAAACACACTAAAACTGATATTTTTTAAGACTTTAGGAGGAACTAAGTAAAATTGCCCTACACCCTTCAAACAGAAAGGTAAGCATTTTACCTATTATAATTATGCTGTGGATAAAGTAAAATGATATTATAACATTTATTCTCATTGGCGAGTCAGAGTGCCATTACCTATGCACAACCGAGCTCCTATATTTTTATCAGATTATGAGACCGAAGTTGTTGCCTGTCTCGCTGGAGAAATTGGTACTAACAAAATCAAATAGCAGCATTTTTCATGAACAATAAAATTATTATTTGAAAAAGGGCATAAAAATAAGTAACCGAAAAGAAAATTGATATACAAATATATTACAATTATTTTTTTCGTTCCCCATTGACTTCGTAAAAAAAAAAACCTTCCAAACCGAAAGTGATTTTTTTTTCGGAATAAGATTAAAAGGAAATATCGCACTGCAAATAAACAAAAAAAAAAGGGAAAATATTTCTCAAGGAAACTAAAAATAAAATATAATGGCATCTATCAAGGAAAGTCACTTGATCGAAAAATTAAACCAGGGTAACTATTCCAATTGGAAGTTTAAAATGGAAATGACATTATTGAATAAAGAATTATCAGAAACGATAACAGAAGTGGCTCCGGACCCAATTACCGACGAATGGCAGAAAAAAGATAGAAAAGCCAGAGCGCTCATAAATTTATGTATAGAGGATTCTCAAATCGTTCACGTCAAGCATCTCACCACGGCGCGCGATACTTGGAATGCGCTTCGCGCAATACACGAAAGAGCTAATTTATCCAGCAAACTATACTTTTTACGAAAGTTGTACAGTATAAAGTTAGATGAAAGGGGAAACATGCAACAACATATAACCAAAATTCTGGAAACAGTGGATAAACTTAAAGCAATCGGGGAGGAAATAAATAACTCGCATATATCAGCACTATTTCTGTGTTCGCTACCCCCAGTTACGAAACGCTGATAACGGCGTTGGAAGCGCGACCAGAGGATGAACTGACGCCGGAATTCATTAGCAGCAAACTGATTGATGAATATAATAGACGTAGGGATCACCAAGAAATGCCGCAAAACATGGCAAAGGCTTTTCACGCGAATAAAAAATTCTCTAACACCTATGGCTACAAAATGGATAACAAATACTGCTCACATTGCAAAATGAAGAACCACAACAAATCTGAATGTTGGCGTCTAAAGAATAAGACCAATGAGCCTTGCAGATATAAAGATTATAAAAATAAATTCAGACACAACTCATCACAGTTAGTGTATGAGGGAAACGACAGACCGGTCACGAACACAAGAAAGATATTCAGACACTGTAGATAAAGTAGGATCGAAATTTAGGGACTTAGCGCTCATAACTAATCAAACTGAAGAAGACAGCTGGATCGTTGATAGTGGTTCCTCATCCCACATAACAAATAATGAGAATTTATTCACTAAAATAAATAATGAAAACAAATCGGAAGTTATCGTTGCTAACGGTAAAGCCTTAACCGCCTATGGGTCAGGCGAAGTAAAAATAAAAAGTCGAGCCTCGGATGGAGAGATAAGACAAGTAACGCTACAGGAAGTACTATTTGTGCCAGAACTGAAAGCTAATTTATTTTCCGTACGAAAAGCAACACAGCATGGATGCAAAGTAACTTTTACTAAAGACAACTGTCAGTTAACTTACAATGATGAAATATTCTTAGAAGGAAAAATAAAAAATAACCTGTATGAGCTAGACCTGCTCACACCACAAAACAAAAATGTTACATATATGGTAAATAACTGTAACAACCCCAATTGTGTTACATTATGGCACAAAAGAATGGGTCACAAAAACTTCGGCTCTATAAAGGAAATTAAATCGAAACAGTTAGCCGAAGGCATAAACATTAACGAATGTAAACATGAACTAAATTGCGAAACTTGTATAAAATCAAAACTCACCGACATGCCATACCCCAAATCTACTCAAAACAGGGGGACTCATATTCTACAACTTGTGCACAGCGACGTATGCGGACCAATGCAAACTCCCACTATAGGAGGAAAATCATACGTGCTTACATTTATTGATGATTTCTCCAGGTACACAATGACCTATCTCTTATCAAAAAAGAGTGAAGTTTTGTGTAAACTGAAGGAATACATCGCTTTTACGACAAACAAATTCGGAAAAAAACCAGAAATACTGAGAAGCGATAATGGCGGCGAATACGTCAGTAAAGAATACGAGGAATATCTAAGTGACAACGGCATACATCACCAGTTGACCGTGCCACACTGTCCATCCCAAAATGGCGTAGCGGAAAGAAAAAACAGGTCACTAATCGAGATGACACGAGCTATGTTGTCAGAAGCAAATTTAGGCAAAAAATTCTGGGGAGAGGCTATAAACACTGCCAATTACCTACAAAATAGACTTCCCACAAAGGCCAATACAAAAACACCCTACGAAATGTGGACTGGTATGAAACCAAATCTTCGTCATTTAAGAGTCTTTGGCTGTAAAGCATATTCCTACATCCATAAAAGCAAACGAGGAAAATTAGATGAAAAAGCCCAAGAAGGGATTTTTGTCGGATACGACGACAGATCAAAAGCTTACAGAATATATACAGAAGGAAAAAACATAACACTTGCTAGAACGGTTAAATTCCTCGAAAAATCAATGCAAATTTCAGAATTAAGCTCAAAGGAATTATTCGAAGGAACAGATAGTGAAGTCGAAAAAACTAATGCTCAAACAGATGAAAAACCCGAAGAGAGCGAGATTGAGTTTGAGGCACCGTCAGATGATGAACAAATAAATTCTGATAACATAACCGCTAGTCAACCTCGCAGATCCGAGAGATCGAACAAGGGAGTACCTCCCGATCGACTCATCTACTTAGCGCAACAAGCTAACACCGTCGAACCCAGAGACTATAATGAGGTACTAAAAATTAAGAGCCCACAAGAGAAACAAAATTGGCTAGACGCAATGGAAGAAGAAATGCAATCTTTGCAAGAAAATAACACATTCACATTAATGGACCCCCCGCATGGAAGAAAAATTGTAGGTTCAAAATGGACATATAAAATTAAACACGACTCTCAGGGAAAAATAGCTAAATACAAAGCTAGACTGGTAGCAAAAGGATTTTCACAAAAATACGGTGAAGATTATTACGAAACTTTCGCACCAGTGGTCTCACACAGCACAATTAGAGCATTCCTGGCAGGAGCAGCATATAGAAAATATAACGTACAACACATTGATATCAAAACCGCTTTCTTACACGGGGATTTAGACGAAACAGTTTACATACAACAGCCAGATGGCTACATCTCCCCGGGTAACGAAAACAAAGTATGGAAATTAAATAAAGCTATATATGGGTTGAAACAGGCCGCAAGAGCCTGGCATCTAAAAATAGGTGACTCTCTAAAGCAACTAAAATTCGTGCAGAGTACTACTGATCCATGTCTATTCAAAAAGGGAAAAGGAAGAGAAACTATCTATATAATCGTATATGTGGATGATATTCTAATATCAGGATCAGAAGAACAAATTGACAAAACAACGAAAGAACTGGGCAGACAATATGAATTAAAAAATTTGGGTGAAGTTAATTATTACCTTGGAATTAGCATAAGAAAAAACCATGATGGAGATTATCTATTAAATCAAAAAAATAAGATTGAAGAAATTGTAAATACATTTAATTTGCAAGATTCAAAACCCTATAGTACACCAATGGAAACTGGATATTTGAGAAATGAAACAGAAGAAAACCTGCTTCCTAATAACACTAAATATCGCCAAGCTATTGGAGCTCTTCTATATATTGCCACGGTCACAAGACCAGACATCACAGCCGCAATAAACATTTTAAGTCGGAGAAATGAGAAACCACGTCAAATGGATTGGAACGCAGTAAAGCGTCTAATAAGTTATCTAAATCATACAAAGGATCTAAATTTGGTAATAAAATCAACGACAAAACCAATTCTTACAACATACGCTGATGCTGACTGGGCAAGCGATAAAACGGATCGGAAATCCACGAGTGGTAATCTTTTCTTAATTGATGATTCTCCTATACACTGGTTAAGCAAAAAACAATCATGTGTTGCACTTTCCTCCGCAGAGGCGGAATATATATCCGCTGCTAACGCAGTTCAAGAAGTACTGTGGTTAATCAACCTACTCAAAGATCTCGATATGCTTCAACAGCTCCCGATTACTATTTTCGAAGATAACCAGTCATGTATAAAAATGATTGAATCACCGAAGTACATGTCAAGAACCAAGCATATTGACATCAGATTCCACGCCATAAGAGATTTTCAGGAATCGGGTGTAATCCAGTTGAGTTATCTTCCAACTAAGCTAATGACAGCGGACATGATGACAAAACCACTGCCAAAGACTGAATTTCTGAAGCACAGATCCAAACTGCTACAGCCGTGATATGCAGCTCCAGAGATCAAGGGGGACTGTTAGAAATAAATGATCTCTCATCGCTACGAAAGACTGACAAATGCAAAAACACTGACTCTCGCCTTTCCGCCAGAAGAGGAATGTGTTTACTTCGAGAAATCTGCGCGCGCATCCAAGAGACTATACCGGTACACTTACGAACTGAAGTTCTGTTCTGTGTTGTCGATGCTTCGTTTGATGTCGCAGCAAAATGCTTGTTTCTTTGTTTTCCTATGTAATTTTTAAATGCAGAATCTAATTAAATAATATAATTTTTCTTCCAATCAAGCGAAATTATTCCTGATATCAAGATGGTAAACAAACACACTAAAACTGATATTTTTTAAGACTTTAGGAGGAACTAAGTAAAATTGCCCTACGCCCTTCAAACAGAAAGGTAAGCATTTTACCTATTATAATTATGCTGTGGATAAAGTAAAATGATATTATAACATTTATTCTCATTGGCGAGTCAGAGTGCCATTACCTATGCACAACCGAGCTCCTATATTTTTATCAGAATCATACATTTTTGAAGTGATGTCTGTGTGTGTGTGTGTGTGTGTGTGTGTGTGGAGACGATAACTGACGAACGAATGGACCGATTCGAACAAAATTTGGTACAAAAATCACAATCTGTAAACACTGGAAGTCTATTGCTTTTATACGCCATCGAATGTTCAGAACCCCCCTAAATTTTCGAATGAAATTTTGAAAAAATCGTCAAAAAATCAAAACCACTAATAAAGTTACGCAAATACATATTTCTTATGTACTTTTTCATTACAAAACGATTGGCATGAATTTTAGAACGCTAACATGAACCATTCTCGAGATATTGTACATTTTTCAAAAAAATTATCAAAAAGTCATATAAAATAAAAAAAATATATTTCCTATTGACAAACATGTTCACTTTTCATATGTAATACCATGCGATAAATTGGGTGACGTCATTCTCGTGGATCTAGCTCGTCCCATTCATGAAAAAAGATACTTTGAGTAATACATTTGTATTTGAACGCCAATAGTCATTTATCTGCTGTAAGTATAACTTATTTCTTAGTGCATAACGCTTGGCGAGATTTTGGCGACGAATTTGGCGGAATGGCGCCAACTTGGCAACTTTTTGAAATGTTGCCAAATTAACGAAAATCTCGCCAAATGGATAAAAATGACGCTAAATCAATGAAAATGACGACTAATTGTTGAAAATTTAATATCTTGGAAAGAATATTAGTATATACTATAAGAAAAACCTATTTTTTTATTGTAAAAGTAGTAAATTCATTACATTATATAAGGAAAGTCATGTGTTGCCCACATCAGATTTTTTAATTCAAAGTGTAGACAGGATAGTGCTTTACTTAAAAACTTTAAACTTTACTTAAAAACTTTAAACATTTGTTTGGATTTATTTTTTTCCAACTGTATAAAATGGATTCAAAAGTCATAGTCTTAAAATATTCATTAAAATGCTCACTATTTTAAATTATTTCATTGAATTTCTAATTATCTCCTGATTCAAAATGATTCATTTAAATAAGAATATTAATATTAAATCAATAATTTTCCTTAAAATATTATTTTAAATCGAAATATTTGTTTTTCTTAAAATAAATTCATTCTTTTGTAAATCAAATAGCTCTCCGTTTATTTTCAAAAGCGCCCATTTTATTGACAGGAATTCTTTGTTGGAAAAATGACCCTCACGTACTATAGATATTTCTTGTTCTTCAACAAGGGCCCTCGAGTCTGCAATAATAATTCGACCACGCTTCTCAACGAACCCAGGTATTAAAATATTATTACCAACAAATACCAATATGTACCAACAAATATTAATATATATCACTGATACATACTAATACGCATAAAATATTGATATGTATCAATCTGTACCAACGATACATACTAATATGCATAAAATATTAATATGTGTCAATATGTACCAACGAATAAAATATTAATATGTACTACATATCCAAATTGCAGAAACCTTAGTTTCAGAGCAGTTATCGTCCAATAATATACACAAAATAAAGGTTTCGGGATGCAGCACGCGCCATTTTTGCCCGACCCCGTTCAGCAACGAACTATGTATGATATGCAACTGCGCCACTTACCAAAATTGTAAACAAATAGGCTAAGTTTTAGGGGAATTATCGCCGAACATAATATTTCAGTTAAAAGGACAACGAATTCGGGCTGTAGAATATTAATATGTATCACATATCCAAATTCCAAAAGAAATTCATGGGACGGGACAGACCAGTGGTTAGAGCACGGAGGACCCGATTTCGATTCTCGGCTCTGTCCAAACTGTTCCCGCGTTTACGCAGAGTACGGATACATTAAATATGTGGATCTAAATATCCTCCTGAGAGGTTGGTGGTAGAGGAAGGAGGTACGGTTTCTGTTAAAGTTGCCCCCATTGTTCGAGTCTAAATTGAGTTGCACAGTTCCGGCCTTCCAAACAGATTACATCCTTACATCGGTTGGTCGGGTCGAAAAAAAGAATGAAAAGAAAAATCGGCTCAGTTTTAGAGCAATTACATTGGGACAAGTATGCCTATGGACGGACAATCCCAAAACATCATCGCGTCTAGTGGTAAAAAATAAAATATGCCTCTTCGCTCCCTCTCTTCATATCAAAATTTAGAAGCTTACTCACTTCGTTCCATCAATAATAAAAGTCTCCGAAAGACTCTGTTGATTCTAGGAATTGAAAAGGCGGTTCTTGCTGTATTAATTTGACAAGTGACACATGACGTTGCAGGAAAATCAAATGATCAGTTAACTTTCAATTTAATCTATGTAGTATTAGCTCTTTATTTGCTTTATTTTACGACATACAGGATTTTGGTCTATGTTACACCAAAAGAGGTAAAATCCAAAAATTTCCCATGAAAATTCCGCCCATACCTTGTTCGGCTTGATTGCTCAAATCTGTTGGTTAAACAGAAAATGAATGACTACGAAGATAAATGCTTTTGATTATTACTTTATCTAAAATCAGAATTCTATCCATTATTATTTTTTTTTGATAACGCTTCTTGAACATAATGGTTTGTTGTAAGACATATTTAAAACTTGAAAAAATCTCCAAGTTAGCATGATTCATTTAAAATATGTGCTTAAAAATATTTGTGAAAGATAAAATCGTTTATGCAACAGCAAAAAGAAAGAAGTATTAAAATTTCTTAACAGGAAACAACTTAGAGAATGCGTTTCCTTATGCATCCCTCTTTGTAATTTTTGTAATGTTATTTCTTATTCGAAATTTTATATTTTAATATAAGAGGGCGTTTCCAAGATTTGCGATATGAAAACATTTATTCTTATCAAAGAATATAATATCGAGTGTGAGTAATTTACGCACGTTATTATCGTTTGCCGATATACACTCATGTCCAAAATTAAGCATATTTCGCAAAATGCGAAAAATTCGTAGTTAATATGGATACAATGGTTCACAATCAGTTGTTGAGAATCGTGGGAAGAAGGTAAATCATTGTGCATATGCAAAACAGTTCAGTCAAAGTTGAGTTGCACCAAACACCGGCGCACGTCGAAGCGAGTATAAAACGGCTTCGAGCGGCATGGCCAGTTGAGGCAGAATTTCGCAATTGCTGTGGTACGGAGCGTTGTTAACAATCAGAAAGGACGAAAGATGTCATAAAGATGCCAACTGGACATGTTTCTGAAGGGACGAATTATTGGAATGCTGGAATCCGGTCGATCCCAAACCTAAGCGGCTCGAATTCTGAATGTGCTTCAGTGTGTGATCTCCAGACTGTGACAAAGGTTCCAAACCACTGGAGATGTTACTCGACGGCCAGTACCAGGTCGGCCGAGGGTAACAACCGCTCAATAAGACCGATATTTGGTGATAACTGCGCGACGTCAGAGGAATCGTTCTGCCAGACAACTGGGTTCAGCCCTGACAGCCGCCACAGGAGTCACTGTTTCGAGACAAACTGTTTACAGGAGACTCAGACACGTTGATCTCTACGCCAGACGACCAGCAGTTTGTATCCCTCTGACGTCTGCACAAAAACGCAATCGTTTGCAGTGGAGTTCGGAACATCGGCAGTGGAGTGGACAATAAGTGGTTAATGTCATGTTCAATGACGAGTCCAGGTTTAACCTGCAAACTGATTCTCGTCATATCACGATCTGGAGAGAACGTAGAACGCATTTTCACTCGGGAAACATCACGGAAAGACATCGTTCTCCGTTTGGGGGAGTCATGGTCTGAGCAGGCATCATGATGGACAGCCGCGCAGACATCCACATCTTTGACAAGGGATCAGTTATCGGTCAAAGATACAGAGACGAAGTCCTTGAGTCTACCTTTCGATTGTTTCGAGGTGCAGTTGGTCCTGATTTCATTTTCATGGATTATAACGCGTCTCCTCACCGTGAGGCCTTGGTCGACGACTTCCTTCAAACTGAAGATATCCAGCACCTGCAGTGGCCTGCCAAATATCCTGATCTGAATCCAATAGAGTATTTATTGGAAATGCTCGGAGACATCTTGCAGCCCTCCGCTACCCACCAAGCTCCGTTCTGGGATTAAAAACTGCTCTCTGTGAGGTACTCTTGTGAGGTACTTGGAACTCTTTGAGCACACAACTCATCCAAACCCTCATCGAAAGTATGGGAAATCGTTGTGCAGCATGCGTGGCTACTCAAGGATCCCACACACCGTATTAAACTGCAGCATCCCATTGTTTTAATCATTCTGTTTCCCTGAGGTTAACACTCGTATTGTGACCCTTTTCTTTCAATCCTTTTCTTTGGACAATGAAAGTTGTTATTATCCTGGTTTTGCATTGTTTTCTTTTTCTATAACTCTATTACACAGGCATTCCGCGTTTCCTTTCATTCCGATGTAAATTTCCTGTTATTTTCACAAAAATAGCAACTATGCTTAACGTTTGGACATGAATGTATATAAGGAAACAGTTTGGAATTCTTGACCCCCGTACTTTCGTTCTAAAAAATTAAACCTGGTGTCATTAATTTGAACTATTGTCAGCATGGGAAATGGCTTATTGTTTGAAGAAATGAGTGTCGAAGTGCTGCCACCAAGACATTATTACAGCTTACTGAACTTGGTTGAACCTTCTAGCCGGGTGCTTCTTCATTTGTTTGAAGAAACAAATATCGCTAGTTACTAGGTTACGTCCAGTTCGGTGTTTATGCACATCCCAGTGGAAACGCTGTAACAGTTCACTCGTACGGTTGTCAGTGTGGGAACTGGCAGCATCATGGAGCCTATACCTTAACAAGTTGACAATTCATTTCAGCTAATTTTATGCCCTGACTCGCAGAAATCTTATCATGCTAAAGATATCAGCTGTTGACCCCCCTTCAACAAGTGTCGTCTATTTTAAATGTTTATTAAACAATGTCCCTTTAATGTTCCCTAGCAGCAGGGAAAGAAAAAAGAGATTGGAGTAGTCTGTATCGAAACGCATTCATCCAATAATAAATTTCAGGAGCGTAACTGGCCCTCCCAACTTACGAATTGAAACGCTTTTGTACTAAATATAATTATACAAATTAAAAAAATCTGATGTGGGCAACACATGACTTTAGTTATATAATGCAATGAATTGACTACTTTTACAGTTAAAACAATTTTATTCTTATAGTAGATACTTATATTCTTTCCAAGATATTGAATTTTCCTTAATGAGTCATCATTTTCATTGATTTAGAGTCATTTTTATTCATTTGCCGAGATTTTCGTTAATTTAGCAACATTTAAAGATGTTGCCAAGTTGGCGACATTCCGCCAAATTCGTCGCCAAAATATCGCCAAGCATTATGGATGGAGAAATAAGTTATTCTTACAGCAGATAAATGACTATTGGCGTTCAAATACAAAAGTATCACTCAAAGTATCTTCTCTCGTGAATGGAACGAGTTAGATCCATGATAATAATGTCACCCAATTTATCACATGATATTACATATGAAAAGTAAACATGTTTCTCAACAGTTAATATTTTTTTTTAATTTATGAGATTTTTTTGATAAATTTGTTTAAAAAATGTGCAATATCTCGAGAACGGTTCATGTTAGCGTTCTAAAGTTTATGTCAATCGTTTTTTAAGTAAAAATTACATAAAAAATGTCTATTTGCATAACTTTATTAAAGGTTTTGATTTTTTGATGATTTTTTCAAAATTTCACTCGAAATTTAAACATTCGATTGTGTTTTAAAACAATAGGCTTCCAGTATTCATGGAATGTGATTTTTGTACCATATTTCATTCGAATCGCTTCATTTGTTTGTGAGATATCGTCTCCACAGACTCACTCACTCACACACACACACACACACAGACATCACCTCAAAAATGTTCGATTCGTGATCAGGGATGCTTGAAACGTGCTCTCTTGTCGAAAACTCGAATTCGAATTTTCGACCCCATCACAATACTTTCCTTACACATTATGTATATAAGCAAAGTAATAATTAAATTATTACAATACGTCGTTCAAATTTTTGTCAGAAATATCTGTCGACATAAATATTCATAAGTAAAATAGCATAAAATAGAACATAACATAAAGCAGTCAGACGTTTTTCTGCTATTTCGAAGTCACTCACTCTCTGTCCCTTTTATCTGGAGGAAGGATGTTCAATTTGCTTTCGAAATCTGTTCATATCCTTAATTTTTTGAATGGTGTTCAATTTACGAAAGATTTTAACGACAAACAATACAATGGTTAAGAAATTTCAGGCAACTTGCGGCTTTAACTGCATACTAACATTTAATATATTTCATTACCGATATTTAGTGGTAAATTTAATCAAGATCACCACCATTAATGGATTGACAGCCCATTGTGGACCTTGGCTTCCTCAGAAGATTCTTCCAAGTTCCTTGGAGCAATTCTTCTCCAATTTTTAAGCTTCAACACCTCAAAGTCATCGTCCACACAATCGATCCGTCTCCACTTCGGTCGTCCTTCAGGCCTTTTTCCGATAGGAATGGGCATGCACATTTTCTTTGTGATTCTTAAATTTAATCTGTACCGTAAATTTCGACCAGAGTCGCATAAACATCTGAACGCCAGGGATTAAACTGTTAGATGAACGTTGCAGCTCGCATAATGTACCGCTAACAGTAAAGTTCCTGGGTTTGTGACTGAATGATAAGAGTTTTTTTTGTCTCAGAAGGTTTTTTCCTGGAAGAAAACGACTGACATTTTAGAAAGTGTTCCTTCACAGAAAATATTACGAAAAAGAAAATGTTTTCAGTGTGAAGTATAAGAAATACATATTAGTTTTCTAGACTATTTTAATTTTTATCACTTCTTAAAAGTAGTTAAACTCAATTTCAGTCAAAACATAGGAATAAAGGAGGGGGGGGGGGAGAGAATATAGTCACAAAATAAACAATAATTAAAATTTCAATCTTTGACTTAGAATCCATTTTTTACTTTCCTTATATACATAATGTATAAGGAAAGTGTTGTGACGGGGTCGAAAATTCGAATTCGAGTTTTCGACGGGAGAGCACGTTTCAAGCATAACTGATCACGAATCAAACATTTTTGAAGTGATGTCTCTGTGTGTGTGTGTGTGTGTGTGTATGTGTGAAAGTATGCGTATGCGTGTGAAATTATGTGTGTGTGTAAAAGTATGTGTGTGTGTGTCAGTGAGTCTGTGGAGACGATAACTGACGAACGAATGGACCGATTCGAACGAAATTTAGTACAAAAATCACAATCCGTAAACACTGGAAGCCTATTGTTTTCATACGCAATCGAATGTTCAGAACCCCCCTAAATTTGAGTGAAATTTAAAAAAATCGTCAAAAAATCAAAACCGCTCATAAAGTTACGCACATAGACATTTCTTATGTAATTTTTCATCAGAAAACGATTGACATAAATTTTAGAACGCTCATATGAACCGTCCTCGAGCTATTGCACATTTTTCAAAAAAATTATCAAAAAGTTATATAAAATAAAAACAAATATTTCCTATTGAGAAACATGTTCACTTTTCATATGTAATACTATGCAATAAATTGGGTGACATTATTCTCGTGGATCTAGCTCGTTCCATTTATGAAAAAGGATACTTTGAGTAATACTTTTGTATTTGAACGCCAATAGTCATTTATCTGCTGTATTCTTAGTGCATAACGCTTGGCGAGATTTTGGCGACGAATTTGGCGGAATATCGCCAACTTGGCGACTTTTTGAAATGTTGCAAAATTAACGAAAATCTCGCCAAATGGATAAAAATAACGCTAAATAAATGAAAATGACGACTCATTGTCGAAAATTCAATATCTTGGAAAGAATATTAGTATCTACTATAAGAAAAACCTATTTTTTTTACTGTAAAAGTAGTACATTCATTACATTATATAAGGAAAGTCATGTGTTGCCCACATCAGATTTTTTATTTTAAATTCAAGTATACAGGGTGATTCAAATTCAACGTAAGGTCTCTGTAGGAAAAACGACTGGACGAATTGCAACCCAATTTTGTACACATACTTTTCTAAGTACACGGTTTCAATTTCTGAAGAATAAAATAGTTTAAACTTATGCTACCAGGAGGTGAAATCTGACGCTGTTGTCCGCGTAATTTGCATATTGCGAAACATAATTCACAATGGCTGCCTATAAAAGGGGCCATAAAGATTTTTTTCATAAATCCACGACTAGCGAAAGGCCATGAAAGGCCTATCCTTACCGGATAGCCTCACCGTTACTTGTTAAATGCTTCTGTTGCACTTAAGACATTTCAACAGTTAAAATGCTTACATATAGGTCCACTCACCCTTTGTCATTTTCGAAACTCTTTTCTGCCGATATTTGTCAGATACTATGCAAATTGCGGTGGTTGCAGCGGCACATATAACCCTGGCGGTCGAAATTTGAACAATTTACTTTTCTCTAGAAATAGAAACCGCATACTTAAGGAAGTATATGTAAGAAACTTCGCCCAGTATTTTTTTCCTACAGAGAGATAGGTCTCAACACCTTACCTTTAATGTGTATTTTAAAGATATATTAAAATAGGACCAACAATTCATTTCTCTGAAAGATCTGTATTGGGATCACACTTTATTTCCTCTATCTATTCCAACATACACGAATATTTCATGAATTGTTTACGAATAGTTTTGCATAAGGATATTTTGACAATGTCTTTACACAAAATTTTATAAAGTAAACATTAAATGGAGGTAAGAAATTTTACATTTACTCACTTACATTTAGAAAATTTTATATCAAAAAAATACTGGGGGATTTTCATCAAGCATATGCACATTTTAATTATTTCCTTTAAAATCCATTTCGCATATGATAATACTTATTGGAATTAAAAACATTTTCAAGGCACGCGCTTCTTTTAGAAGCGCGTGTCTCGAAATTTCCTCTTTAGAAATTGCTTCTTTAGAAATTCTTTGCTTCGTTTAGAAATTTCCTCGCATATCGATTTCAACTTCTGCGATTCATTTCCTCAGATTATTTTCCTCATTTTCATTTATGAAATTTAAATTTTGCTAAACCTCTATTATAATTCATGAAACTTACTTCTTTTCAGTTCGACGCCGTGTTTCTTCGTAGAATAAATAGATTTAAGAAACTCTTCTCAAAATGGTTTTCCGTAATCGTTAAGTAAAGCGTTTCCATTAAAATAATGAAAATGCAAAGACCCTAAAAGTTTAAAAGTTCAATAATGTTTATTTACAAAGCTATTTAATCTGAAGTATATTTCGAAATAACCCATCTTATGTGTTCAATTTATGAGGTTCAAAAATTTCACTTCTGAAAAGAATATAAATTCTGTAAAATTCAAAATTAAGTTTCTAACTGATTTCGCTAGTATTAAAGAAAATTTTATTTTCATGTTAATGAAAATTAGACGTAATTAAAATAAGCTCCTGTGCAGTGTCTAAATCCAAGAAGTGAAATATGATGTAGCCAACATATAAATTTTGCTATTAGCGTTTCTGATTACATATTCCTTTGAACGATGATTGTTTAATTATCGAAAAATCTTCCTCTCGAATTTAAAACATTTAAGATGTGATGTACATTACTTTTTACGCAAATAAAAAAAATAGATAGTGTGGGAAAACTGCAACATAAATCGTTAAAATTGCTGTGGCTATACCCCAAAATAAACACATACGATTTCTTGAAAATCGCTTCATTAATCCCAGAAATATCCCGCTCCCTATAGAAAAATCCAATTTATAAATGTAAGGAGAAAGATATGTTATAACTTAGATTCGATTTCGAAATTCGAATTTTTGAGAGAAGAGCATGGGTTAAGTGTCCCTGAATTGTTTCTCCCGTAAGTTATGATTATGTTTGTGTACGCCAGAGTGCGCGCGTGTGTGTGTATAGGTGAGTCGGTGTGTGAGTATAGGTGCGTTAGTGTGTGTGTGTAGGTGCGTTAGTGTTTGTGTGGGTAGGTGCGTTAGTGTTTGTGTGTGTAAGTGCGTTAGTGTGTGTGTGTGTAGGAGCGTTAGTGTGTGTGTGTGTATCTAGGTGTTCACGTATGTCAATGTGCGTGTATGTATGTTAGTGTGTGGCCACTTCGGGAGCTCCAACCACAGGTCTTCGTACATGCCAGCCAACGCTTTTTCAATCTGGGGCGCAATTGCGATCTCTCATAGGGGAAGTGAACTCTGCATTCGCCTCTCTCTAATATTAGATTACGTACAACTGACAATCTGATTGACCACCTCATACTATATTTACCTCAGGATAACCTCCTGGTATAATTTTTATCCTCCAGATTAGCTTCTTTCTGGATCTTTTGCCTCCCGATTTGAAATCGTCACTCAATATCAAAAATTCTACGAAATCCATGCTAATCGTACTAGGACCCTTTTCAGGCTTTTGACATCATTGTGCTAACTTACAAGCAAAATTTATTTAGCGCCATTTAAAAGAATTCTTGCTTTCATATACGGGGCTCGAACCGTGGTGGATAGTCAATGATCTCCCATTTGAGCTACTGGGATGAAATTGCAAGCTCTTATTATCGAAGTGCGTATGTTAGTATGCTTCTTCTACAATGTGTATGTTAGTGTATGCGTTTGTGAGTCTGTATACTCCATATAACGATAATGATTGAAACGTTTCAAAAATATAATTTGGTACGATTATTTCAATTAGAGAATAGTGGAATTCTATTGACTGTAATTTAATGTTCGAAAGACGCCTTTAACTTTTAATATTTCTGTGAAAAAATCATTAAAAAATAATAATCCTTTAAATAATCCTTTTCACGTGTAATTTTGATATGAATAACATTAATGGTTAGGATATTTATGACTTAAATCGGAGGATGACGAACATTAGAAACTTTTAGATGTGTTTCAGCGAGTTTTGGATGCACTTTACTTCCATTTACTCGAAATATCTCCTAAACTATAAAAGATAGATATAAACAGTAAGTGAAAAAATGTTTAATATTAAGTTCAGTTTCTAGGTTGGTAGTCTTCTTTGTTGCCCATCTGATGTGCTGCCCACACCAGATTTTCTTAAATGCAATTTCGGAGATAAATTAGACCCATCATGAAACAGCGAATGGATTTTTGTTAATTTGCATTCAAACCATTCCATACACACTTTGTGAAAAATTTTAAAGTCACGGAAGATTCACACTTCTAGTATAAACGTGCAAGAGTATAATGGACAGTTTTCACGAATAGAAACTCGGCAATTTTAAATTTCGTGGAAACGGACCAAAAGGAAATATTTTGCTCATAAAGTACAAGTATTTTTAATCAGTATTTTAAGTATTTTTAAATACTTGGATTAAAAAAAAAACTTTAATTAGTTTTCATAATGATCGATTCAAAGCATATTTTTCTTCTTCAATCTTCAACAAACCTTGTTCCTACATAAGAAGCAACTGCTGTCTGTTTTTGACACATTCATGTAGATAAAGCCCTGTAATTCCAATTTTTACTTTTTCATACATCTTACAAAACTTTGTCTTTTACTTAAAAAACTGGTGAATAAATTTTATACAATTTTTACATATTGTTATTACATATGAATATTTCTACGAGTAATTTTATTCAATTTCCTTCTCAGACTTTGAATAATGACTTATAAGAATTATTTCACGTTATAGAAATGATTGAGTAATATCTTATAGGAAGTTACTTTGAAAAATTGGACTATTTTATGTTTCTTTTATGTCTGGAACATCTGTGAAAACGAAGGCACAACAGACAGATGATCCATTGGAGTTATCTATAAATATACAAGTTCTGTCAATTTTTAGGCAAGAAACCAGCGGAGACAAAAATTATTCCATTCGAACCAGATTCGATCCGTTTTAAATTGAAATATTTTACTTTCTCGTCTGCTGATTATTTGCAATTTATTATTACGAAATTTAAATGCGTTAATTTTCTTTTAAATAATTAAATATTTTAAGGGAAGAATAGTTTTTAACATTGCATTTAAGTTTGAACCCAAAGTGCTTTAAGCAAAGTGACTGAAATAATGCATAGTTTCAGTACAATAAAGTACACAACCAAACAAAAAACGCTAAAAACAACTAATGATAACTTGGTAATATTAAAATTTCGTAAATGCAGTTTTGCTTTATTTTTCCTACCGTCAGCCACGTGTGCTATTTTACATCAGTAGCTGAACTTACCTCATTAAGTGAGGTCCCGCTTCTTGTCGGTTCTGAAGAAAAAAGTCATTTTGCGCCTACGAAACCAGTTGACCAGTATATATGTGTATTTATGCTGCATTTATGAATTTTCTGTATTATCAGGAAGATAACATTTCATAACTTAGTAATACGCTTACCACTTCAGATAACATCATCCGTGAACCGGTTTCACGCTTTTATGCCGTCGTTAACATGTAATAATCAATACTAACAATGGCAGCTAGCTGTCACTATTGTATACAGCTCTATGGAGGCCGACTCATTCAGCTGTACTATGCAGCCGGTTTCAAATTAAGATAAACTTTTCCGACACTGCAAAGCCACTCATTATACCCGGTTTTTGCTGGTTTCTCCGAGTATGATTTTGTAACTTATTCCAATATAAAACATGTTTACACCCTCTTTTTTGAATTTCTACACTGCATTCTAATGTTATCAATATAGAAATTGCGCTGTTAATTTAGGAGCATTAAAGCGTCAAATAGAATGAAAAAATGTAGTTACGTTGGGATAATTCATTTTAAAGATATCCTAAAAAAAAGTAAGATAAAATAATAACTTTTCTTTGCAATATCAAGTACATATATCTGTTTTATTCGTAACGCAATGCAAATTCGAACTACGACATTTCTTGAATTTTACCAAATGGTTCATATTAAACTTCCAAATAAATATACTATATATTTATTTTAGAACAAAATCTTCTTCATAAATTCATATCGGAAACATAATTTTTATAATTGGCATTTCCTGTCGAATCGAAAAGCAATTTGTCTTCTGCAGAAAATAATAAACATTTTTGTGTTTAGAGAATTATTTGAAAATACGCTGCCAATATTAAAACAATAATTGCTTTCTGATCAAACATCTGTTTCGGTAAACACTTTCGAAAATAATTCCTTTAATCAGAAAAATTGAGAGTTTTTTATATGTAGAGTCGCAATCAAGAAATTTGGAACCTACACCAGTAAACGCTAATCGCGCATGTATATATGTATGTAGCAGTTCATCCGATGCCCTTACTTGACTTAAAAGCCTGCGTTTTTTAACCGTAGCTATCAAAACCGAAATGGGATCAGAATATCGAAAAATAAATATTAGTAAAATTCCTCTTTTTTTTGGGAGGGGGGGGGGGTCGGTAAAAACGTATCTCCTGCTGAAAAAAAAGTTAGAATCTCGGTTCTTATTTTCTTGAACATGAGACTAAATTGAGAAAGCCCTCTAGAAGCCGGATTTTTTTCAAACTCTCGGAATACTATAGTTTTTCTTCATACATATTTTTTAAAAATCGTGAAAATCACTAGAAAATGAAATATGAACAAAGTAGGAAGATCGCAGCCAGTAAATCTCGCCCGAGGAACTGCTAATCCAAACATCTGACTCTTCTTAGACAGAAAGAGCCTGGAATAGTTGAATTTAAAATTCAGAAACGTAAATTTACAAATTAAAAAAATAGCTCTCTGGTTATTTTAATGTAAGATTGTATTATTATAAGCATTCCCTGAAAAAATGAGTGTTTATATAAAAACTTCCAGCTTTAAGACTAGGGGTAGGGTGGCGGGGGGAGGCCCTTTTCAAACTATTTGTTTTATCTATCTTAGCAACACTTGCCCCGATTTTAATGCAATTTTCAGGATAAATTTTCTACTCTACAATGGACTCATTCAACCTGCCCACACTAAACTTCGGCCCATTTTTGTTCCTTTCGAATTTTGCTCTCGCGCAATAGCCGTAGAACTTTCTAAGAAACTGATTGCTATAAAACTGGTTGCTATATTTCGTGACCGTTAGTATTTATCTAATGCTAGCAGCGATTACCCGGAGTTGCTCAGGATTTACTGTGCAAAACTCTGATCAAAATTACACCGGAACATATAGATAGGGCCATGCATCTTATAAATTGTGGTTTCACTGTGAAAGAAGTAAATGTATTGCATTATGTAAGAAAAACAACAACATCGTATTACATAAGTCATAGTTGTTTCCGGCATGCCTACGGCGCCCTTCGCAGCTAGTCTCTCCGTGAGGGTGGCCATGGCGGGCAGCGTCCTGGAATGCGATTATTAGGTGTCCACAATTGATGTACAGTTAATATGTACAGTTTGAAATATGTACAGTTTGAAAGGAAAACTAAAATTACTCTTAAGCGCTAGGCCACCATGCAAATGTTAACAAATTAAATGGCATTATCCTAATTTGTTAGGTTTTACAGCAATGTTTGCTTATAAACCACATTTTTTGATTGACCACCCGGAGCTAAAACATACAAATTTTGTGAAGTTCCTACTCTTGAGCATGCCACATACAATTGGCCATGAGAGAAGCAAGGACTTTCTAAATTCACGCCTGCAAACTTAAGGGTTGGTCCTTGAGCTTTGTTGATGGTCATGTCAAATGCCAGTCTAACTGGGAACTGGACTCGTTTGAAACTGAATAGTCGGTCGGTTGGTAACAACGGTATGCGAGGTATGAATACGTCCTCTCCTTTTGTCTATCAAGTTATTACCGTGGCTTCGATGACATTTGGTAAAATATTTTTGACATAGAGCCGTGTTCCATTACACAGTTTTAACGGATCCAGATTCCGCAGAAGCAGTATTGGCGATCCTTTCTTTAATTAAGTAGTTAACTATATGAGAAGGTATTCCAGGTGGCTCAAGGTAGTTCAAAAATTCCAGCAGGTAATTAACGGTATCATCGACGCAGAGTCAAATGACTTGCCATGATACAAGAAAGAATCTTCTTCATAAAATGCTGATAATTAAATAACCATTTTGATTTCTTAATACTTTTCGTTGTTAAGTAAGCCTGTGAAAAATAAACCATTGACAGAGTTTCCGTTTAAATTCATATTTCAAACCTGAAAATTTCAATAGTGACTAATACGTTCAATAAACTCCCACAAAACTCAGTTTAATTGACTTACACGTTTTAAACCAACGATTTCCAACCTTTTTTGTTGGGAATCATGGAGTCAGAGAGTAGAACTCCTAGGAAAAGTTTCGTTTTCCATTAATAACTCAATAACTCCTGCTTTTAACAACTCGAAACTTGGGACTAAATTTATGGGGGGCTATTTCAAAGCTACCCACAAAATTTTATTAAATTCGGTGCAGCTGTTCTCCCGTGATAATGAGACAAGCGAAAGTTTTGTTTTTCATTAATATAGCTACAACTCCTGGTGTTAGATACTCGAAACATAAACTAAATTTAAGTGGGGCTACTTCAAGACTACCCACTAAATTTCATCAAATTTAGTTCAGCCGTTATCCCGTGATGTTAGATCATACATGTATACATACTTTTCTTCTTTATATATATCGATTTCATTTCCTCAGACCTTCGTAAATTCGCTTTATAATTCTTTTTTTAAATTAGAAAATACAAATTGGAAGAGTTTTTATAATGTCAAATTTACAACTAATAAAAGTTTTATAAAATACTAGCAGTATACCCGTTCTTCGTACGGAATATATAATAGTATACAAAATTTTAAAATTCACAATCATGTGCAAATTCCTATAATATTCTAAATGACGTTGTTATACAAAACATTCTATCAAAAGAAGTTTAAGAATCTCTTCTTGCTATACAAAATTATCTCTATAGGCAGATCTGAAGAATGAAATATCCTGATCCCGTTTATAAACAAATTTACAAAAAATATGAAATTAAATCAATATATGCCAAGAAGAAAGCGCTAAAATTGTATAGGATGCCACTTATATTCTCGAATATTAGATTATACATATACCCTTGTATTAGTAGATATATATATACCCGTGAATTAGTAGATATATATATATATATATATATATATATATATATATATATATACCCGTGTATTAGTAGAAAATTACCCGTCTACAATATATGAGTTTCAAAAATCTTTACCGAAAATAGCATAACGTAATAAATTGAAAATATCAATAATCTTTGTAATCGTTAAACCTGAAGGCTGTAATCGATTCTAATATATACCAAAATGAAAACGCTAAAATCATGCACCCTTATTATTACATATATCCTTGTAGAATAGAAGATATACCCGTGTACTAGTAGAAGATTTACAATATATGAATTTCAAAAATATTTGCCAAAATAAAACAGATAACGTAGTATATTGAAAATATCAATAATCCTCGTAATCTTTAAACCCCAAGTCCATTATATCGATGCCAATATATGCCAAAATGAAAGAGCTAAAATTGTATGGGAAGGTATACCAGTACCACTTACATTTTCGTAGTTTAGAAAATATACTCGTGTTTTAGTAGAAGATGAAATATCCTGGTCCCGTCTGTAAACAAATTTACAAAAATATGAAATTAAATCAATATGTGCCAAGATGAAAGCGCTAAAATTGTATAGGAAGATATACTATTTATATTCTAGAATATTAGAAGATATATATACCCTTGTATTAGTAGATATATATATACCCGTATATTACTCGTTCTACATTGCCATTCTTCTCAAAGAATATATAATGTAAAGAAACATAAAATTCGCAATCAAAATGCGCAAATTCTTATATTATTCTAAATGATATTGTTAATCACAACATTCTATTAAAATATTTAAATTAATTCTCCTAAAAATAAGTTTAACAATTTCTATTCTCGGTATACAAAAATTATCTTCACAGGCAGATCTGATGAATAAAACAACCTGGTCCCATTTGTAAAGAAACTTAAAATATAAAATTGAATCAATATATGTCAAAATAAAAGAGCTAAAATTGTATGTGAAGATATATCCGTACTACATATTACCGAATATTAGAAGATACTAGTCTAATACCCGTTGAAAATCAACGGTCTCGCAATAAGCAACCCCTGAATAATGTGAATTTTTGAATAATTTGCGTTTCACATTTATTCGGCAAATCGAATATTTTGGTGTGCAGAACCCCCTAAAAAAGAAAATTTTGAAAAACTTACATTGCGCACTTCATCCTTTCGAATTATCTACCCGTACATCAAATTAAAGTCTCTATCTCATCCCGAAGCATACTACTTCATTATTTCTCCTTTCGAACGTTTTTCTGTGAAGAACACCCATAAATGAACATTTTTAAAAACTCTGTTTGTCTTGGGCTTTTTATCAGATGATTGGCTGATATACCAAATATCAAGACTCTATCACATTTAAAAGGAAGAGTGCCTCATTTATTCGGAAAATCGAACATATTAGTGTGCGAAACCCCTTAAAGTAGCAAATAATGGAAATCTGAAATTTCACACTTTCTGTCTTTCAAACTATCTACCCGTATACCAAATTTGAAGTCTCTATCCTACCGAGAAGCATGTTTTTTCTATCACTTCACCTTTTGAACGTTTTTCAGTGTAACACCCCGTTAATGAACATTTTTGTCAAACCGTATTCATGTTTGGTTCTTTTGTCAAATAGTTAGCCCATATACTAAATTTCAAACCTCTATCACATTGTAAAAGAGGTGTTTTTCATTTGTTCGGCAAATCGAATATTTTAGTGAGCGGCACCCCCTACAATAGCAAATGTTGGTAAACTGATATTGCACACTTTCTCCCTTTCCAACTTTTTACCTGTACACCAAATTTGAAGTCTATATCTCATCGCGAAATATGCTTTTCTAGCATTTCACCTTTCGAATGTTTTTGTGTGGAGTACCCACCCCCTTAAATATACATTTTTGAAAAACTCTATTCTTCTTGTGATTTCTATCAGATGATTCACCCATATACAAAACATCAAGCCTCTGTCACGTTTTAAATGGGGCGTTTTTCCTTTATTCCAAAAATAGAACATTTTTGTGTGCGGCACCCCCTAAAGTAGAAAATATTAGTAAACTGAAATTGTACACTTCCTTTCTTCCAATCTACTCTTACACCAAATTTGATATCTCTATCTCATCCTAAAGCATGGTTTTTTATCAATTCACTTTTCGAATGTTTTTCTCTGGAGTACCCCCTTAAAAGAACATTTTTGAAAACTTACATTCGTCTTGGGTGTTTTCGTCAAATGATTTGCCCGTATACCAAATTTCAAGCCACTATCAAATTTTAAAGGGGCCTTATCTCATTTATTCGGTAAATCGAACATTTTGGTGTGCGGCACCCCCTTAAGTAGAAAATGTTGGAAAACTGAAATTGCACCCTTTCTACCATTCCAACTATTTACCCCTACACCAAATTTGAAGTCTCTATCTCATCGCGAAGCATGCTTTTTCTATCATTTCACCTTTCGAATGTTTTTGTGTGCAGTAAGTGCCCTCCTTAAATATGCATTTTTAAAAAACTCCATTTTGATTGGGTTTACTATCACATTATTCGCCCATATACCAAATATCAAGTCTCTATCACATATGAAACGGGAATTTCTTCTTTATTCCGGAAATCGAAAATTTTGGTGTGCGGCACCCCCTAAAGTAGAAAATATTGAAAAACTGAAATTGTACACTTTCTTCCTTCCAAACTATCTACACATACACCAAATTTGAAATCTGTATATCATTTCGAAACGTGTTTTTTTTATCAATTCACTTTTCGAAAGTTTTTCTCTGGAGCACCCCCTAAAAGAACATTTTAGAAAACTATATTCGTTTTGGGTATTTTCATCAAATGATTAGCTCATACATCAAATTTCAAGCGTCTATCAAATTTTAAAGTAGCCGTTTCCCATTTATTCGATAAATCGAACATTTTGGTGTGCGGCACTCCCTTAAGTAGAAAAAATTCGAAATCTGAATTTGCACACTTTCTTCCTTTCGAACGGTTTACTCATACACCAAATTTGAAGTCCCTATCTTATCACAAAGCATGCTTTCCTATCATTTCACTTTTCGAACGTTTTGGTGTGGGGCACCCCCTCTAGAGAGCGTTTTCAAAAAATTCGATTTTTTCTGGGGGATTTATCGAACGACCGAGCCGTGTACCAAATTGCAAGTCTCTATCTATTCGGGAAGTGTCTAAACAAAGCGTGGCAGACGGACAGACGGCAATTAGTATATATAGACTAGCCGAATACCCGTTGAAAATCAACGGTCTCGTCAATGAGCAACCCCTCAATAATGTAAATGTTTTAATCATTCGAGTTTCGCATTTATTCGACAAATCAAATATTTTGGTGTCCAGAATCCCCTAAAAAAGAAAATATTGGGAAATTTAAATTGCGCATTTCTTCCTTTCGAATTATTTACCCGTACACCACATTAAAGACAATCTCCTCCTGAGACACCCCTATTTTATTATTTCTCTTCTCGAACATTTATCTGTGAAGCACACCCATAAATGAACATTTTTAAAAACTCTGTCTTGGGTTTTTTATCAGATGATTGACCCATATACCAAATATCAAGCCTCTATCACATTTAAAAGGAAGGGAGCCTCATTTATTCGGAAAAGCGAACATATTAGTGTGCGACACCCCTTAAAGTAGCAAATATTGGAAATCTGAAATTTTACACTTTCTTCCTTTCAAACTATCTACCCGTACACCAAATTTGAAGTCTCTATCCTACCGAGAAGCATGTTTTTTCTATCACTTCACCTTTCGAACATTTTCTGTGTAGTACCCCCTTAATGAACATTTTTGTCAAACCGTATTAATCTTTGGTTTGTTTATCAAATGGTTAGCCCATATACTAAATTTCAAGCCTCTATTACATTGTGAAGGAGGTGTTTTTCATTTGTTCGGCAAATCGAAGATTTTAGTGAGAGGCACCCTCTACAATAGCAAATGTTGGAAAACTGAAATTGCACTCTTTCTTCCTTTCCATCTTTTTACCCGTACACCAAATTTGAAGTCCATCTCATCGTAAAGCATGCTTTTCTAGCATTGCACCTTTCGAATGCTTTTGTGTGGAGTACCAATCCCCTTAAATATATATTTTTTAAGAATTCTATTCTTTTTGTGATGTCTATCACATGGTTCGCCTATATACTAAATATCAAGCCTCTATCACGTTTTAAAAGGGACGTTTCTCCCTTATGCCGAAAATCGAACATTTTAGTGAGCGGCACCTCCTACAATAGCAAATGTTGGAAAACTGAAATTGCACATTTTCTTCCTTTCCAATTTTTTACCCGTACACCAAATTTGATATCTCTATCTCATTCCTAAGCATGATTTTTTATCAATTCACTTTTCGAACGTTTTACTCTGGAGCACCCCCTTAAACGAACATTTTTGAAAAACTATATTCCTCTTAGGTGTTTTCGTCAAATGATTAGCCCATATACCAAATTTCAAACCTCTATCAAATTTTAAAGGAGCCTTTTCTCATTTATTCGGTAAATCGAACATTTTGGTGTGAGGCCCTCCCCTTTTAAGTAGAAAATTTTGGAAATCTGAAATTGCACACTTTCTTACTCTTTTTGTGATTTCTATCAGGTGATTCGCCCATATACGAAACATCAAGTCTCTATCACGTTTTAAAAAAGCGTTTCTCCTTTATCCCGAAAATCGAACATTTTGGTCTGCGGCACCCCTTAAATTAGAAAATATTGGTAAACTGAAATTGTACACTTTCTTCCTTCCAAACATATATATATATATCTACACTTATGCCAAATTTAATATCTTTATCTCATTCAGAAGCATAGTTTTTCTTCAATTCACTTTTCGAACGTTTTACTCTGGAGCACCCCCTTAAACGAACATTTTTGAAAAACTATATTCATCTTGGGTATTTTCGTCAAATGATTAGCCCATATATCAAATTTTACACCTCTATTAAATTTTAAAGTAGCTATTTCTCATTTGTTCGGTAAATCGAACATTTTGGTGTGCGGCACCTCCTTAAGTAGAAAATATTGAAAATCTGAAATTGCACACTTTCTTCCTTTCGAAAGATTTACCCATTCACCACATTTGAAGTATCGCAAAGCATGCACATCTTATCGCAAAGCATGCTTTCCTATCATTTCACTTTTCGAACGTTTTGGTTTGGAGCACCCCCTCTAGAGAACGTTTTCGAAAAATTCGATTTTTCCAGGGGTTTTTATCGAACGACCGAGTCGTGTACCAAATTGCAAGTCTCTATCTAATCGGGAAGTGCCTAAACGAAGCTTGACAGACGGACAGACGGACACTTGGCAATTAGTATACATAAACACTTGTGTAATAGAAGAAAATTACCCTTAATACAATATAGGAATTTCAAAAATATTTGCCAAAATAAAACAGATGACGTAATATAGTGAAAATATCAATTATATGCGCAATCTCTAAACTTGAGGACCGTAATTGACTCCAATACTCGTATATGACAAAATGAAAGAGCAAAAGTTGCATGGGAAGATATAGCCGTACTACTTACTCTCGTAGATTGAAATACACTCGAAGTCAAAACAATCGACGCACTACGCAAAATAATCCGATAGTAATGAAATTGTACATGCAAACACCTGTCGACCGAATATGCACATGATCAAAAATTCGCAGTCAATAAATGAATAGTCGGCACTACATCGCATTGAAAATGAGCACAGTGGTGGTGTATATAAAGAGCGAACCTCGCTTTCAAAAACAAACCGTGCAGTGGATTTCGATTGCGTTTATGTACCTTGATTGTAACAATGTCTCGCCGGCGAATTCACGGCCACTACGAGCATATTAAGGTGTTTGAAAGAAGGCGTGCGACTGGGATGCATGAGGCTGGATGGGCACACCGTTGAATCGCTCGGCATTTGGGTAAGAGCGATGCAGACAGTAGACGTTGCTGGCAGGATGGGTCCGGAATGGCAGATTTCAGCGGCAAGAGCGGCCTAGAGCTCAGGCGGTCTAGAGCAACGACAGAACGGGGAGATAGAGCTATTGTCAGAGCAGCTGTGACAGCCTGAGATTCGTCGTTATCAACCATCAAACGTGTAACAAACACGAAAGTGACCACTGGGACCATTAATAGAAGACTACGGGAGCGAAATCTATACTCGCGGCGCCCATTACGCCGCCTATCATTGACCAGTATGCACCGTCAACAGCGTCAACAGCCATGGTGCAGGGCTCGATCAACGTGAAATTGTTCGGATTGGGAACGAATTGTGTTCAGTGATGAGTCCCGTTTGAACTGAGTTCCAACGACCAGCGCAGACGTGTCTGGAGACAGTCCGGACATCGTCAGGATCCTGCTGTTACTGTCGCATGATACATGGCCCGACAATAGGGAGTTATGGTCTGGCGTGTCATTTCGTTTGATAGCCGGACCTCTTTGATAGTCCTCCGTGGCACCATCACAGCACAACGGTACGTTTCCGACATTCTACTACCCGATGTATTGCCATTCCTTTCGCGACATCCCGGGATAACTTTTCAGCAAGATATTGCCAGGCCACACACGGAACGCCTCTTTATTGATTGTCTGCGTGCTTATGACACACTTCAGGCGACAGATCGAAAGATCTCTCGCCTATTGAGCACATTTGGGATGAGATGGGGCGTCGCCTGCTACCATCCCAGAATGTAGACGAATTAGTTAGTCTATTGGAGGCCATTTGGAACGACATCCCTCAGAACACCATCCGGCAACTTTATGCATCAATGCCACGTCGGATAATAGCTTGTATCAAGGCGAGAGATGGACCAAACCATATTGACGTGCTCGCTTTGTGTAGATCTTTCAGTACAATAAATCATCGAATTGTTCTGAAATTCTAATCATTTCTTTTTCTCTACATCCACATTACACGCACCAAATTTTGTCTCATTTGGATAATTCTTTCTTGGGGAGTCGATTTTTTTTTGTCTTAGAGCGTATTAAAAAAATAACGATATTTGTTTATATAAAAAATCATGTATTGGAAGCAGATATTTGTCATTTTATTACTGTTAACAGTTTCTCAGAATACATCTGACCATGATGGCAATGTATTCACTTCTGATAAACAGTAAACATTAGTCTTTAATCTCAAGGGAAATTTATCCTATAACAAATGATATATGTATCCCACTATAATGCGAAGAAAACACAAATTATCATTAACGTCGGTATGATATAGCATTATTACTTGTTAAAGTATTATTTTCCCTCACTGTCGTTAAAGGAGTTGGAATAACATATATTGAGTTTAGAAAGTAACGGATCCATTAAAGGCCATCTTGGTGTACCAGATGAGTTTTTAGAGAATTTGTCGAAAAAAACCATTTAATCTGTCCAAGGGGGTAACTCTAAAATTCAACTATGGTAAGTTCTGTCTGATGGTTGATTTTATTCTATAAGTGTGCACAAATTCAGCCTTCTAGGTCACAAGGGAGCTTCTTGAGGGGGGGGGGGAGGAGGTCTGTAAAGAATGTTCAAGCAACCCCATTTCCATTACCAGGGGGTAAATCAACCTCCGGCTCCGTTAGGTTATTTAGCATAGTCGATACTATAAGTGTACCATTATACTATACACTAATATACAATACTAAAAACGTTCATTTTTCTTTGTCACCGGGGAGGATCTGGAGGGTATGGAAAGGGAAAAACACGTTAAATACATTAGACAATTCTAGTTAGTGATCTTGCATGGTCATTGGTGGTGGGGAATTAGAAAGAATCTAGTAAACTATAGAAGGACATAGGGATGGATATAAGAAGCATATAGTGGATCACCGATGCTTTAAAAATGCAGAATTTCAATTTCCCAAAAGAACTTACGTTTTGGTATGATTTTCAATTTACGATTGTTACCGCAAAATCATATGACTAGTCGAATACCCGTTGAAAGTCAACGATTTAGAAACTTTCAATCCCTAAACAATATGAATTAGAATCAAACGTTACGCACTATCGCAACACAAAAGTTTTCTTTGTACATCACTTCCTGTTACCACAACTTCAAGGTTCTACTTCAATGCTAAGTTGGAGGTCCAGACCACTCGGCTGTCCCTGAGGCTTACAGCAGGAATTTGAGTGGCCGGACTTCACTGCTAAGTGTTATCTTCAAACAGTTCATATTTCGAACGTTTCTGTCTAGAGCACTCCTCAAATTTAAATTTTATAGTCATTCAATTTTTTACAATGTATCCAAACGAAATTGCGCCAAATTTCAAACCTATCTCACTTAACAGAGGGCGTTTTTCATTTATTCCGCAAGTCGATTATTTTGGTGTGCTGCTTGCTCTCTAAAAAAACAAATATTTAGAAAGCAAAATTATACGCCTTTTACAAATCGAACGATCTACGCTTGCATACATTATGAGTCTCTATCTCATTTGTCTATCATCCAATATTTCGAACGTTTCTCATTGAACATTTCTCGGGATTCATTTCGAACTATTGAATTGTATGCTGCATTGCAAGCCTGTATCTATCCGGGAAGTACGCATCGCTCATACTGCTGGTAAAGTAACAAAACTAATACAAATTAGCTACAGTCAGCATGTAACACAAAATAATAGTGCTAATCAGTTTCGAAAGTAAGAAACAGTCTCCTTCGTCAAGAGACACAACTCTCCATCGTCGCATCTTCCTTAGGTTACTTCCTTATCTTGTACCCCCTTTTGTAGTCTCTCGCCGTTGGCAATCCCCTTTCCCTGCTTTAGTAATGTTAGCTTTTCTTACATCAGTCGCCGATCTAGCTCTCACGAGTGCAGGTTGCGCTTCTTGCGTATCCTGACAGAGAAGAATGTCTCTTATCTCCAAAATTGGTTAATATTATTAATTTTGTTTTGTATGCTGTGCTTTTAACATTTTATATATAATATTACAATACAACAAAAATACAGCAATTTTAATTTTACTCTAGAAGTGCCTAAAAAAGCAGAACAAACGGACACTTGAAAGTAGAATATCCAATCCTTTTACAATATAATAATAATAATAATAATAATAATAATAATAATAATAATAATAAGCATAGAAGTGAGGAAATCGTTCAGATCATACAATTAATTTCAATCTGAAATCGGGGAAACAATTCAAAATCTACTTTAACTATTAAAGGAAATTTGGAAAGCACTATCACTGTAGACAATAGCATCCATGGACCGTTTCCAGGTTGTTATGCGCAGAAGCGATGGATAGATATTCTGGTACTATTGAAGAAATGACTATCATCCCATTAATTCAATGGATAAAGCGTAGAGGGCCTCCACGGAAATCCATGGTTTCAATCTCGGTTAGGACTTGATTTCTATAAACAGTAACACTCGTGGGGGAATTTTACGCAGACACCACAACCAACATCAGGACCCTTCAGGAATATATGCCTATTTGATTCACACTATACCACCCACAAAGAAGTCAAAACTCAGTTAGCGGGTCATGTGGAGCATAACTTAAGTTTTGACAGATGGTTTGAATCGCCATCATTAATACCTGATGCTGCAAAGCAACGGCACTTCTTAATGAGTTGGCATCAGGGCCGGCTTTTATTACTTTCCTTATATACATATTGCATAAGGAAAGTATTGTGACGGGGGTCGGAAATTCGAAATCGAGTTTTCGACGGGAGAGCACGTTTCAAGCATCCCTGATCACGAATCAAACATTTTTGAAGTGATGTCTGTGTGTGTGTATGTGTGTCAGTGAGTCTGTGGAGACGATAACTGACGAACGAATGGACCGATTCGAACCAAATTTGGTACAAAAATCACAATCCATAAACACTGGAATCCTATTGTTTTTATACGTAATCGAATGTTCAGAACTCCCCTAAATTTTCGAATAAAATTTTGAAAAAATCGTCAAAAACTCAAAACCACAAAAGAAGTTACGCAAATAGACATTTCTTATGTAATTTTTCATTAGAAAACGATTGACATCAATTTTAGAACGCTAACATGAACCGTTCTCGAGATATTGTACATTTTTCAAAAACATTATCAAAAAGTCATATACAATAAAAAAAAATATTTCCTGTTGAAAAACATGTTCACTTTTCATATGTAATAAATTGCGATAAATTGGGTGACATCATTCTCGTGGATCTAGCTCGTTCCATTCATGAATAAATATTCTTTGAATAATACTTTTGTATTTGAACGCCAATAGTCATTTATCTGCTGTAAGAATAACTTATTTCTCCGTCCCTAACGCTTGGCGAGATTTTGGCGACGAATTTGGCGGAATGTTGCCAACTTGGCGACTTTTTGAAATGTTGCCAAATTAACGAAAATCTCGCCAAATGGATAAAAATGACGCTAATTCAATGAAAATGACGACCAATTGTCGAAAATTCAATATCTTGGAAAGAATATTAGTATCTACTATAAGAAAAACCTATTTTTTTACTGTAAAAGTAGTAAATTCATTACATTATATATGGAAAGTCATGTGTTGCCCACATCAGATTTTTTTAAATGCCACATCCTCTGGACTGTGGAGGCAAATCTCAGGAGCAGATCTCTCTGTCATTCGATTGTTGACTCGGCCCCCTATTTCAATGCAGGACGATTCATCTGGGGGCCTGATTTATGCACAACCACATGGATTTGGGTCCGCACATGTTACCATAATGGCCTGGTGCTCCTAAAAGTTTCATAAATGAGAATATCCGTGATATCAAAATCAGTGATAAGAAAATATCAGAAAAATGATTCAGTATCTCAACCAAAACAAATGATGCATGATCCAGATTTCCACTATTCTATTCGTTGTAAACATTTATTTACTATTGGCTACGTAAATTAATGTTAAAATGTTTGATCCAGATTTCCACTATTCTATTCGTTGTAAACACTTATTTACTATTGGCTACGTAAATTAATGTTAAAATGTTTTGTAAAGAGTTTTGTAAACGATTTTATAAACTTGAGACGTCTGGAGCTTTGATAAATATGAATACATACAATCATTGACTGGGTTACCTTCTAAAGAACGGCCATGGTGCCAATTGAAGTAATATCATGGTGCCCGGCGGGGAAGTGATAGCTTATGCAGATATTTAAGAACGAGATCATGGTTGGTAAAAGACGACAATTACATTTAAACAAGTCTCAAAATGTGACTTCCGAGCGTCCTTATAAATGGATATTTCTGATACGTTCCATTAATATTAGCGGTAGTGATGTTTTCGATAAAAAGTATATTTTCAATAAAAGAATTATAGAAATAAATAATGATCACCATTCCTAATACTGAACACCTTTCTGCAATCCGGTTTTCCCATCACTTTTCCACTGTTTAGTAAAGGTAATTGTGAATTTTAAATTGTAAGAGAAAATGGTTTCAGACAAAATGTATGGTTTTGTGAGTCGGTGGTTCTTTTTATGATTCATTATATTACAAGTCCTCTCCCTCATTTAAATTAAGACTGTTGATGAATTTAAGATTCATTTTGATATAATTTGTAGATTAATTGTGCTTAATTTGATTTGATGAATTCAATTTTAAAGAAAAAATAATATGTAAACGTTATTCAACCTTTTTAACATTTTACAACATAGTTGTAAAGTGTTTATGACTTTGATCATTCTGTCTGTATGTCTGTCTGTCCGTTGGAATGATAACTGTCATAAAAATGACTTTATCAAAGTGAAATTTTAGTATGTTGTTGAGACGGTCTGTGGGGCATACGGGAATGTAAATTAATAATATTGCCTAATTAGTTTTGGATTGAACCCGGGATGAAAAAGGGAAATACATTGAACCCTATGGGACCTCATTTTTCAAGCATTTTTTAAGCAAAGTTAAAATTCATAAATGACTTCGAAAATTTTAGGACGTATTCAAATTATCTCATAAAATATATAAAAAAATCAGCAAAATAGATTTGGTAGCTTTTTAAATAAAAGTTAAAATAATAATGACACCCATATAATATAAAGAGATCACGTGACACTCTTCAAAATCAAATATGGCATCCATCTTTTCTCCCAGAGTAAAAATCGCAATTTTTAAAGTTCTTCAAAATTTATATTGAGATTTTTCAGTCCTAAAACCACTTTATTTTTGCGTATTTTTTGTGCCTCTATATTCTGTGCCAACGCAATCACAATATATTTAAGTTTAAATGCTCATCCAACTTTGATTATTTCTACAACGAAGCCTAATTTTAATGGATGCAGAATGTAAATAAGTGATTGTAAGATGAGTTGTATAAGAATGGCTGAATTTTTTTTCACACAAAATTATTGAACTCTGGAGTCTGGAGTAAAAGTGTATGAAATAGTCACTGCTTTTACATAAAGAGTCAGATGATTTATATTTCGATGACGTCATTTGAAAAAGTTTATGTTTTTTGGATGAAGTTTAAAGTTTTCAATTAAAATAATTTATTGTAGTTCTGTGATAATTAAAAAAATATCACCGCTGAATGTATCCCATTTTAGAGATGCAATACATTCAGCGGATTGCATTGCAGTTGGAAAGTGTTTCATAATCAATGCTTTATGCATGATTGATCTTTCTTGTTATTATTTGGACTCAAAATTATTGTTTGGCGTTCAGAAAATTTTAATGGATGCAGGAAGAGCAACAAGCACTAATGTGTGTCAATTGCGGACTTCATCCCAATACGAATATTTGATTAACACTTTCTTCATTTAATTTTAATTAACAATTTCATTTAATTAAAATTAATTTGCTACCCTATCTTGATGTTAAATATTGTTTCATTATAACTACTATAAAGATGCATAAATCTTTAAATGAAGAAAAATATTTTAGTACGCTTATCCCGGTAAACTTTTTTCCTCATTATCAAAACGCTATAGAGTTAAAACTGTTCCCAATTACTTCTGTTATTTTGCATTCCGCTACGTCATTGATTCGTGAGAGACTTTGGTCATTAGATTGTTTTTGAAACGATACGTTATTGATTAGAAAAGCGCTATACGTCATTACTTAGGACTGAGGTCATTACATTGTTTTGGGGACTACTATATAAACTCAAAAAGTACCGTCACTTAATGAGAATGATTAGTGTCATTCTGAAGTAATTTTTCCTGAATGTGAGCATTTTAAAAATATTATATGTTCCGGAAATGAATGCGGCCTTGGAACAGATGGATAGACCTCAAATAAATAACTGGAAAGGCACTGTCTTGGCGTTGTTAAAAATGTTTTGCGTTTATATGATGTAAAGTGTGATAAAACAGTTTTATGATGAAAATGTTAGACGATAATATTTTACTATCAAATATGTTTCGTTTACCTTTAGAGATGCATAAGTTAAAAGAGTTTATAAGATGAATGAGAATGAAGTTCTATAACTTTATTATATAAATGAAATTGATTTTTTTTTTTTTTTTTACTATTATTTTTTTCAACAAAAGTTTATTCCTACCGAACATTTTGCAATTTAGTGAGTATTATCATTACAGTTATTATGATATAAAATATCGTGGCATTAAAGATGAAAATGAATGTCTGAATAATCGTTAGACAAAATACTTGAACATAACACTTTACGTCACGATGAATGGCTAACGATCCTGACAGAATTTCTTTCAGTTCATTATTAAAATTTTGATGTCAATAATATCAATGGTTTAGATATCTCGGGTTGGAATTGGAGCCTTACAAAAAATGTAAATACTTCGAACGTTTACATCTCCAAGCATAATGGTTGGCGGAAATAAGATACTATTTATGAATATAGACAATAATTTCAATCTTACATAATAAAAAAGAGGCTTGTACATTTGTGCGTGTCCCCTGCAGGAGGGAAATTTAAGCTTCAGACAGCGACGAAATAGGGTACAACGATATTTTTTGATTCGGGACAATACGGCTCGGCGAGATTTAAAAAAAATTTAATCAGTTTTTTCAGTTGTTTTATGGCGAAGGACAAGATTGGGAAATTTTCACAATTCATCTTTAAAACGTATCCTCTTCCTTAATTTTCGCTCTGGCGTTCTCGAAATTTTTTGAAACGGGAACTGAAGATTTTCAAAGGAAGCTGAATTTCGAGTTTTAAGATTTTATGTCGATAGTTTTTTTTCTACTGATTTTTAAAGTCAGTAAAATTAAAAAAAGGAACTCAGAAAAAGCACAACAAAAAGACTCATTTTTAAAATAGGGTGGTCAACTCAATTTTAGAGATACGATCTCCATTTTTTTTTAAACTGAAGCAAATATTTTGGAAAAAGTTCCACAAGTGTAGGAAATGTTAAAAAATCGATAGTATTTTGTCACTGTTTTAATATACTGACTGATAATATTCTGCAGACTGTCGTCTGTAGAAAGATCTCGAAAAACCAACGTAACTCTTGAAATTCTTGAACCACAAAATACGAAAATCCAAAAGTCGCTAAGCTGGCTGCATTTTGCCAAATAGATCAAAAATGTGTAGTTCTGGACAATCAAATAATAATTATGTAAATGTTATTTTACCTTGGAGAGGGGGTTATACAATAATTTTTTAATATTTTGGAGAAGTAGTAAGTGCGTGATTCTATGTCGCTCATTTAAAGTTCGGGATATTAATAAATAGTACTTATATTTATTAAATTGTTAAACGTCTCAGACGAAAGCGGATAGAAGCATCGTCCAGAAAAATGACATACTTCAAAAAATTTAATTTGCCAGATAAGGAAGAAAACTGTTTTCAGACGACCCAAATATTAAAATTTGACCCTATCCGAACCCGAGAAGTTTTCAAAATAATTCAGCCGAGCCCAACCCGGAATGACTCAAAGCCTGACCCGATTATTTCAAATGCATTGAAGCCTGGCTATAGCTAACACACTGTTGACTGGTAAAAGGATTCTAATTTGCCATTTAAGGAATTGAATACAAATTATATCACACATTACATACAAAGATTCTAATTAGCAGCTGAAAGTTGTGAAGAACAATATTTTGTTTTGACTTCGGAACGTCTTGGAATAAGTATTTTATCTGAAATTATTACTTATCCGATTCTAATGGACTACTCTGCGTTCTCCGTGCAGAACAAACTATCAGAAAAAGGTTAATTCTCCATGATACCTTTATTAGCTAGAGGTGAGGAAAAAGTCTCAGCAGCGTATATATGCTAGTCTAATAGCGAAAGCACATGGTCCAACATACGTAATTATCTAATCGATAACGGGAATAATCACTTACCTGGCTACATCTGGCCGGAATTGAGGCCCATCTACATCTCCGCCAAAGCAAATATTATGAATGTCCAAATGGAAATTAGCTGACACAATATCAGGCCAATGTGTATTATGAAATTGTCCGTCTAGTTACTCTAAATAAATATCATCTGATTCATACAACAAATAAGAACTTCAAATTAGGGTACCTGATTCATATTTATTAAATTTACATATTATATATATATATATATATATATATATATATATATATATATATATATATATATACATTACTGAATGTGCCTTCTCAGGCAATAAATGTAATTCACAATCGTATCTCAATATCATTTACCTTTTATTCATATCAAAAATTCATTTTGTATTTTAATTCATCATTTTAAAGTGCATTCATTAATTGTTACCATTAATGTATAAAACATTTTCTCTCAATCTTTATATTGTGATACATATCAATTACTAAACCATTATACTCATAAATTAAACTTCCGTTCATATTCAACTTCATAGAACATCAAACTCATTTTATACTGATAAAATCATCGATCAATATCTTCCTTTAATTCATTATTTATTACTCTTATCACTAATCAAAATTTTCTTAATTAAGCTTTCATTCTTAATTTTCATCTTATGTTATTCGTTATCCGTACGAATATTTTCCAATTAACAATATTAATTTTAAATTTATTTTGTGTCGGGATACATTTAGAGTGACCTTTATAGCACGAAGGCTATATAAAATGTGTCTGGTGACCACTCTAGAACAAAGTACTTGCATTAAGCAAAACGTAAACACCTGTTTCTCCCGCTCTATCAAAATCAAAACATTATGTTAAAATTAAAATCAATCAATATAAGCAATCCATTGTATCATAATTCCCCAGTGTATAACTCAGCAAGTGTAACCAAAATTTCTTCATTTTAGTAAAATTCTATAAATAATTCTGTAAGGATTAAAACCTTTATGAAAATTTGCTCACGGCAAACATGGAAATTATTGTGCATATACACACCGAATCAAAAGACAAAAAAATTAATCTATTCTTATTATTATCATATCCATCATTCTCATCTCAAAATTCAAAATTATAAATTGTATACGTATGTGTTTACTTCTAAATGTGTTAAAATATTTCATCTTCCAATTTCAAGTTTATTATTATATTAATGCAACTTCATCTTTCCAAATTGATTATTTATTATATTAATACTTTTAATATTTCCAATTCAATTATGATGTCATGTGTTTTATATACCTTTTAATTATTATTACTTATCCAGTCCATTAATTCAATGGTATTACTTTAGTACTATTTACTCATATATCAACATCAATTATAAAAATAATTATACTCATTTTCCTTGAGTTCTTATTAAATTATAGATTAACCATCATTATACATAAAATAAATGCCATATCTTGATTATTTTACACTACCATATCACACATTATACTTATACATATTTTCAGTTACATTATATACATAGTTACTTTTTTTTACATTTACATACTTCAACGTCCAATTGAAGTATTATGTAAAAAACACTTATATGTAGTTATAAATCTCAACTGTATTATTATATTTTTTTACATGTTAACCAATCGCTTCTTTCCATCGCCTAGACTTTTGCATAATCTCTTTGTATTGTACTTTTATGTCAGTGATTCCCTCATCTGAATCTTAAAAGGTTTAGATTTTAGAATCGAAAAAAAGGTTTAGATTTCAGAAGGTAGGTGGTATATATTAATACACACCAGCAACCTGTTACTAGATTTCCTCTTTTCATCTACTACGAAAGCCTAAATGATCTTCATTCTTAATAAAATCGACAATTTTAATGTGTCTGCCCATGCATTGCACATAAATCAAAATGGTCTCTCAATTCTTCTGTTGTGGCTGCTTCTTTTAAACCTCACGTCTAAGAAAAAGGATTGTTAGTCTTCCAGTATTTAATTTGAAAGCTTTTCTAGACACTATCCGACAGCTCAATTCAGTGACGTTTCAAGATATCAATCCGACACATCTCTGTCTAGACGCAACAGTATTTTTGTCTCGCTGCGTTCGCTCTTAGAGCGTTCAATAGGATTGGACTTCGATAAGTTTCTTGAAACCAAAACCGTGGTCAAAAGTGTTGCAGTTGACATTATAATTAACTATGATACAGTGGTTTAAATATTGCTTTGATTTTACATTTGTTTTTGTGGACTCAAAGTCAAAAGATACAAGATTTTTAGAAAAGCCTTTGATTGTATACGTTAAGTCCGATCCATGCCCAATCGTATAAAATGGACTGCAGCGCCTCTGGTGGAGAAATTAAAAAGTTAGAAATTAAACTGGGCAACAAAGCGAGAGAGACGAAAAATGCCAATTATAAGTGTTGTGAAAAATCACAAAACTGATTATTCTTTATTCTAAATTTAATACTTTTTATAATCATTAAATACTTTTTATTTGAATTTTAAAAATTTAAATTTTTATCTCTAATTATTTTAAATTATCCTATTCCAAATTATATTTTTCAAAATTAATTATCTTATTCTAAATTATTCATTAAAATACTTTAATACTATTAAATTCATTAATTGTAACGATATTTCATGCTAACTCGAGTATGCCGAAATATCTCTCTGGCGCTCACTCTAGAACTCCATGTTCTGAGCGCAGGATTTATCTCCAGGAAGTGGCAACTGCATGAACGCTGTTGCAAATCTAATCAAATTCGACCAACGCATGTCGCGGAATTTTCGCCTTGTGTAAAAAACAAGAAAGATCAATCATGCATAAAGCAATGATTACACTTTCCAACTGAAATGCAATTTTATTTAAACATCTCCAAAATGGGATACATTCAGCAGCGATGTTTTTAAAATTATCACAATTCTACAATAATTTATTATATTTGAAAACTTCAACAAATGAAAACAAATGAATTTTATTCAAATAACGTTATCGAAATATGAATCGCCTGTCTATCTCTATAAAAGCGGTGAATATTTCATTCATAAGCATTTTCAGCGGCGATATTTTTAAAATTATCACAATACTACAATAATTTATTTTATTTAATAACGTAAAACCATGGAGGTAAAATTACTCTCTAACTCCATGCTTAGAACTTCAACAAAAAAGCAATAATATGGAATCTTCTGCTTCTCTATATAAAATAAATGAATGTTTCATTCATATCAGCTATATTGCAGACAGACTCCAAAGCTAAATAATTTTGCGTTAAAGAAATCCATCAATTCTTATACAACTCATCTTACAGCTGAATGTGTTTACATTCTCCATACGTGAAAGCTAGGCTTCATGGTAGAAATGATCAAAGTTTGATGATTATTTAAACTCCAAAATATTGTAATTGCGTTGGCGTAGTATATAGATGCACTGAAAAAAATATAAAATAAGTCGGTTTTAGGACGATTGCAATACTAAATATAAATTAAAAAGATCTTTAAAAATCACTATTTTGACAGAAGATGGATGTTATATTTTATTTTAAAGTGGATCATGCGATTTTTTCATATAATATGGGTTCCATTAATATTTTAATATTTATTTTAAAAACTACCCAACATATTATGCTGACATTTTTTTTATATATTTTATGGGATAATTTGAATATTTCCTAAAACTTTCGAAGCAATTTGTGAATTTTAAATTAGCCTAATAAATGTTTGAAAAATTAGGTCCCATAGGGTTCAATATATTTCATTTTTTTAACCCTGGTTCAATTCAAAGCTAATTGGGTGATACTATTCATTTACATTCCCATATGTCCCGCAGAGCGTCTGAACAACATACTGAAATTTAATTTTGATAAAGTCATTTATCAAAATGAATTACGGCAGTTATCGTGCGAACGGACAGACAGACAGAATGAACAAAGTCTTAAACACTTTTCAACTGTGTTGTAAAGTGTTAAAAACGCTGCCGCTCTCTCTAAAAAATTAGCTGATTGTGTAGATGATACGTATACGTAAGGGCGGGGGATGCCGTTGGCGTCCCTTGCCCTCACCAGTTGTCTTTAAGATAAGTAATACTATTATGTACAGTTGATTATCCATTCTCATTATTCATTTTATTTTATAAAATTGCTAAAATAACAAAAAAAAAAAAAATATAATTATGAAGACTGGAAGAAGGTGAAGAATAAAATATTTTTTTTTTTACTTCGCATTTTGTGCAACTTAAAGCCTTGACTCTGTAAAATATCTTGAATAAATACAATGAAATTTCGAAAAGGTGATAAAATTCATGGTACGCTGTTTATAATTGTAGATGCAAAGTGCTGTGCATGGAATATGATAAAGTTTAGCTAGCTTCATTGTGATATCCAATGGGATTTTTTTTACACACAATTTATGCTCTTGTGAGAAATTTCATGGTTTTATGTGATGATGAAGAAATCTTGATGATTATCAACTTATGTGTATAGTTCATTTAATTTACTTGTATTGAGCAAAAATCAGGCGAGATCATGTATACCAGTAATACTGTTATTATTTTGGTATTACGTATCAAAGTAAGAATATTTCATATGAAAAGGTATTTTGACAAAATTCAATAATACTCTTTTATATCTTATTAATGAATTTTTGCAGCAAAAATTACACGATAAAATCAATTTTTTCTTTTGTTAGTCTCAAGTGCTATAAATCTCCAAAAATATAGCCGTTCATTTTGATACTTTAACATTCAATGATCATTCCTTTTTAGTTGCTTTCATGAACACTGTGAATAAAGAAGATTTGAATATTCAAAGAATGCAGTGTTTTTTACTTGCATTGTTGGTACAAGCAATGCTAATACAAACGCAGTTATTATTATTATTTTTTATTGATTTACATGTCCAAAGTACAGGTATGTACAGAAACACAAATTCATTCATGTATTCAAAATTGTATATTTTGTGCTAAGGCGCCCATATGCAAAATGGTTATATAATTTATACTGGCATTTTCATAACACTCTGTGTTTATATTCCAAATTTTATTTCCCCACTTCGCGGTCTCACGTCACTAAGTATTAACATTTTAATTTTATTCCTTTCTAATTGCATGTGGGTGGCCGATCAAATCAGGTGTTGTTACAGCTGCTTAATTAAACATATTTAATTTCTTAATTTTCTTTGGCCAGTTGTATTACAACAATAAGGTTGTAATCTAATGAGTAAGGCTGGACACCAGGCACATATGGGAGGCAGTCAATGACTTAGATAAAGTTGCATCATTCAGGACTTACAACACAATGTCACCTGCAATACTTGCCAAAGTGCGTGTTCCTATTCTTTCTTGAATTTAAATGTGAATTGTTACTGACAGAGAGCATTTTGAACATATTGTATATTATATTTCTGTGGATGTAAGTGTTATTTATTTTATCATTTCTGAATAGGACATTCATTCGCCAATAACCCTATTCATTGAAATAAATGTCTTTCATAGCGGTTTTAGTGCCGATTCTTTTGCATTTGACAAAAGTCCACAAATAGATTTTTTCGACTGCGAGAAGATTTTATTATCTGATTTTTTAATTTATCCACTATAAAGGGCGCTGCCATTCCCTTTATTCAATCGAGCAGGTTCGCTTTAATAGAGATAGACCTAACTTTTACGCTGATGCACCTTTCTTTACAAAGTGATTGGGGGGGTTTAAGGACTTTCTTAGGAATAGTGTATGTGTATCACATACAAAATTGACTCAGTTGTATCGATACGTCCAACCTCTACTGCAAAAAAATACAATATAAAGAAGAAATTAAAGTCTGTCCAGTGGTGCAGTTCAGAGTACATAGTACAAGCTGTTATTTTTGTGAAATCTGTGTTTTACAACACATAAATCGAATAATATTTCCAAATAAAGTTTTAAAATACCGGGACTCTCTGCTCTGCAGATTATGCTTCGTAATAGTTGTAACGTTTATAGAGAAAGTCATATTTGGGATACATAAGAAATTTCTCTTAATACAGGATAGCATCTCTGTTTGACAAAATTCTATGTGAACTGAAATGACCATGTCAGTGTTATTTATTCACACACTACTCATCAGATGTACATCTAACGCGTAAGATATATTATTAATCGTAAAAAATATATATTGTCGTACAAAATTAGACTTTAATTGATCTGCAAAGAAACAGGTCTCCCGATAGAAAACGGTTGCTTAAATGCATGCCACGAGCAGCATCACTCTAGAATGCTACACGGCTCAGGTAAAAAATGTATTTCAATTTGCAGCATAAACAACGTTCTTCTTCTGATATTATACAATTGTAATAATCCATGTTTTAGGAATAAAATGTATTAAACGTATGAATTGAATCAGTAGGTTCAAAAGAAAAGCTTATTAAGAATCAAGATTTACATGCACTGTTGAACGAAATTTACTATACAGAAAAATAAAGGTTACTTAATGCTTATCTTGAGCACAAAATTGGACTCGTACGAAATTTCTCGTACGTGCGTTTCTCCTATTACGTAAGAAGGGAGAAAGTGGCAATATGGATGTTTAAGATTTTCATTCAGTATGCAATGCCATACAAAGAAACCTACCATTTACTACGTAATAACAATGTTTCGGTGAAAATATGGGAATGGGTTTGAAACGACAAAGAGAGTTTTTCTAATTACATAAACTAAAGGAAAGAAAGAAAATGAACGAGTAATGTCATTACTCATTATAGATTGAGGTAAAACATTCTATTCTTTACATATTTCGGGGGGAAAAGTTGGTGTGTTCGGTGAAAAGTGGACGATGGTCCAAGCTATCTAGGGAAATGTTTCGATATTTTGAAAATTCAATTTTCTTTTACACTCTTCCCTAACAGCATTTTTTTTTCACAGTGACGTAAGATTTACGGCACACTGTGACTTTGGGACGTCACAGGATGTCGCAGTACATCTCGGCAATGTCATATTGAGGTCATAGCGAAGTCATTTTTGTCATTTTCATGATCGTTTGTGACGTCGCATATTAACTTGTTTGTGACGTCACATTGTAATTGCCATTGTAATATCGTCACATTGTTACGTGTTAATTAAATTGTGGAAACGTCACGGAATATAGTCACAATGAAACGTCGCATAGAAGTCACAAATAGGATGTCACATTGTGACCCAGGTGCCACGTGAGTACAACGTTACTGTCACGCATGTGACGATCTTTGCTGTGAGGGTTCTATCAGATTTGTTTCATAATGGAGCCTTAAAGGGTATATGGAATCAGAAGATACAATACATGTTAGATTCTGTATGTGATCGGCAGAAACTCATATCACATCAACAACTCAACTGAACGATGGCGCGATTGCGGACCTTATGTAGAAAGTCGTGGAGGAAGTGCGCAACTCAGGAGATTACTAACCCATCAACCAAATTCGGAAGTTTCTAAACTCGCTAAAAATCGACACGTTGACGATATTTCGTCCAATTTCACCGATTTTTTCAGCAAGAGCAAATGATCCAGACCTTCAAAATACACCAAAGGTTTCCTGTTACGTATTCGTAACGTTACTTCCGCTACAAACAGGGTAATTGAAATGAAACGTGTCTAACGTATGTAAAAAATGGTTCCGAAGATTACAAATGGTGAGTGGACCTCTGCGTAAACATTTTAACTGTCAAAGCGCCTTAAGTGGAGCAGAAACATGCCTGTTTCCTTGACAGAAGATTTAAAAAAGGTACAGTAAAGCTATCCGGTAAGGTCAATTAGTTAATCGTGAATTTGTGAAAAATGGCTCCTTTTATAGGCAGCGGTTGTAAGATACACTCCACAATAGGCAAATAATGGGGACAGCAGTGTCAGATTTTACCCCTGGCGGCTGACATCTGAACTATTTATTTTTCCTAAATCAAAACCTCATAGTCAGGAAAGTACGTGTATACGAAATTAGTTTGCAATTCACCCAGTCCTTTTTCTTACAGGCATCACATTTAAACACATCTCGTCCAATTTGCATCACCCCGTACTTCCATTTCATGTAAGTCATGTTTATTTCAAGATTTACTTTACTCCGCTTCTTAAGTTGTTTGACATCAAAAACAAGCAAGTGCCACGAGCATAATTTTGCAATTAAATACAAACAAGAAAGATCAATCATGCATAAAACATTAATTATGAAACATTTTCCAACTGAAATGCAATTTTATTTAAACATCTCTAAAATACGATACATTCAGCGCTGATATATATTTTAAATTATCACAATACTACAATCGTTTTTTTATATTTGAAAACTTAAAACTTCATCGTAAAATATGAACTTTATTCAAATGACGTCACCGAAATAGAAATCATCTGGCTCGCTATGCAAAAGCATTGAATATTTCATTCATATTATTTTTATTCCAGACTCCAGAGCTAAATAATTTTGCGTTAAAAAATTCAGCAATTTCGAATATAACTCATCTTACAGCTTGATTTGTTTACATTCTGCAAGCGTTAAAATTAGGCTTCGTTGTAGAAATAATCAAATTTGGATGATCATTTAAATTTAAAAATAGTGTAATTGAATTAGCGCGCAATATATAGATGCACAGAAAATACGCAAAACTAAAGCGGTTTTAGGGCGGATGCAACAATAAATGTAAATTTAAAAGAACTTTCACGAAGAAGATTTTCACGAAAAGAAAAATTACGATTTTTAGACTGGAAAAAAAAAGATAAATGTCCCATTTTATTTTAAAGTGGGCCACGTGATCTTTTCATATAATATGGGTGTCATTATTATTTTAAATTTTATTTAAAAACTACCGAACATATTTTACTCAAATTTTTTTATATATTTTATAGGATAATTTGAATATTTCCTAGAATTTTCGAAGAAATTTATGAATTTCAACTTTGCTTAAAAAATATTTGAAAAACAAGATTCCCACGGAGTTTAATGTATTTCATGTTTTCATCCCAGATTCAATCCAAAACTCATTGAGTGATATTGTTAATTTGCATTCCCATATTTCTAGACCGTCTCAACAGCATACTAAAATTTCATTTTGATAAAGACTGTTTTACGGCGGTTATCGTGCGAACGGACAGAGACAGACAGACAGAATGAACAAAGTTATAAACACATTTCAACTATGTTGGAAAGTGTTAATAAAAATGAAGGGTGCTGCACCGAACATCGCGTTTCGAGTGAAGTGCGGAAACTGAGAGTCATTAAAGGCGGAAATGTTTCATATTGCCTCAATTATGCAATATTACGTTTTGCAAAAATACAAGTTGAGTCTCAATTGAACATCATACGAAACTCGTCCTTTCTGTATAATTTATATGCAAATTTTATGAAGGGTACACAGGAATAATTCATATAAAATGTTGACACACGAAATTTACCAATATGTAAATTCGATTTGCAATTATTTTCTAATATTTCCTTTTCTAAAATAACCTGACTCCGAAATGAAATACTGAAGATCGTAAAAAAATAAGAGTCATAGGCGGCTTTATAAAGCTAAAACATAAAGTTTTCAAAATTAATAGTACGAATCCCCCTGTTGACTTTAAAACAGTATACTGCGAACGAGTATTTGTTTAAGAAGTAAAGCTGAGGAACTTGCAAAAGATAATGGGATGCATAAACCAAAACAAATAGTATAGTTTTATTCGTCCATTTTCGTACATTTGTGTTCGATTCATATTTATAGTAATATTTTTCAAGAATTTAGGCGTTGCTCTTTACGTATGAATTTTATTTTATCCTAGGGATTGAAACGTTTACCCATTTTATTTCTCTGGAAGGGAAAAACTGATATTTTGGTTTTTCATACTTCACAATTTATACAAAAGGTAAGAATATTTTAAAAATATGTTTCATAAAGAATAAAATTCAAGTTCTGGTCCTCTTTTTTCTTTCACATTTCATGTAATTCTCAATATCTACACTTGTAGACCCTGTCGGACTATGTATATATGCGTACCTTACGATATAAAGTGCCATTCTGAACGTGCAAAGCCACGTGTTTTCTTAATGGAAGGTATGACTTTGGATGTGCCCAAAACAATAGAAAAAAAAATTAGATTATTAGTTATTTAAAAAAAACGCCCCAAAAGATGATTATCTACCACTTTGATATTACAAATTTATCCTTATGAAAGATTTTCTTATCGACAGAAAATCGCGTCTAACACGCAAACTAGAATAATTTAAACTTAAAATATTCTAAAGCCATCCCTAAATCGCCAAAACGCTAAGCAAATTCCAGATCTGTATCAACCCCCCAAACTGACTAAAACCCAAATGTGCAACGAACTACCGCACTAGGAGCCAATTCAAAAATAAAATATAGTAAACAAAAGAAAACGAGCTTCCATATCATGGGTCAATGAAATAATGTCACAGTTTGAAGATAAGTACCAGATGTTGAAATTGGAGATTAAAGGCGCTTCACGACTGGTGGTGTTCTTTCCTGAACGACAAATCCGTTCTGGAGAATCGCGTCAGAATCGAGCAAAAGAACCGCTGGATAAAGGGATGAAATTTTAATTTCAGGAATTTTTTTTTTAAACACTCTAAACTGCATATGTATGTATTGTATTCTTAGGCAAGTAGTCTCTGTGAAAATCGTACGAATCCGATAAGTATTGCAAGCTTTCCGCTAACATCAAATTACCATCACAGTAAGTCAAAGATCGTCTACATACCCAGTGCATTTAAAGTAAGTATTATCGTTTGAACTGTTTGGTTCAAAAGCAAATTATGCAAAAAAAATGGATAGGGCAGCATTTGACTTCCCCCTAGACTCAAATTCATAGTCTGTTAAATTTAGTTTAATGGCTCAAATTGACACAGATACTAGCTTGATATTATATTCAATTTGCAGTTTTAATAAGTCTTCTTTTCATGAGGCACCTTAATATGTTTTAAAATACGCCACCTCCACAAAATTCCGAAAACTCAAATTTTAAAATTCCGTAAACATCTTGAAAACGGTTCATCTTAAAGTAATGGAGTTGGTATCATCCGTTTCCTTGTTCAAAATTACGCATAAAACAAATATTTAATGAATACTTTGAAGCATAATCCAGTCTTTTATTTCAGATTTCGACAGTTTGCGGGCCATTTCACCAAAAAGACTGGTTTTATTTTTTTCGAATTGAACCCAAATCTAATCAACAACCGGGACAAGTCACTTACTTTTCAAATTTTAAGAAGTTTTGTTGAATAGTATCTTAACCACAATGAAACACATAGTCAACTCCTCAAAATTACAAAAATCTTATTACCTCGAGAATGTGCCGTCGTAGAGTAATGAGGTTGGTTTAATACGTTTTTTTTCTTAAACGTTACGTATAAAACAAGCATTTAATTATTACAGTTCAGCATATTAGTCTTATATTTCAGATTTTGATGATTTTTTTCAAACGTTTTACAGAAAAAAGACTGGTTATTTTCCCCCCTGAATCGTACCAAAATCTAATCAGTACCAGGGTCACAAATAACTTATCTAATGAATTTTGTAGAATTTTATCGACTCCCTTCGAGCTAGCACACAGCATATATTACACAGACAGACAGACACATAGATAGATAGATAGATAGATAGATAGATAGAGAAACGTCATGCTAAAAATAAGTTATTCGTGTTCTGAAATGCCTGAAACTCGCAGTCAAAAACTGGAGTTTTGGTTTTCGACACGATTCCAATACTTACCCTATACATTACCACGTTCCGTAGGGAAAAAAAAGAAATTGTTCACAAGCTACAAAACCACAAAAGTAACATCCAAACACATAAATATTACATGCACAACATATTTATTCCCACAAGGAACCGCAATTAAAATATTAAAAACTGTAAATAATATTCTAATTTGAGCTGTGAACTGAAAAGCCGCTTCACAATATAATTCAAATAATCATAGCGACTCTTTGAATCTGTTGAACGATGCACATGAAATACGGCGGAAAATAATCTCTTGGGAGAATAAGTAGCATGTTAACCCCTGTACAAATAGCTGACTCGCCTTTGTGATTTTACTTTATTGTCTGACAAACGACAAATAGTTTCAGAAAATACATTTGTCACGACAGCAAAGTATTTCATTACAATAAACAGGCTTTGCAATCTCATGGGAGTTTCGGCTTATATCATATGACATATCCATCATAATATAAGGCGACGAAAACATTAGCACATACGATTATTAAAGACCGATTGATACAGTGTTCCTTGGAAATTTCTATTTATTCAAGAGGTTGTTTTTATTATACTATACTAGCACCATACCGGTTCTGTGTACGAAATACACTATCCGACACAGAGAATGCAACACTAGGAGAGAGCGAATAGAGTGTGGTGATAAAGGACACACAGAGATGACATATATCAATAAATTATGCTAATTCCAGAAGGAGAATGTAATACAGTAATGGCATAGACAGCAGGACCACCTTTTGCGGCGATAGAAGCAGCAACCCTTCCAGGAACAGATGCAATGAGCGTGCGAATAGTTTCCTGAGGGATGGATGGCCAAATGCCTTCAACCATACTCCACAGGTCGTCCGCTGTTTGAGGCGGAGACAGGGCAGTCAAATGACGGTCAATCATGTCCCCTATATGCTCGATGGGTTGGAGATCTGGAGACAACGGAAGCTAAGGAAGTACCTGGATATCTTGCAAGATTTTCTGCTGATGATTGCCGTGCACGGTCGCGTGTTATCTTGCTGGAAAATGGCATTTTGCAATCACTGAAGGTAGGGCAGTGCAACCGGCCGCAGCACCTCATCCACATATCGCCGTACCATCATTGTGCCTGTGATACGAATCAAAGGTGATCGGCTATCGAAACCGATGGCAGTCTTAACCATGATGCCGCGTTGTTGAGCAGTATGGCATTCAACAGTCGCAGCAGGATTGAACCTGTTTCCATATCACAGCGACTGTCATTCGACAAACAGAGCCGAGACTCGTAGCTGCATCACCCAGTCTCATTCAGCCGTCCAAGCGGCTCGGGCCTGACACCATTACAATCTCTCACGTCGGTGTCTTGTCGTCAATGGCAGTCTTCGTAAAGGACGGTTTGAGTGCAAGCCACTTTCGTCAAGAAACTGTTCTCACTGACATTGGAACATCCAAAGTACCCTGCAAATTCTGCAGAAGTCGATAGTCGTCGTTTGTGGAACCACCATCGCATGCCTTCGAATGCGTCGATCAAGGCGTTGCTGACGTACATCTGGATAAACCTGTACCAATGTGACGATTCATATGCCCATCTTCAAACCATCTTTTCCAAATCCTTTGCATAGTGGACGCATCTACGCGTGTTTCAGCGGTGATTCGTCAGTACGCCCATCCATCCGTACGTAGGCCTAAAATCATCGAGAAGGAATAGATAGAGAAAGCATGACGTCACCCCCGACAGCGTTTCCAGTTATAAAGAGAATATCCGCAAGATCAATGCTCGGTAAACCACGTGACTATTATCTTTATAAGTCGCGTCGTCTGCTAGTTTGTGCATATTTGAATAAGAAAAAGCATATTGCATTTTAACGAGCGATTTTCGTCGTGTTTTCTTTGTTACAGAGTAAAGCCTTTATTTTAAAGCGGAATTTTGTTCGTTTTACATACCACAATTAATTTGTTAAAAATGAAGGAACAAGCGTTAATTTAACAAATTCAAAGCTGCACAGCACTTTCTTTGGAAATTCTCGTAATTTGACCTGCCATTACAGCCGCGTTTTGATTGCTGCAAAGTGCCATGTCCGAATTTTCTTTTAAATTAAACTATGCGTTTTCGACACCACAATTGATATATTTACTATTAACGAAGAAATAATAATTTAATATATTCAAATCTATAAACATGTACACATATTTATTAAGTAGTGTATTTTCATTACATCACACGATAATTGTTTACTAATTAGTGCTAGGTAAAGGTTTGAAAGAAGTGATTAATTGGTGTGCTATGAAAGGCATTATGAGTGCTATGTATGTTTGTCCTAAATGTGGAGATGAAATGAAGTTGTGTGTGAGAGACCGATCGACTGATTTGTTTGAATGCAGCGTTTTCAGCCGAAAGGGAAGTCCTGAAGGTTAGTGTTTTTTGTTTAATTTATCCCGTGTTTTGAAACTTGGTTTATATTTTTCTGTGTTTAGAAAATGACTTCCTCCTTTAAAAGTTCTTAATCTTTTCAGTTAGACTACAAACTCTTTTATAACTACAAATTTTTTGAAATTTTGTTGGAGTAGACATTGTTTTTCAACACGGACCACTGGTTCATTCGTTTCACAGATTTCGACCTTTAGGTAGAATCAGGTTCAGGGCGGTTACAAAAAAAAAAAGGCCTACAATAACTTCAACATCATATTGCGAGTAATATAATAAAACATATATCATCTTAATCGTATCCAAATTCATAATCAATCATATACTAAATAAAACATCAATATCATCAAAACACTAAAAATTTTTAGACAGCACAAAGAGAAGGCCAATAATTTATACAAATCAAACTCATACACCAAATTCCCTTTATAAAATTTCACCTCACACATCTCGAACCCCCACTAAACAAGAAATACAATAAAAATTGACCCTTCCCCCTAAATCAATTGGAATGGATCTTCCAATCCTGACCAAAAATAATTAAATAATAAATGTAACAGAGGTGTCGAGAATATACAGTTGAACCCCTGCCTCTGTACGGATCCTCGGTTGCATGGATAAAGTGACTTGCTACTTGCGACATGCACAGATAAAATTGTAGCATATTTTGTGTCTGGGCGACTGTTCCTAATAAACCGAAGATCACTGGGGACCCTGTCCCAGTGTAGAACGACCTTTAGGTCGAACCCGTCTCTACACGGATCACTGGTACATCCGTTCCACAGATTTCGACCTTTCGGTCGAACCCCTGCCCCTACATGGACCACTGGTACATACGAGCCACTGATACATTCGTTCCACAGATTTCGACCTCCGGGTCGAACCCCTGCCCATGTACGGATCCTCGGTTGCATGGAGAGAGTGATTTTGCTATGTGCGACATGCACTGAAAAAATTGTAGCATAACATTTTTAAAATTCACAAAAATCTTATTTTGTAACGTTTTGATGAGTACTATTCACTGTTCAAATTAAATAACACTATAATTTACATTAAAAACTCTTGTTCAGAACACACTAGCAAACGTCATTCAGGTGGGAGCAGCCTATTTCTAAATACGGAAGAATACGTCCCTTAGGATGGGTGGGGTTAATTTCAAAACACGGGAGAATGCGCCAACTTGGGCCGATTTGTATTTAGAAAAAATACTTGGGGTGGGTTGATCTCCGCATTTATCAAAAATATATTATCCATTATGTAATATTTTCACTTGTTATATGTAATATCATGCGATAAATTGGTGACATCATTCTCGTGGATATAGCTTGTTCCATTTACGAGAAAAGTTACTCTGGGTTATACTTTTGCATTTGGACGCCAATAGTCAGTTATCTGCTATAAAATAACCTATTTCTCCGAGAATAACGCTTGGCGAGATTTTGGCGAATGTCGCCCACGCGGCGAATTTTTAAATGTTGCCAAATTGATAGAAATGACTCTAAATCAATGACAATAATAACCAATTTCTTCATCCGTAACGCTTGGCAAGAAAGTTAGCGGAACGTCGCCAACTTGGCGACTATTTTAAGTGTTTGACAAAGTGATAAGGTGTGTGTCTGTTATACTTGTTGAAGCATTTGAAAAAAATTGGCGAATAATTTAGCAATGTATCGCCAACAGGGCAATATTTCGCCCTAGATTGACAAAAATATCGTCAAAACTGCAAAAATTACGCTAAATTAATGAAAATGACTTCTAATTGATGAATTAGTTGATGAATAGTGTAATATATGAACTATATCGCTTAATGAGGATGCTATCAGTATTTTAGAGTTGTGCGAAATATAAGTTAATTGGGTACTTTGAAATAGTTTTACATGCCGTCATCCGGAAAATCACCAAATGTACAATTCAACAATAAAAACACAGTACTGTGGATTTTATACATTATTTTTTTAGTATACAGGTAGCAAATTCATTGCATTACATAAGTAAAGTCATATGCTGCCCACATCAACTTTTTTTTCAATTATTATTGCTTATAAAATGAATGGGTTTCCCCTTGTCGGAACCATATCTAATGTCATAACAGATCCACCAGATTCCTTCGATCCTTCACGAAGATTTTAAAAATTTCCAGAAAGTAATCAATACGGTTAACGAAAGTAATCAATATGTACGATTACGTAAAATAATAGCTCAGAAATAAGTCAGTTCTTATATACAAACAAAACACCAAATAATCGGAACTCAAAATAGAGAGGTTATATCGTGTACAATCAAACATCCAAAAGTATAGCAATTAAAAAAAGGATGCTTGTGTGTTTTTATAAGGGTTGTAAAAATGTTGACCAAACGAATCCGTTGATGAACATAACAGTTTCTTCTTGCCGCATATATAAATAAAATTGTCGATCATTTCGTTGACGTTTGGAAATTTAACATATTTTTCTCATCTTTTGAACGGCTTTTTTTTTTATTTGTACCACTTGATGCAAGGAATGTTATAAAATTGAAATAACAAGCACGGTACGAATGTTTTAATTCGGATTAGAAATCGTAAAGACTTCAGATCTTTATAGAATTAATGTTCTAAAACTGCAATCTCCTAGCTGTTTCGATTGTAATTTTTTAGACCAATAAATTTGCTTTGCAAGTAAGGAGCTTGTAATGTTATGAATAACGCTTTGAAAAATTTAACACATTTAATTTGACTTCTAAGAATATTGCTTTCACAGATTTCTACAAACAACAGGGCTTGAAACAAAGGGTCAATAAAATTGCATGGATTTTCAACTCTTACCTTTCACAGATATGGGAACTGTTTGGAAGCAGTTCTATGTGTTCTGCAAGTCAATCCTCATCTGCAGTAAAGCTCGACATTTTATTAAGGGATTGTCATTAGTTATTTTTAGTTTTATACAAGAATAACTGGCCGGCCGTCCAAACAGTTACCTTACACCTTTCTGATAGGTCGGACGGTCTGGGTCTCAACAACAACAAGAGTAACTGGAAAAATCGTATGGACGACATGCGAGATCAAATTCGCATTGCAACTCTGAACGGCAATGCACACAAATATCAGAAGTTCTGCATTTCAACACATGCATTATCCACTCACACAGTGCACGCATTCTAAGCCATATAAAAAGTATTTTCTGTTCCTTAGCCTAGATAAATTAGGTTCCACATACAATAGTCAGCAACAATCTACTTTGAATCATTGATGGTCCCCAGGCATGCGCAGCGAATCAAAATGTTGTCAGCGGCGTCATGAGATCATTCGTGATGTCACAGACCAGAGAGAACTTTGTGGGGCATTGCCAAAACACAGCACGTTTTAACATTAGAGTTAAAAAACTGTTTGTTAATTTTGAAGTGGTAATATCCAGACCTAAACAACTTGCTCAAATAATTTAAATTATACTATGCTCGTAGGAATCAGTGACGTCCAAGTAGATTTAGTGACGTCATGGGATAGAATGACAGTCGCAGCTAACAAGTTCGATTCCTCCAAGAGTTCAAGAACAAAATACACAAATTTCCTACCCTAGTGACATCTATGCGCAGAAGCAGACAAATAAAAATTAAGTCAGTCATAACCGGGGGCAGAATCATTCTCCTAATGCGCAGTTATTTTCAATATTCGTGTGTCGGCAGAGATGGAATCAGCCATGGGCCAGCGCGACAGAATCTACTGCGGTGTCGGGTCCATCGAGGTAGGTCGGGTCAGGCTTGGGCAGAATTTCGAAATTTTCACATCGTACTGAGTGGTGAATGGTTCATGTCTAGAGAATTTATAGAGGAACATTAACGAGAAATGTATGAAAGTTATTTATGATTCCAGAAATATAAGGAGCAAAGAATTATAATCCAGATTGTACATAATTATATGTGTACATAGATGTCCCTGATCTATGATTTTAGATATATTCATATATCAAAAATAGTATAACTTTAAGTATCGGCCTAAAGTCAAACGTTTTCGAACCAAAATGGGTTTGATCTTGGAATTGCCAAATGTCTTCGGGCGCCAAGATCGCCCTTTTGGGCCATCAGAGCAGAAGTCTCAAATTTCTTTCCATACAAAATTCTATGTCGCCTCTCTCATATTACAGGCGATCTACTGTTTAATGATTCACGGGATTCAATTTCTACGAGTAATGGAATTGTAGAATAATTGAATGCATAAATAAAACGTTTTTAATTTTCATCACCAAATTGGGTGATGGTGATCAAGGTTAGGAAACGAAAATAGTTAATAGTTGAGTGTAAAATGCCACGTACGCAAGTAAGGAACAATTTTTAAATCTGTCCATGTTTCTCATCGCCTTTAAAACCTTACGTGATGAAACGAACATGGCATTCGGGCAGTTACGTGTCAGAACGCAACCCAATAGTTCACGCGTACTTTCCCGTTATAGTTCCCGTTATATAGTTACTCAGAAACAGTTCGAAACATATAATTGTAAAATGACGTTTTTTAGAGTAAAATTTTGCTTAAATGCATAATCACATATCAAAACGAGAATCCACTTTTGAATATCTGGATTCTTGATCGAGTCTAAGACTAAAATGCGATCTCCAACAGCGTCTTTGACAAATGGTTTCGACTCTCCATCATTAATATCTGCGAACGACTTTTAACGAGTTGGCATTCAGCCCGGGTTTGCTTCTGGGTGCGATATCTTTCTGATGTGCAGAGCCACGGTTCAGAAAATTCCATTTTAGCCGATCTATCTCTAGGTTGTTGACCTTGTCCACTCTCTCACTACTGAAGGATTGTTTCACGAAAGCTCGCTGCATATATCTTTGGATTCAAACAGGAGTGCGATTTTAGTACGATTTGGGATATTTTTAATATTTTTCTCTTTCATCTGTAAATTATTTATCGAGAAGTTTGGATGCATGACGATTACAAGATTACGAATAGGACAATATAGATTTACTAGCCGAATACCCATTTCAAAACAACTTTGTTACAACAAACATATACTAAACAGTAACTTATATCATATCACTTTCAGACTATTTTGATTTGGAGCAACCCCTCTAATGAACATTTTGAAAAATTCGATTTTCCCCAGGAGGCTTATTGGACGATCAACCGGTGTACCCGATTGCGATTCTCTATATGTGTGGGAAGTGCATATAAATGGCTTGACAGATAAATGACTGGCGGGGTGGACACTTGGGAATGAGTGTATAGATATTTTAAATTAACCACAATCATGATGCTACATTGCTAGCAAAAGGGATGCGTCGCTCATGGATGGATCTAATATAAGAATCTGATGTATTCAACAAATGACTTCCCTATAGAATAACTCATTTCAATAGTCTGAGAAAATAACTCAATCTGTAGAACTTTCTTATAACTTGATTTCACTAAATATTAATAACGTGCTATTATTGTTACCAAATAAAGAACACGTATTCTTCTTGGAAGTAGCTTGATTCTTTTGAGAGATATCTGTGCAAAAGTAAAATCTATAATATATAAATAAGGGGTTGTGATAACCATTAAATAAGGGTGTAAAAGTATTTACAGAAAATGCATTCCATCGTTTGATATGTATGACCACTGTGATGCAGCTACATAATGAAGGAGTCAACATCACTATGGATTGGACAATTTCGTTTAGTTAGACTTGAATTTAATTACCAAGAATTGCTTGTTGAAGTGAAACAAGCGATAGATTGCTGGTTAGCGATTTAAATATCACAATGTCTGTTAACTTGGTTCTAAATATTTGCCAAATTCAACTTGTTCATTTTTTAAACATTTTTAAATTTCCAGACATTATATATAGGTCGTCATGATTCCAAAATTTTGATTTTCGATTTGTAGCCCCCAGAATTATCGGATGTTAATAGTTATCTTATCGAGGTGTATGTAATATATGTCTTATGTTAATAGTGTGCGAAAACTCAATACCCTATGCGTGCAAGGGTATTAAAGGTTAGAGATCAAACTATTAATCAACAAAGTGAGTCTTCATAATGAATACGACAGATCGCATTTTTCTCTTTAACACGTTTCCCCAAAAGTGATTTAAGTATTATCTTTTAAACTACTGTTGTTTAATTGTGTCTTGTTAATTGTAGAGAATCGATGTATATTTAGAAATATATATTGTAGTGTACATGTAGTGTTATATTTAGAAAAAAAATGATGTGGGCATCCCATGACTTTCGCTACATATAGCAATGACTTCTTTCTCAAATGAATAATGAATAATGACAAAGTCCACTGAGCAATAATTTTAGCTATGGATTAAGAAGACGTAAATTGAAATTGACAATTTTAGCAACTTATAAGAACGACTCACGTGCAAAATTCTAAACAAAAAGCAATGAGTATATAATGAATATCCTGCGAAATAAATGACTACTTGCGAATCTTGGGTGTCAAAATCTAAAACATACAAATGGTAGTATCTCCCCTCTTTAATGGGCCGAAGTAGATCCATGAGAATGATGTTAACAGATTTGTCGCTTAAGAAAGCGGCATATCTGCATATAAATAGCATATAGAAAGCGAATGTAATAATACTAATTACTTTTTGATTCTATGCCATTTTTTTGACAAATTTATTTTAAGATATCTCGAGAACAGTAGTTCATTCCACCGTTCTAAAGTTTGTCATTCGATTTTCAATAAAAAATTAAATAGGGAATAACTATTTATTTAACAGTATTAAAAATCCTGATTTTTTATCGGTTTTTCCTTGGAATTCATTTGAAAATTGGGAAACATTTGAAAATGGTTCATGCTATTTTTTTAGAGTTTGTATCATTCGTTTTCAAATAAAAGATACATATGAAATGATTATTTATTTATCATTATTAAAAGTCCTGATTTTTTAATGATTTAAAGAAATATTCGAAAACTAGGGGGAGGAGTATTTCGAACATTTTATTGCGTTTAAAATCAATACAGTTATTCGTTTATTGTAATAATTGTACCAAATTATTTTCGAAGCTCCTCCTTCGAGAGATATTAAATGTAAAGTCTTACGGACACACATACTACATAACACACACACGCACGCATACAAACTAACATGCAAACATACACTCATGCAAAAAATTGTGGACATGATGAGCAGGGATCTATTCAAATAGAAATTGTAACTCGTGCATTATGGTCAACAATAGTTTCTTATCTTTCGAATTGCCCTAAAAAATGCCTTGATTTTATGTCTATCGAATCGATCGAAATATCTTGCCAATCATCGATAAGGCGAGCTTTAACGATAATTCTAGTATCAAAGCTAGGAATGTAAAACATGAAAATCGTCAATTTTATTCGGACGAATAAATTGAATGAAATTTGTTAAAATGAACGGAAGTAGACTAGAACATATTAGAAGAAATACTATTTTAAATACAATCAAATGGAAGGCCCTGACAGTCGGCAATCGATAGCAACACAATCACTCGCAATATGATGCAGTCGGCGAATATAGAACACATTTTATTTTACAGCAAATGTTGCAGCTGAACGTAACATTTTATTGCATTCGAATTGCGATGATATTTTGCAAACAGCATTGCAGATAAATGCGGGCTGTATTGATAAATAGATTTGCTTCGAAACAAATCGTCTGCGCTAAACCTATTTAAACTTCTTAATGGCAACTTATTGATTTCAAAAGATTAAAGTTTACGTTATAGAATAAAACTTTCAAATAATATTATTTAAAAACAGAAATCTATTATTTTAATGGATTAGTGGTGAGTTTGTTTTATTTTTATACTATAAGTCAGTGTTGAACAAAATTCTTAATGATTATTAGTAATCAAAATGAATATATTATGTATGCAATGCATATAATAACTTAAATTTTTGTTAATATAGTCGAACTCTGTTTATGGAATATTCATTTTTGATAGTAAAATGTATTAGCCTGGATAGTTAAGATAACGGAAATACGAATTCCTATAATTAATTTATGCTGGTTTATACGCATGGGATTGTATAGCATTGGGAAATAACTATAAAGTTAATAACTTAATGACATTCAAAGTAAATGCATAACAGAATATTACTATGTCCAATATTGCATTTATAATATGCAAATGAAATTTTATAAAATACCGTAGAATTTTCAGTGTCTTGTTTGGCACAATAACTGAGTTTATTGCATTAAAGGATATTCTACAAAATCCGAAGTTTTGTTTGTACATGATGAAAATGAATGTTCGAATGTTTAAAATCTACTATTATAGACCCAACGTTCCATTAACCGAAACATATTCAAGCCGGTTCGACTGTATAAATGTCAATACATTCAAGTCCTATTATTTTGTCAAATATTTTAAGAAGCGTCTTTGAACAACTAAGGATTTAGAATACAAATGCTTCTAATCCAAATTGCCGCTTGATGAGCAAACAATGCTGTGAGGTAACGATAGGGGGAGAAATACTAAATCTTGTATGCTTTGTCCATCATTTCACGAAATGCTTGGAGTTATCCAAAAATGTTAAAACCGGGTTTCTTCCATATTATTAGAAAATATTCACTCTGTAGGGAGTTCGCATTCATGCGAAATGATTGCATTTAGTAAGATGCAAGAAAATTAAGAAAATTATTGATTCGAAAGATTTAAAGTATTAGAATATTTAAAGGAGGAATCATTATTTTTAATAGTATTTTCAAATGGCACATAGTGTATGCACACCGGACGCTCAAACGGCTGCTCATGCCCTTGGATGAGTAGAGCAGTCTGGGTATTCCACATAGTTCATGCACATCCTTATCTTATTCGGCCAATTGACTGTAAGTCGAAAACCCAGACCACTCGACTCGCCCTAAGGCATGAGTAGCAATTTGAGTGGCCGGGTATTGACTGTAACTGTAAAATCTGACGTGGGAAATATACGATCCAGAGCACAGTGTTTTGGTATCGAATATAAATAAAAGACTAACTCAAAATCTTTTTTTTTGTTAGAATGCGAAGATATATGTCCATATTTTTGTCAATATTAATACCACGCGAAGAGAAATGGGTCGCTTTTGGCAACATATGAGCCCATTCTCACGTTCAAAATCTTAATGCAATTGATATTTAATTAATATCCCGTGAAATAAATAACTATTGCAAATTCCAAGGCGTCAAAGTACAAAATGTAACTTCTCTTATGAATGGAACGAACTAGATTCACAAGAATGGTGTTAACAGATTTGTTTTATAATATTGCGTATGAAAAGTGAACATATTGGATGATACTTAACTACTTTTTTATTTTATGTAATTTATTTGAAACACGGGCCTACTATATTTCGAGAGCAGTTTATGCTATCATTCAAAAGTTTGTCATTCGTTTTCTTGTGAAAATTACGCATGAATAGATTATTTGTTTAAAAGTGTTGAAAGTTCTTATGATATAATGGATTTTATAAAAAAAGTCGCACGAATATCGTGCAATATTTTGAGACTAGTTTTTTCTAGAGTTCTAAAAGTGCCATTCGTTTTCTAATGAAAAATTACGTCTGAACTGATTATTTGTTTACTATTAATATTAAAGATTATAATTTTTTTAATGACATTTTCAAATATTCCTTCTAAGCGGAATCATCTGTATAGTGTGTTAATACAGAGACTTGAGAAATTGGGCGATTGGTCATAAGCATTTCGCTATACTAATTGTTTTTACTTGCTAAAAATTGATAAAACACAACCGGAAAAAATATTTTTATATCCACACCTGTTGAGAAATGACCCAGAGGAAGACATAAGTTGAAACGGATCTCGATTGTGTGAACAAGAACTTTGGGGGTGTTAAACGATTAAAAATGAGAGAAGCATTTCTCCAAGGAGAGGGGGGGGGGTGCTATTGACAGAGATTAGATTGTGACTGAGATAGATTTAGCTCCTGGTTCATTTTCCTCCTGGTTCTTTTTCGTTTCCGTTTCAAAAAATGGCATTTCACTTGACACATCTGTTTCTCAAGATTTGACTGTAGATAGAGCTTAGTTTATTACTGATATAAATTCATCTTACAATTCTGAAGAAGGTTGAGCGGTTCAGCAAAATTATTGCATCCGATTCTTTTTTCACTTCCATTCAAAAAATCTTGTCACAACACATTGTTCTTAAAATTGGTTATAGATAGATCTTAGATGATGATTGATATGAATATAGCATCAAATTGCGGAGGGGGTTGTGGGATTTACTACGGACTTCCACTTCCAGTACTAGAGATGTCACTTCCGATACAAAAATTTCCATTTCCCTTTCAACATTTATTTTTCAAAATTGCCTATAAATTGAGAGATTAAACCACAACGTATGGATTCGGCTTCAAATACCCTAGAGAGTATGTATTCACTAAGAAATTTCACTTGAAGTTTTTCCCCTTCCAGTTCAAAAATTACTCTTGAAACATTTATTTCTCAAGATTGTCTACAGATATAACTTAGATAGTGGCTGATCGGTTTTCTAGAAAGTTCGTATGATTGTACAAAAGAGTACAGAAGTTAGTTCCTTATATTATTAGTTCCTTCGAAAATGAAGTGTACAGACAACTTGTCACCATATGGAGGCTTCATAAATTTCTTGTTCTGCATGTATACTCGTTGTCAATGTAATTTAATAGCTTTTCATTATTAATTGACCCTAATGATAGCTGAGATAGGCAATCAATGCTGCTGTGTTATATATATATATATACGTCACGCTGGATGCAAAAAGATTAACTGTGACATGTATCTTAACCGTAACATGTTATAAGGATTTACAAGGACTTGCACGTAATGAAAAGTCAGTGCTGATATGGATGTTATAGGTTGTTTAGACATTAGGCATCCAAGTAGTCTTGCTATTGGTATCGTTTCATGTTGGTGATCTGGGTTTTCAAGTACGTTTTTCAATGGATTGAATTTGGCTTTTTCAATGGATTGGATTTGCTTTTTCAGTGGATTGGATTTTGCTTTTCCAGCGTTGGTATATGGAGGACTGCTTCAGGCGAGTCTGGTTCCGGGAACGTTTCCTGGGATTAAAAGCGTGCTTCAACCGGGAACAAGGGGTCGTAATCCCCCTTGGCCGTTCGACTTCCTTGTAAGCATCCCCATCCGTTTTTACTTCTTTCATTTCTTATTCATTTGAATCCTTATTCGTGCTTATATTGTATGTGCTGCAATGCGCCTTATGATAGTATGGGCATATCCCGTTTTAATATTTCTAGTAAAAGTTATATTTTACTTAACATTTGTATTGTATATATATATATATATATATATATATATATATATATATATATATATATATATATATATATATATATATATGAAACAGTAGTAAATGTTTTGCAAAAATAGAATTTCTGATAAAAAATGTGTTTTTGATTTCACGATACATCTTTTACGTTAATCGCTATTTAGGTTTCATGAAATACACAACAGAAGGATAATTTATAAAGCAAGTGTGAAAAACATGTTAGTTATGTCAAACTTGTTAATAATAGGCATTTAATTACGTGTAATATTTAATACATCCCATTTTAATATTTGATAGTATTAACAAAGCTATTCTGTCAACGAATGTTCTAAATATTGCTTTGTATATCGCTAAGAAGTTCAGGTATTGTTTAACACCTTTCATCAAAATAGATAATTTTACATATTGGGCAGAGTAAATTTATTATAAATGAGTTAATATCCGTCATGGAGTAATTTTCATCTACATTCATCTAAGAGTACACTTAATTGATTACTTGGTGAAAACATCTTTACACACTTTCATACGTTACTTATAAAATTAGAAAAATATCTTTTTTATAAATAACTGTGATAATTTATTATGCTGATGATAACTAATTTAAATAAATATTTATAAAGGAAAGAATATTAATATTCTGCTGTTGAAAATTCAGATTTAATATTAATAATGAGACTGGGGGATTGAAATGTACAAGGCAAGAAAATGTATTTGCGCTCTACGTAATTGTAAAACTTATAATTTGCATAAAGTCCCCAATTGCACGTAATTTGCAACTGATGTGAAAATTTATTCAGACTTTCAAAGTGTTTATTTGATTTTTCGTTCGCAACACGTTATAAAGACTACATATTTTCGAATGAAAATGAAGTGGATTGTCTTTTAAATGTACAATACATAACAGCAAATTTTTGAAATCTTTATGATAAAGTTATTGGAAATTTTAATCACCAAAACATATAATCTTTATTTTTAACATGAAATATTTTAATAAATTGTGAAGGAAAAATGTCTTTCAAGGCTTATATTGAAAGTTTTGGGTTAAAAATAAGTTTCTTTTCTAGCTAAATTACTAAAATGTTTTTTCAGTTTTTATCCTCTAAGAATATGGAAATACTCTTTTATGTTTTTATTCCTTAAAGAAATTGCCTAATGGGCTCTACTTTATTTGCAAAAGATATATGTTCAGAAAAAAATATATGTTCAGAAAAAAATACAGATATGTTTTGCGACTAAAAAAGTTAATTTGAACCATTAAAAATACATTATATATCTTACAAAAATTCAAACTGCTGCTTGTAAGATACATACTTATAGAACATCCTTTTGCTGAAACTTTACTATACAAAAATCGTTTATATATTTGAAAGAAAATCAATATACAAATATCATGTATTTTAATTATTTTGTTCTAAAAGAACTTTTGTGGGGTTTTTAAAAGCAATGTTCTACTGAAGAGAAATGATTAATCTAAAATCTATTTCGGAAAATAGGATCCAGATAACTTTTAACGACAGAAATTGCTTACATGGAAAGTAATCTGAGTCGATATAGAAATTGCTTAGTACTTAAATTTCAAAACAATAAAGCATAAAACTCCCCCATATATATATATATATATATATATATATATATATATATATATATATATATATATATATATATATATATATATATATATATATATATATATATATATATATATATATATATATATATATTATACATATATATGTATATGTATGTGTGTGTATATATATATATATATATATTATACATATATATGTATATGTATGTGTGTGTATATATATATATATATATATATATATATATATATATGTATATGTATGTGTGTGTGCGTATATATATATATATATATATATATATATATATATATGTATGTATATGTATGTGTGTGTGTGTATATATATATATATATATATATGTGCGTGTACATAGTATATATAGGGTGCCTGAAAAACATCGACCTCGGCTTTTATATCTTAAATATTGATTTTAGACATATATGATAAATTAAAAAGTTGCTTAAAAAAAGGTACAGAATTTTATGAAATCGATTACAATTTTCAAGGAAATTAAATTTTAAGAAATACAAAATTTAAATTTTTATACGGTCCCCCTACAAAAACATTTCCAGTGAGTAAAATGCGCCCCATACACTAATAAGGAGATGTAAAAAATTTCAGCATTTTATCATAAAAAGTCCCAGAGATATGAAAAGACAAAAATGCTGACTTAAACCACTTTTTGATGCATAGACATGGGTTCTTGGAGGGGAAAAATCATATCGGCAGTTTGCGTTTCAGGGGTCATACACAAATTTATTATTTATTTATGTAAATAATATCAAAATCATTAATTATTTATGTAAATAAATAATAATTTTGCTATTTATTGGTACAAAAGTATCCACACTGTGTAGAAATAATAACTTTGCACAAAGATTACAAAATGTTTCAAAATGTTCTTCATCCTTGTTCAAAATGTTTTCCATCCATGCCAAAGATCCATTAAAGATAAGATGCAGATATTTTTTGCCTATGATGCATTTCTGCGTTGCGTCATTTGCACTCTTGCTGTAAACACTGGAATTTTGTACATCACCTTGTTAGTGTATGGGGCACATTTTACTCATTGGAAATGGTTTTGTATGAGGGCCGAATAAAAATTTAAATTTTGTATTTCTTCAAATTTATTCTCCTGAAAATTTTTATCGATTTCATAAAATTCTGTGCCTTTCTTTATACTACTTTGTAATTTATTATATAAGTCTAAGATCAATATTTAAGGAATAAAAGCCGAGGTCATTGTTTTCGGGACATCCTGCATATATATATATATTCCTGCATATATATTACATATATATATATATATATATATATATATATATATATATATATATATATATATATATGTATATATATACACAACCCCCCCTCTGCCAATTTTTGGTACTTATTCTCTTTTTTTTTATTTCTTTTTTCTTACTTCTTGTATATTTGATTTTCAGATTTGGGCATTTCCTTTTGGATATATATTTGTTCCTTGTTGCGAAGCAGCGTGGCGCTTTACTTCATTGTAACTTCGTACATATGTTTTATGGATTTTGGTTAAAGTTTAGAATAAATAAGATTTTTTTAAATGAAATAGATGGTTTCAGGATTTGTTATTAAAAATCAGTATTGAAATTTGTAGAGAATTTGATTGTATATATATATATATATATATATATATATATATATATATATATATATATATATACAGAGAGAGAGTTTTCCATTTTTAACACTTTCCAGCATAGTTGTAAAGTGTTTATTTATGACTTTGTTCCTTCTATTTGGCCGTTCGCACGATAATTGCTGTGTGACTTTATCAAAATGAAATTTTAGCATATAGTTGAAACGACTTGTGGGCAGTGGCGTAGCGTCCATTGAGGCTCAGAAGCTGAGCTTCCCCTGTTTGTAATCTAATTTAAAAATACTTTTATTTATTATATTTTTAAAAATAACTTTGCGAATATATACTTTTTTTTTAGAAAACTGTTTCATTTCATTTACTTAAAATGAGACGTTTTAAAGTATTTTTACCATTATAATGCATATCTAGAAGCTGAAATTATCTAGTCTTTACGATGCATTGAAAGAATCATAGTGTATTAGGACCGCCTGAACTCCGCCCTAGCTAATAAACTAGAACTATAAGCTAGCTTCCAGAAATGTATGTCTGTTGCATCCCCCATTTTCAACCCTTTGTAAACAGTGTAACTTAAGACAATGATTGGATATGGGACGTGACGTTTCATGAATGAAAATTTCTTGGGCAAGGGTAATTGATCCGCCATTTTGGGTCAAACATGTTCCTATTAATTAATCTTTGCAGAAAAAACTCATATGTATTACTAAAATATATGAGGCATCTTCCATGAATAATATGACATTAATCTAAATTTAAACAGTATCAAGACTAAGAAGCATTTAAACTTAACCATTACCATTAAACTTAAGTAGTTTGTGAAGTAGACTTAGTCACAGTAACAGTATGGCGAAGCATTCGTTCGCGTATTTGGGAGTTTTGGAAAGAATAAATCTGATTTCCTTTAAAAATCACTTTATACAAGAATTTCAGTTAAACAAAAGCCACTGATAATTTTCTAGCGAATTTTTAGCATACTGTGGTTAAGATATTTTTAAGTTTTCAAAGTATAGTATATTTGTAAATAATTAATGTACAAAATTGTTTAAGGACATTGTTGACTACAGTGATTTTCAACTAAGTTTATGTTCCAGATATAATTCTCACCCATTGTCAGTGCACTCTTTTGAATTGTTTTATTTCGTTAGTTCTAGCTGTTTATATTTACAAAACTGATATGTTTGTTCTATTACTTGCTAACAATATTCTAATATATTTCTACTTCATAAGTAGGCGGCTGTAAAACTTTTTCCAGGGGGGTGGGATGGCAAACTCAAGTACATGATGTACAACTTAGGCTGGCTTGATGTTCGCCTTTGTTATATTGAATGTCCAAGGGGGAGTGTGACCTCCCTTTTACCTACTCTATCGGCAACCGTGACTTCATATTTGATACAATGATTGTAAAAGTGTATCTAATTTAGAAATAAAAAAAACATTTAAAATGTTATATCTTGTATGTATTCATCTTACATAGGTAACATTTTAAATCTTGTGCATGTCATCCACTCTTTGCAATTTTATGCAAAATTATTTTATTTTGTTCATCAATAAATAAAATTTATTGCAATAAAACTTATGAAAATGCGAATTCCAATATAAATTTCACTTGCAATACCAATTTTTTTGCCAAACTTTCAGCCTCCCCAGTCAAAATATTACGCTATGCTACTGTTTGTAGGACATATGGGAATGTAAATGAATAATATCACCTAATTAGCTTTGGATTTAATCCGGGCTGACAAAATAAAATACATTGAACCGTATGGGAAATAATTTCTCAAACAATTTTTATGTGAAGTTGAAGCTCACAAACTGCTTCGAAAATTTTAGGAAATATTCAAATTATCACGTAAAGTATGTAAAAACATTATCAAAATATATATGAAGTAGTTTTTCAAATAAAAATTGAAATAATAATATGAAGAGATCACGTGACTTATTGCAAATAAAATACAGCATTCATTTTGTTTTCACCGTGTTAAAATCGTGATTTTTAAGGAACCTTTATATTTATATTCAGTGTTTCATCCGCCCTAAAACTGCTTTATTTTTGCATATTATCTGTGTATCTAAATTCGGTTCCTACGCAATTATACTATTTTAAATGTTCATTAAACTTTGATTATTTCTACAACGAAGCCTAATTTTAACGTATGCAGAATGTAAACAAATCAGGCGACTCTGGGAGTTGTATAGGAATTGCTGATTTTTTTTTCACTCAACATTACTTAGCACTGGAGTTTGGAATATCTATATAAGTAAAATTGAAAATCTTCAATATGTTTATTTGTTTCATTATCCCGGGAGAACGGCTGTAAGTTCCATGTAAAATTGAGTCCATGCTTTGAGTTTTTAAAACCATGGGTTATCGTGATATTAATAAAAAACTCACTGTTAAACCTTCGATTGAGATACCATTATACAAACGATATTTGTTTCACAAAATTATTTGAAAAATAAAATGTTATAATTTTGCTAAGGAACGGAATTAAACACAGTGAATTTATATTTGAAAAAAAAAATATGTTGCTAAGAAACGGAATTAATCTCAATGTGTTATTACCCAAAATCCCATAAAAGAATTGGGAATCCGGAGAATTATAAATGCAAGAAATCAAGAAAATGAGAAAGTTCGCCAATTCAGATTGCCCACTTTAAATTTTCATGCAATTGACTATATAGACCTTATCAATTGGGGGAAATTTAGTGTCCCCGAACCGCCTATCACAATGGTATAGTCAAATAAAGAACTTTATCAAATGCTGAAACAAAAAGAAGTTAAATATTGAAATTTTCCCAGACAAGCCGTCGAAAGATGTATTAAAGTGGTCACGGAAGCGGCGGTTAAAGTTTGTGGAAAAACGGCAGCAAAATTGAAAGGGAGGAAAGAATTGGCATCATTTGACTGCAAGGGTATATACTATTCAACAACCAAGTTTTTAACACTTTACAACAAAGTTGAAAAGTGTTTATGACTTTGTTCATTCTGTCTGTCTGTCTGTCTGTCTGTCTATCTGTCTGTCTGTCTGTCTGTCTGTCTGTCCGTTAGCACGATAACTGCCGTAAAAATGACTTAATCAAAATGAAATTTTAGTATGTTGTTCAGACGGTCTATAGGACCTATGGGAATATAAATGAATAATATCACACAATTAGTTTTGGATTGAACCCGGGTTGAAAAAATGGAATACATTGAGCCCTATGGGACCTAATTTTTCAAGCATTTTTTAAGCGGATTTAAAATTCTCAAATTGCTTCGAAAATTTCAGGCAATATTCAAATTGTTCCATAAAATATATAAAAAAAAATTCAGCGAAATATATTCAGTAGTTTTTTAAATAAAAATTAAAATAATAATAACACCTCTTATATGAAGCGATCACGTGTCCATGATATGAAACGATCACATGACCCACTTCAAAATGATATATGGCATCCATCTTGTGTCAAAATCGTGATTTTTAAAGTTCTTTTTAATTCATATTGAGTGTTGTATCCGTCTTAAAACTACTTTATTTTTGCCTAAATTCTGTGCATCTACATACTAAAACAACGCAATGACAATATATTTCAGTTTAAATGCTCATACAAATATGATTATTTCTACTATTAAGCCTATTTTTCACCTATGTAAAATGTAAACAGCAAAATATATAGAATGAGTTGTATTAGAATCGCTGTAATTCTTTAACACAAAATAATTTAGTCCATGGAGTCTGCTTAGCTGATATGAATGAAATATTTATTGATTTTAGAAAGAGAAGGACGATATTTTTCGATGAAGTTTTACGCATGGAGATTACTTACTTGTAGCTCAATGGTCTTAATTTTTAAATAAAATAAATTATTATAGTATTGTGATGAATGACATGAATGGGGGAATTATTTATGAATGAAATGTTGCTTTTATAGAGAGAGCCAGGCGTGTTATTTTTTTATGACGTCATTTGAATGAATTTCAATTGTTTTCGATGAAGTTTTCAAATATAATAAATTATCGTAGTATTATGATAATTCTAAAATTATTACCGAGGAATGTATCACATTTTAGAGATATTTAAACCAGGCAATTTATACTTTAATGCCGTCATTTGAATGAAGTTAATTTTTTTCGATGAAGGTTTAAGGTTTCAAATATAATAAATTAATGTAGTATTGTGATACGTTTTAAAATATTATCGAGGACTGTATTGCATTTTAGACATGTTTAAATAAAATTGCATTGAAGTTGGAAATGATTGCATTAAAATTGCATTGAAGTTGGAAATAAAATAAATTATTATAGTATTTTGATGAATGAAATGAATGGGAGAAAGTTATGAATGAAATCGTGTTTTTATAGAGAGATCCAGGCGTGTTATTTTTTCTATGACGTCATTTGAATTAATTTCAGTTGTTTTCGTTGAAGTTTTCAAATATAATAAATTATCGTATTATTATGATAGTGTTAAAAATATTACCGTGGAATGTATTGCATTTTAGAGATATTTAAAGAAGGCAATTTATATTTCAATGCCGTCATTGGAATGAAGTTCATTTTTTTCAATGAAGGTTTAAGTTTTCAAATATAATAAATCAATGTAGTATTGTGATATATTTTAAAATATTACCGAGGAATGTATTGCATTTTCGACTTTTTTAAATAAAATTGCATTGAAGTTGGAAAGTGTTTCATAATCAATGCTTTAAGCATGATTGATCTTTCTTGTTTTTTTCTGTGTTAAACTATATCTTGTATTGCAGTCGTTTGGAAGTAGTGTAAATAATTCATACGCTATGCCATATCAACATCATACGCTGTATCCTCTATTCAACAATTATCTTCAGTCAAATATTTTCAGTTTTATGCCATTGTCGATTTTTTCTTGGCCAAAGAAGCTAGGCTACATTACATATTAATATAGATCACTAAATTTATTTGTCAGTTGTATCAGATTTATTAGCCAACTTTTCTGTACTAGTGCTAATTTAATTTACATTTCTGTTTCGTTTTTCTAAATACAGTTTCAAGACACTGTTTTTGTGTGATTTTCGATTTTCTCAATGCCAAAGGGGCCCAGCTAGTTATTGATGTACATCATTGATTTTTTTGTCAGTATTGTGTGACACACTGGCCAACTATCCCGTACTGGTACTAAATTTAATTTTTGTTTGTTTTTCTAAATTAATTTTCAATGCACTGACTTTGTGTGATTTTCGCTTTTCTCAAGGCCAAAGGGGCCCGGCTAGATATTGATGTACATCATTGATTTTTTTGTCAGTATTGTGTGACACACTGGCCAACCATCCCGTACTGATACTAATTTAATTTAATTTTTGTTTGTTTTTCTAAATTAATTTTTAATGCACTGTTTTTGTGTGATTTTTGATTTTTTCAAGACCAGAGGGGGCCCGGCTAGGTATTAATAAAAATCGTTGAAATTTCTTGTCAGTATTGTATCACACACTGGCCAAGTTTTCCGCACTAGTACTAAAACAATTTAAAAAAAAAGTTTTTTTCGGCCCACCCTATCTTACAATCACTTGTTTACATTCTGCATCCATTAAAATGAGACTTCGTTTTAGAAATAATCAAAGTTGGATGATCATTTAAATTCAAAAATAAGTCATATCGTTGGCACAGAATATTGATGCAGAGAAAATACGCAAAAATAAAGCGGTTTTAGGACAGATGCAGCACAAAATATAAATTTAAAAGAACTTTAAAAATGACGATTTTTACTCTGGGAAAAAAGAGCGGATGCCCTATTTTATTTTGAAGTGGGTCATGTGATCGTTTCATATTATATGAGTGTCATTATTATTTTCAATTTTGTTTAAAAAAACTACCGAACGTATTTTGATGAAATTCTTTTTATATATTTTACGTGATAATCTGAATATTTCCTAAAATTTTCAAGGCAATTTGTGAATTTTAACTTCGATTAAAAAATGTTTGAAAATTGAGGTCCTATAGGATTCAATTTATTTCAGTTTTTCAAACCGAGTTCAATCCAAAACTCATTGGGAGATATTATTCCCTTACATTCCCATATGTCCCACAGAGCGTCTCAACGACATACTAAAATCTCATTTCGATAAAGTCATTTATACGGCAGTTATCGTGCGAACGGACAGACAGACAGACAGAATGAATAAAGTAAAAAACACTTTTCAACTATGTTGTAAAGTGTTAAAAATATAAAAAACCCTGTCTCATCGTTATGTAATGAAATAAATATATATTTTTTTATTCGGTATGCTTCATTATGTACTTTTATAACGTCCTCTTTTCTATCCATATAGACCTTAAATAATTGAAGTTTCGATGAAAAGGCATTTGTCCAATAACGCAACAAATAAAAGTACAAGAACGTTTTTGCGTTGATTGAAAGCTGTATATGTTTCTCCCAAACAAAGAAACATATTTTAGCAGCAAATGTTTACCAGAGATAAACAGTTTTTTATGAAGGAGACAAATAAAGCATCACGATTCTAGGAGGGACTACATTTTTTGTATTCACGAGTATCTAAAACAATGTTGTAAATGAAAATTTATTTTGAATAAACTAGATAGTAAGTAAGTTAATTCGCCATTTTATTTCAAAATATTAGGTAGCTTCCACTCGCAGTTCACAGACATCTGGTATGGCGTTGAATTTGTCTAGAGACTTAGAGATCGTAAGTTCTTTCTTGTTTCGAAGGTTGCCTAAAACGAAAACATTGACACAGAAAATGGTTAAGGTTGTGAAAGAAACAAAATGCATCATAAAATAGCAAACTAGCTGGATTTAATCGATATCTTACAAAAGCATATTCTCAAATTAAGAGGAGAAGAATGTGAAGTCCTTTTACAGACAGGTCATTTACTTTATTATTGTCTTGTATAATCTGTGATCAAACCGTGGCAGGAACGAAGCCTACTCCGAGCAAACTACATAAGTGCGAGCCTCCTTTGGAAATCACCTGGCACGCTGTTATAAGAACAAGAAAGAAGATAAATTGTTTTGCATTAAAATCCAGCTACATGTCTAGGCTGATTCTCCATATAATCATCCTGTAAAGTGTGGGCCTTTGTCTGAGCACTGTGTCATCTCATAACAAAAATTGCACTCTGAGAGTGTAGCGAGTCATTGACATCCTCCATCAATTACTGATTCATTTTGAAGTGTTGTATTCTCATCCAGACCGTCATGTTCGTAAAAAAAAAATAGAAACCGCTTAGCGAGAGGTCCGGGGTGGAAGGTGTGTGGTCAAACACGTCTCAACTAAACTTCTGTGGCTTGTGTGTGTGGAAGATCCAGACTACTCGATTCACCCTAAGGTATGAGCAGCTGTTTGAGTGACGGGTGGCTTGTGTGTGAAGAGGCATGTAGGTGCGCATTGTGCTAAGGCACAATACCTGACATCATTTATTTTCTTTTATTTTGAACTAGAAACTGTACCCAACGTTGCCCTGGATTTAAAGCAGGGATTAATTTAATTCATTCCCGAGCACTTGCTTAAATTACAGAACACAAGCGATCACATGCTAGTTTACTAGATTGGCTCATAATAATATAGAAAACTAAATTCAATAAAAAAAAATGAAGCTTGTGACTATAGTAATTTCAGTTTCGTCCCATTTAACATTTCTTTTCGTTGAGCAGGCTATAAAACGAAACTTTTGAATTTATATCTCTTGACAGGCTTGTGCATTCTACTGTTTTAACGTCCAATTAACATAGAAGAACATCCTTTAGATAAGTGGCCTAAATAGTTCGAGTTCTCATTCAACTCGTTTCAATTTCCTTTCCTAGCTTTACCGAGAGAATTATTTACAAAGCAATTCTAGCATGAATACTAAATTCCCCACATTTCACCCACCTGAAAAATTGTTAATGGGCAGGAGTTATCATGAAAATGATAGTTCTTGTAATCTCTGCAAAACACATTTCGTCCATTACGCAAGAACGAGCCAGTCCACTTAACAATCCGTTTATACTCTAATAATTTCGACTACGTGAGAAACATTTTCCTGCCGTAAATATTACGTATTTTATTGTTTGTATATTTATGCAACTCGTAATTGAAAGAGTTAAAGCGTGCTAAGTGCTTCTAAAATTTATGCGAACATGAGTCGGTTAGTATTAATCTTGGAAATTAAAAAACATTTTTGGGGCTTTAACACATTGTGTTTAAATATGTGTCCTACGGGAAAAGGAACCCTCAATGTTTCATAAAAAATTATCAATTAAAGACTGTGACTCAGCATGGTGTATTAAAAATATTTTTCTGTTTTGGAAGGGAATCATTTAAGTTGAACGTTGAAATCAATATTAGCTGAAGCCGTTGCGAAATTTTCGCAACTGCGAGTGAATACCTACCTCATTCATCAAATTAATTTTTTATGCAACATGGATGGTTTGTTTTTGCGTAGGGCACTTGTTTAAATTTTCATAGTACCTAACATGTGGTATTGCAAAGCATAGTTTGTAGTAAGTATAGACCTTTATAAAATGTGTCTTTTGTTTAAAATGAAACCACGAAAACCGGCCCTGTAAATTATGCGAATGAGCTGGGATCAAATGGATTAAATAGGTTATAATTTAAATGTGACTGTGTTCTTGGTTGGTAGAGAGGATTGGCTCTTCATTAAGAAGAGCTCTTCATTAAGAGAGATTGCTCTCACAGCATTGCTCTCTACCTTCCAAATGCTCTCTACCGAGCATCCCTTTTATAGCACTCCATGTCACTACACTTTCGAGCCACCTGATGGAGGCATGACTACATTCTTTTCATCCTTTAGGACGTCTTTAATTTGCCATACTATTTCAATTTGAAGAGAAGCCATGTCCGAGAGTCATGTCTGGCCACTGAATGACATGGCAATCGTTTTTAATGATGAATTCCTCATCTACTTTAATATGGACGATCATCTCATTCAAATATGGAGAAAGACCGGGTAGCACTCAAGTTCATATTATATTGTAGAGCATCACATCGCCAACACTACTGATGTAATGGCATCTTACGAAACCATTGCAGAATCCTTGCTGCAATCCATCTGAAAGTAACAAGGATTTTGTTCATGTTACGCAGTATATGTATCGCAACCAGAGCAGGACCAAACTACTAATCTGTAACGGTAAATATGCAATTATTTGAAAATAAAATATCTCCTGGATTTGATATTTAAATTATTTTTTATCTATTCGTCTATATTGTAAAGAACCTTCCTGTCCCAACCGTGAATCGAACCCTGGACTGGCCAGTCGACGCTCTATCGTTGGGACGAAATTGCAAGATCTTATTGAAGTAGACTCTGCAATGGCTTCATCATGTCTTCATAACGTATGCCAACTTTCAATTCGATCATATGCTTGTTTTGTGGATGTTTCGATATTTCCATTAGTGTATTGTCATTTTTTGAAATTTTGTCAGATTGGCGTCATTTTCAAAAGCGCCAAGTCGCCAAAAACATATATTTAAAAAATTGCAAACTTGACTTGCAAACTAGTGGAAATAAAATTAATATAGTTTTTGTGTGTGTGTCTGATTCAACAGAATTTAAATGATATAAATAAAATAAGAAGGAAAAACAATAATCTGAGTCTGTTGTGAAAGTTATATATTGTCCACATCAGATATTGAGTCTCGCATTTTATTTTTTTGTGTGATTGCTTTTGTGACTTGGTTCAATTTATCTCAAAACCGAAAATATTTATTTATAACAAAACTCGTAGTTTGAATGTGCAAAGGCGCACCCTAAAACAGTTTGCTTTAATTTTTTGTCTGAATTAGCTAAGTGCTCCGTTTATGAAACTAAAAATCCCTTTTCAATGATAAGTGCTTCCATTACCTCTTATTTTTACAAAAGCGAAACGGCGTGATGGTAAATATAACTTGTCTGGTGTCGCATCCTGTGAAACACTTATCCTCAAATTATCTTTCATGAAAGGCTGTTTAAAATGCGAGTTTAAACCTTCTGGCGGTATTCTTCTATTTATAAGCCAGGTATTTATTGAATTAAAAATATTCTATAGGCGAAATCGATATTATGTAGTTCTTATCTAAAGTAATTTATTCCCGCTTAGAAGTGATAGATATTCTCAGCCTGAAAAAGTTAGGAACTGTTTCGAATTTTAATTCCACTATCGGTAGCAACTTCCATTGATCGGTTTTACGCTTATGTGCTCGTCCGTATGTAAAGGAATATATGTAATACTAGTAGCATACCCGTTCTTCGTACGGAGTATATAATATAAAGGAACTTGAAATTCATAATCATGCCCAAATTCTTATAGTATACTAAATGACATGTTTAATCAAAATATTCTGTTAAAATATTTAATATAATGTTCCTAAAAAGAAGTTTAAGAATCTCTGTTCTCGCTATATAAAATTATCTTCATGGACATATCTGAAGAATAAAACATCTTGGACCCCTTATGTAAGCAAATATAAAAAAAATATGGAATTGAATCAATATATGCAAAATAAAAGCGTTAAAATTGTATGGGACCCGTACTAATTATATACGCGAATATTAGAAAATATAACCTGTATTAGTAGATTACATGTATAAATTGAAAATACCAATAAACCCGTAATCTTTAAATCTGAAGGCAGTCATTTATTCCAATATATGTCAAAATTAAAGTGCTAAAATTATATGGGAAGATATACACGTACTACTTATAATGTCCGATTATTAGTAGAAGATTACCCGTTTTGCAATATGAGTCACAAATGTTTTTTGGTAAAACACAACAGACGACGTAATAAATTGAATATATAATTAATCCCCTTAATCTTCATACCAGAAGACTGTACTTGATTCCAATATATATGCCAATATATGTCAAAATATATGCCAATATACCTGTACTACTTATATTCTCGTAGGTTAGAAGATATACCCGTGCATTCCTAGAAGATTACTCGTACAACGTTCAATATGCGTGTGTCAGCAATTTTTGCCGCAATAAAACAATGGCGTAATAACTTAAAAATATCAATAATCCCTGAATCAATAATTCCGGAAAATATCAATAATAATAATGTTTAAACCTGAAGAGTATAATTGATATTATCCAGTCCAAAATGAAATGGCAATGAAATTTATTTTATATACATATCTTCATTATTTAAATCGGAAAGGATTTAATAAAAATCGTCTGCCGCATAAACACATTGGATTTAAATCCGTTGCTAAGCGACATGATATCATTTGCTTCAAATAAACTGGTAGAAAAAATATCGTCTAAATAGTTATATTTCTATGGAACATTTGGCGACAGTTTCGTCAAATTAGCGACATTTTAAAAAATCGCCAAATTTATCGCCAAGTGGGACTGTAGAACTGACAGTTCCACTTTGCGACAAATTGACGAAATATCATCACAATACTATACCGTAACAAAAAACAATTAATATCATTTATGTAGCGCAATTTTATCAATTTCAAGATATTTTTATAGATTTGAAAACATTTTTATCAATTTGGTGACATTTTAAAAATTCGCTAAATGTATTACTAAGTAGGATGGTTGGTCTGACAGAGAAATGCTAACCAAACATCATTTCAGTACTCTCTTCTAACAAAACAAAAAAAAATTTCATTGATAATGTAGAAGACCCAAGCCACACGACCAACCCGAAGGTTTATGGCAGCTGTTTGTGTGTCGTTTATATCAATTTGGCGACATTTCCGTCAATTTGGCAAAGTTTAAGAAAAGTTGTCAAATTAGAGATATCCCTCCAAATTCGTAGCTTTGAATTTGCAGATCTGAATGAAACATTCTTATCCCGTTTCAATATACTAAATGAAAACACTACAATTGTATTAGAAGATATACCCGCTCTACTCTTTTTCTGTTTCAACAATCGGCTATATGAATTTATTGGCTAAACACAATATATGAGTTTAGTAGCTAAATACGATATAAGCTTGAAAACTCTTTGCCAAAATAAATGAAATTGATGTACGCAGTCAGCAATTAATATAATTAAAAGAAAAATCAAACCCTCCATTCATAAGATATACTTTTATATCCATTTATCCATTTATTTATTATTTAAATCGAAAAAAATAATAAAAACATTAACAAACACATTTAATTTAATTGCGATGCCGAGCAACATGATATATCCTCCTAAAATGTTAAAATTTATTAACCCCTAACAGCACACCTGTTATTCGTACGGAGTGTATAATTTAAAGAAACTTAAAGTTCGCAATCATGTGCAAATTCTGATAAAATATTAAATTTATTGCTCCTAAAGAGAAGTTTAAGAATATATGTTCTCACTATGCAAAATTATCTTCACGATCAGATCTGAAGAATAAAACATCCTGCCCCCTTTTGTAAGCAAATTTACAGAAGAAAAAATAGGAATTGAATGAATATATGCAACCCCGTACTAATTATATTGTCGCAGATCAGAAAATATGCCAATGTGTTAGTAGAAGATTACCCGTATTACAATATGCGTCTCAAAAATATTTGCCAAAATAAAAGAGATGACGTAATAAATTGAAAACATCAATAATATCCGTACTCTTTATACCAGAAGGTCGTAATTGATTCCAATATATGCCAATATATATCAAAACATATGTCAATATACCTGTACTACTTATATTCTCGTAGATTAAAAGATATACACGTGTATTTGTAGAAGATTCGTACAACATACAATATATGAGTTTAAACAATTTTTGTCATAATAAAATAATTGCATAATAACTTGAAAATATCAATAATCCTTGAATCAATAATCCCCGAAAATATAAATAATAATAATTTTAAAACCTGAAGACCGTAATTGATATTATCCAGTCAAAAATGCTATAAGAAAAATCAAATCGTTCTTTTCTAAAATATATTTTTATATCCATTTATTTATTATTCAAATCGAAAAAATAATTATTAAAATTAACAGACAGATTTAATTTAATTGCGTTTCTGAGTAACATGATATAAGATAGAATCTTATAACATGTTAAATATGTCATGTCTTATAACATAAACTGCGAAATTAAATAACGATTTTGATTTCTCTATACTTCTCATTGTTCCGTAAAAGCTTGTTTTAAATAAACCATGAACCATGGAGATAGATTTCCCCTTTAAATCATGTTTCAAACAATTCATGTTTTCAGAAAGTGACTAATTAACGCAAAAAATCTCCCATCAAACTCAGAGATTAAATTTTAATTCACTTTCAAACGATTTTCAAGCTTTTCGTTTGGATAAACCACGGAGTTAGGGAGTAGAACTCCTAGGAAAAAGTTCCGTTTTTCATTAATATCTCGACAACCCCAGGTCTTAGAAACTCGAAACTTGGACAAAAGTTATGGGGGGATATTTCAAGGCTATTCACCAAATTTCATTAAATTCGGTTCAGCCGTTTTTCCGTGATGATGAGACAAACGAAAATTTCGTTTTTTACTAATATCTCGAGAACCACTGGTCGTAGAAACTCAAAACACGAATATAATTTTAAGTGGGGCTATTTCTGGGCTACCCACAAAATTTCATCAAATTCAGTTCAGCCGTTCTCCCGTGATGGTGTGACAAACAGACAGACAGACAGACAGAGAGACAGACAGATTTTCATTTTTATTTATATAGACTAGCAGCATACCCGTTCTTCGTACGGAGTATATAATATAAAGAAACTTGAAATTCATAATCATGCCCAAATTCTTATAGTATACTAAATGACATGTTTAATCAAAATATTCTGTTAAAATATTTAATATAATGCTCCTAAAAAGAAGTTTAAGAATCTCTGTTCTCGCTATATAAAATTATCTTCATGGACATATCTGAAGAATAAAACATCTTGGACCCCTTATGTAAGCAAATATAAAAAAAATATGGAATTGAATCAATATATGCAAAATAAAAGCGTTAAAATTGTATGGGACCCGTACTAATTATATACGCGAATATTAGAAAATATAACCTGTATTAGTAGATTACATGTATAAATTGAAAATACCAATAAACCCGTAATCTTTAAATCTGAAGACAGTCATTTATTCCAATATATGTCAAAATTAAAGTGCTAAAATTATATGGGAAGATATACACGTACTACTTATAATGTCCGATTATTAGTAGAAGATTACCCGTTTTGCAATATGAGTCTCAAATGTTTTTTGGTAAAATACAACAGACGACGTAATAAATTGAATATATAATTAATCCTCTTAATCTTCATACCAGAAGACTGTACTTGATTCCGATATATATGCCAATATATGTCAAAATATATGCCAATATACCTGTACTACTTATATTCTCGTAGGTTAGAAGATATACCCGTGCATTCCTAGAATATTACTCGTACAACGTAGAATATGCGTGTGTCAGCATTTTTTGCCGCAATAAAACAATGGCGTAATAACTTAAAAATATCAATAATCCCTGAAGCAATAATTCCGGAAAATATCAATAATAATAATGTGTAATCCTGAAGAGTATAATTGATATTATCCAGTCCAAAATGAAATGGCAATGAAATTTATTTTATATACATATCTTCATTATTCAAATCGGAAAGGATTTAATAAAAATCGTCTGCCGCATAAACACATTGGATTTAAATCCGTTGCTAAGCGACATGATATCATTTGCTTCAAATAAATTGGTAGAAAAAATATCGTCTAAATAGTTATATTTCTATGGAACATTTGGCGACAGTTTCGTCAAATTAGCGACATTTTAAAAAATCGTCAAATTTATCGCCAAGTGGGACTGTAGAACTGACAGTTCCACTTTGCGACAAATTGACGAAATATCATCACAATACTATCCCCTAACAAAAAACAATTAATATCATTTATGTAGCGCAATTTTATCAATTTCAAGATATTTTTATAGATTTGAAAACATTTTTATCAATTTGGTGACATTTTAAAAATTCGCTAAATGTATTACTAAGTAGGATGGTTGGTCTGACAGAGAAATGCTAACCAAACATCATTTCAGTACTCTCTTCTAACAAAACAAAAAAAAATTTCATTGATATGTAGAAGACCCAAGCCACACGACCAACCCGAAGGTTTATGGCAGCTGTTTGTGTGTCGTTTATATCAATTTGGCGACATTTCCGTCAATTTGGCAAAGTTTAAGAAAAGTTGTCAAATTAGCGATATCCTTCCAAATTCGTGGCTTTGAATTTGTAGATCTGAATGAAACATTCTTATCCCGTTTCAATATACTAAATGAAAACACTACAATTGTATTAGAAGATATATATACCCGCTCTACTCTTTTTCTGTTTCAACAATCGGCTATATGAATTTATTGGCTAAACACAATATATGAGCTTAGTAGCTAAATGCGATATAAGCTTGAAAACTCTTTGCCAAAATAAATGCAATTGATGTACGCAGTCAGCAATTAATATAATTAAAAAAAAATCAAACCGTCCATTCATAAGATATACTTTTATATCCATTTATCCATTTATTCATTATTTAAATCGAAAAAAAATGATAAAAACATTAACAAACACATTTAATTTAATTGCGATGCCGAGCAACATGATATATCCTCCTAAAATGTTAAAATTTATTAACCACTAACAGCACACCCGTTATTCGTACGGAGTGTATAATTTAAAAAAACTTAAAGTTCGCAATCATGTGCAAATTCTGTTAAAATATTAAATTTATTGCTCCTAAAGAGAAGTTTAAGAATATATGTTCTCACTATGCAAAATTATCTTCACGATCAGATCTGAAGAATAAAACATCCTGCCCCCTTTTGTAAGCAAATTTACAGAAGAAAAAATAGGAATTGAATGAATATATGCAACCCCGTACTAATTATATTGTCGCAGATCAGAAAATATGCCAATGTGTTAGTAGAAGATTACCCGTATTACAATATGCGTCTCAAAAATATTTGCCGAAATAAAAGAGATGACGTAATAAATTGAAAACATCAATAATATCCGTACTCTTTATACCAGAAGGTCGTAATTGATTCCAATATATGCCAATATATATCAAAATATATGTCAATGTACCTGTACTACTTATATTCTCGTAGATTAAAAGATATACACGTGTATTTGTAGAAGATTCGTACAACATACAATATATGAGTTTAAACAATTTTTGTCATAATAAAATAATTGCATAATAACTTGAAAATATCAATAATCCTTGAATCAATAATCCCCGAAAATATAAATAATAATAATTTTTAAACCTGAAGACCGTAATTGATATTATCCAGTCAAAAATGCTATAAGAAAAATCAAATCGTTCTTTTCTAAAATATATTTTTATATCCATTTATTTATTATTCAAATCGAAAAAATAATTATTAAAATTAACAGACAGATTTAATTTAATTGCGTTTCTGAGTAACATGATATAAGATAGAATCTTATAACATGTTAAATATGTCATGTCTTATAACATAAACTGCGAAATTAAATAACGATTTTGATTTCTCTATACTTCTCATTGTTCCGTAAAAGCGTGTTTTAAATAAACCATGAACCATGGAGATAGATTTCCCCTTTAAATCATGTTTCAAACAATTCATGTTTTCAGAAAGTGACTAATTAACGCAAAAAATCTCCCATCAAACTCAGAGATTAAATTTTAATTCACTTTCAAACGATTTTCAAGCTTTTCGTTTGGATAAACCACGGAGTTAGGGAGTAGAACTCCTAGGAAAAAGTTCCGTTTTTCATTAATATCTCGACAACCCCAGGTCTTAGAAACTCGAAACTTGGACAAAAGTTATGGGGGGATATTTCAAGGCTATTCACCAAATTTCATTAAATTCGGTTCAGCCGTTTTTCCGTGATGATGAGACAAACGAAAATTTCGTTTTTTACTAATATCTCGAGAACCACTGATCGTAGAAACTCAAAACACGGATATAATTTTAAGTGGGGCTATTTCTGGGCTACCCACAAAATTTCATCAAATTCGGTTCAGCCGTTCTCCCGTGATGGTGTGACAAACAGACAGACAGACAGACAGACAGACAGACAGACAGACAGATTTTCATTTTTATTTATATAGATGACAGCAGAAAACTTGATATTTGCCTCGATTTTCCGAACCTTTTTGGAGACAGGAGAAGTCCGTCCTGCCACGCAGTAAGCTTCAATGTGTTTCAAAATAGATTAAGTTTAGGTTCAGGCCCTGATTGCGGCCTCGGTCCAAAAGATGGTCATTTTCATAAGTAATATTATACGGTAAATCATTCTTGTATATCTAATGCGTTCCATTCACAAAAGAAGATACTTTATGTAATAGTTTTGTATTTTGAGGCCTAACAATTCCCCAACACTCATTTGAACATAAGAAGTGTTATTCTCTGCGTTTGTATCTCTTAATGATAAATTTAACGAACTCGGAGACTCATTCAGCGAAATATCACCAACCGCGGCGATATTTCGCCATAGGTTGAAAAAAAAAACTAAAATTTTAACTTTAGATAAAAATTTGTGCAATTTTAATTCAAATGTCATCAAAATTGCAAACATGGCGATAAGTAAATGAAAATGACCCTAAATTGATGAATTAATTATTAAAATATTTTAATATATGGACTTCTTTGCTCATTGCGGATGCTATCAATGTTGATAATTGTCATTTTAGAACTGCGTGATTTACACTCAGTTGCAAACTTTATATATACACTCATAAGAAATTGAACAACAGCCAAGGAACTCGGATTTATGTATCGTTCGAGGAGATATGTAAATAATCAGAATTAGGAAGTGCAAAAACGTTTTAAGAAATGGCAGCAACTAGAAGATGATATTTTAGTAAGTGGACCCCCCCTCGGCAGCTTTACAAGTCGATAGAGCCAGCATAGAGTCATTTAAATTGCTTATGTCCCTCTGCCGAAGTATCCGCCACAAATGTTGAGAAGACTGTACTTGTCTTCTCAGCATGTCTCAGACGTGTTCTATTGGTGATAGATCTGGAGACCTGGATAGCTATGGGGGGGTACTGAATCCTACAAAACATTGTTGAGAAAGTCGCACAGTATGTGGTAGAGCGGTGTTTTGCTGATAAATAGAACCTGGACGACTTGACAGCATACGCAGAATAGCCGCTGCAGAATATCGTCGACATTCAAGCGCGCTGTTGGATTGGTTTGCAGGACAACTAGAGAAGATAGGCCGTCCCACGAGATGGCTCTCCAGACTGTCACATCACGTGTGGTGGCCGCTCGACAACAAACGCAGGATAGTCAGTCCTCCTCCACACACGTTTGCGGTGGTCATCAGCTCTGAGAAAGAACCGAGATTCGTCGTTAAAGTCAGCATGTCTCCAATCGAACACTGTCCAGTCTGAACGAGCTCGGTACCCATCCAGACGTCTCTTGCTATGTTGAAGAGTCAGTGGCAGACGTCGACACTTAATCCCACCTTCTACCAATCGTCTTTGGGTTTTTTTCCGGGGGTGTGCGCGTGGTGCGCTGTCTGTTAATTTTCTGATCTTGCTTCCATTTATTTTTTTGTTCTTTTCTTGGTTTCTAGTGTGCCGTTTGTATATTTTCATCTCTTGCTGCCTTTTATTTTTTGCCCTTTATATGTTGTATCTTGCGTAGAATCCCCTTTGAGAGGAAAAAATAAGAAAATAAATAAAAGTGTTCGTTGAAGAATACAACCTCCGGTTAATCTCCATTTTTTTCTTTGCAATGAAGAAAGAAAGAAAGAAGAAGAACAGTCGTCTTTGATACAAGATGCATGGAGTATGACAAATACCTTCGACTGGCTGATACCGACGCCATTGGCGTGTGCGAGGTTCCTCTTGTGCCCTCTCTAACAGTTATCTGTCTAGGACGTCCTGAACGTCTGCGACTATTGTATGTGCATTCTCTGATCCACTGTTGCCAACATCGAGCAACTACCTGTTGGACCCACCAGCTTCCCTTAGTCCTTGATGCAACCTCTCTCTAAATCCGACAATGGTTCGTAGCACCGTCGACGACATCTCAAAGGCATCTTTGTACACAACTTGCAGTATCAGAGCCAAAAATCTAGTTCCAATTTCCCTGCATTAGAGCGCCATCGTAAATACTGTATGATGCGTTGCATGACGCTGTCAGTTTGATTATTTGCATAACTCTTAAAACGACATTTCTATGCCGAGATTTACGGTTTTAGCTCAATTTTTTGTGGATGTATTTATTTTTTTGCAATATAGTTTATAAGTTAATTGGGTGCTTCTAAATAGTTTCACATGTTGTCATCCAAAAAGGCGTCAAACGTACAATTAGGCATTAAAAACATTGTGCCAGTGGATATTTTACACAATTTTTTCACTGTGAAAGAAGTAAATTCATTTCATTATATAAGGAAAGTCGTGTGCTGCTTATATCATTTTTTAAAATTTCATAACATAGTTGAAAAGTGCTTATGACTTTGTTCATTCATTTCGCCTGTCTATTCGCACGACAACTGCCGTAAAAATGATTTTATCAAAATTAAATTTTAGTATGTTGTTGAGACGGTCTGTAGGACATATGGGAATGTAAATGAATAACATCATCCAATTAGTTTTGGATTGAACTCGCATTGAAAAAATGAAATACATTGAACCCTATGGGACCTCATTTTTCAAACATTTTTTAAGCGAATTTAAAATTCATAAATTACTTCGTAAATTTTAGAAAATATTCAAATTATCCCATAAAATATATAAAAAAATTCAGCAAAATAGGTTCGGTAGTTTTTAAATAAAATTTAAAATAATAATTGAACTCATATGAAAAGATCACGTGATACACTTCAAAATAAAATATAACATCCATCTTGTGTCAAAATCGTGAATTTTAAAGTTCTTTTTAATTTATATTCAGTGTTGCATCCGTCCTAAAACTGTTTCTTTTTCATCTATATACTGCGCCAACGCAATTACAATATTTATGGAGAATGTAAATATTCATGGAGAATATAAACACATCAAGCTGTAAGATGAGTTGTATAAGAATTGCTCAATTTCTTTAACTCAAAATTATTCAGCTCTGGAGTCTGCAATATAGGTGATATGAATGAAACATTCATGGATTTTATATACAGAAGCAGACGATTCCATATTATTGTTTTTTGATGAAGTTTTAAGCATGGAGTTAGTAATAGTAATTTTTCCTCCATGATTTTACGTTTTTAAGTAGTAAAATAAATTATTGTAGTATTGTGATAATTTTAAAAATATTGCTGCTGAATGAAAAGAATGTAAAATGTTTATGAAATAAATATTCACTGCTTTTGTATAGAGAGCCAGACGATTTATATTTCGATGACGTTATTTGAATAAAGTTAATTTGCTTGCGATGAAGTTTTCAAACATAATAAATTATTGTAGTAGTGTGATAATTATAAAAATGTATCGCATTTTAGAGATGTTTAAATAAAATTACATTACATTTGGAAAGTGTTTCATAATCAATGCTTTATGCATGATTGATTTTTCTTGTTTCTTTGTTAACAACTTCTTTAAACATCACCCCTTTATCTATTTCCTTAAAAGGTTTTCTTCGCGATTGAGCTCTAAAGTGAAATGACCCTATATGTACACGTTTTCTGACTCGTAAAATTTAGCATTCCAGGTCTTCATTCTGTTTTGTAAAATTCATATTTCAGGATTATATTCGTTCAGTAGAGGTCTTAAAATCAGTTTATTACAGCTCTCTCCCGTAGCTTTCAAAACACTTGGCTACGAGTACGGGTTTGCATTTTGAAAATATTTTGAAAGGGTACGTATGCGTGCTCGCGAGGCTAAACAGGTTTCTCCTTCCAAAGGAACACACATTACATGCATGAACCATTTTCTAGTATACTTTTTTAAGCTTCTGCGAATTTAAAGTTTAAACTCGTTGTGTGAGCAGTGACTAACAATGCAACTTATGTAACCACCGTAACCGAGTTATTTCTGTAAAATGAAATTATATATATATATATATATATATATATCGCATATTTATATTCAAATCCCCATATTTAATATTGTTGGCATCGAGTTAACATCCCTCAAATATGTTTTGTGTCATAACAAAATGAGTTATAGATCAAATTCAGCTATTATAGTACATGACGAATCCACGGCTATATCTAACAAATGATTTTGTTTGGTTTCACTTATCGTTTTAATATATATGCAATAGCACAGTTATAACGAATCATTTCAAGGTTATAATGAAGGGGATTTTTTTTTTTTTTTTTTTTTTTTTTTTTTTGCATATGCAATTGCATTTTTAAAATATTTTAGGATTTTTGTTTACCTTAAAAATATTTTATTTTGCTATGAAACATTAACAAAATAAACTTCAGAAAATTTTCAAGAGCAATGATACAAACGACAGCGATTTCAATGCTTTAAGTATGATTAAACATATTCTTTGATATAGGGAATGAATTTGATTAAGCAGACATGTATCACCAACTATATACATTGATAACTTCAAGTATATAATGTATGCTCCAGTTTTTATAACCAGCAAAATTCGTGTGCTTCCTGCGCTACGCTCGTCCAAGTGCATTACGGCATGTACTTGGACGTACATTATTTGCATGGGAAACAGGAACCGAAGGACACAAATTCCCGCCAACCCTACCATTCGCTCCTAATGTCCACAGGTACATTCGATCCATATATCCCACCCATTCAATATTACTATATCTTATACGACTCCCTATCAGAGCATACAAACTATACCAATTCCTAAAATAACACAATGAATTTACGCTGTTTTAGACCCTCTAACAAACCCATTTATCAAGTTTAATACTTCAAAAATTGTATCTCAAATTTTTCATTTTGGGTCATTATGGAATAAAAGGGACTTACTCTCTCTAACTTTATTGTTCATACCATTCAGCTCTAACCTATCTATCTATAAACAAAGTTTACATAGATTGTATTGTTTAAAACACGAATTCGAAGATGTCTTTGGTATATAAATCACTTATAGGTTATTTAAATATTAAACACCAAATTTTGTTAAATTTGTTCCATTAGTTTTTAGCTAGAGTGGATAAAGGCAGTTTCTGCCGGCCATTTCGCAAAGAAGGCAGATTCTTTCATTACGAATCGTACTATATTCTAATGAACATCAGGATTTTCCACAAAAAACATACTTACCAAATTTTATGAAATTCGGTCCATTAGTTTTTCAATTAGAGTGGATGTAATATCCTCACAGACACACAGAAACATACACAGATACACCTAAAAACACACAGACACACAACCTTACACACACAGACGTCTTCCTAAAAATAGTTTTTTCGTGTTCTTGAAGTCCCAAAACGTGTAGATCCTTTGAAAATTCGAGTTCCGATCTTCGGCACGATATCTGAAGCGATTGTAAGGTGAGTTACATAAGAATTGATGAATTTTTTTCACACAAAATTATTTAGCTCTGGAGTCTGGAATACAAGTTATATAAATAAAATATTCATTGATTTTGCATAGAGAATCAGATGATTTATATTTCGATACAGTTTTAAATATTTAAGTACAATAAATTACTGTAGTACTGTGGTAATGTAAAAGATATCACCACTGAATGTATCACATTTTAGAAATTTAAATGAAATTGCATTTCAGTTGGAAAGTGTTTCATAATCAATGCTTATGCATGATTGATCTTTCTTGTTTTTTTTTCATATTGTGTATATCATAAATTACAAAAAATAATTAAATGCTAATTACGTATCTTATTTATTAAATGTTAATTTCTTTCAAATTCTTAAAAATAATAGTGGTGAACTGAGTGTATAAATTTATAAATTATGTATATTAAAGGTTATACTAATGTACGATTTTTAAATAATGGCTATATTAAGTAAAGGTTCCGTTTCTTTTTGGTAGTAGAAATTCCTAATATTTCTATATCAAATGAGTTTTTAAAGAGCTGTATTTACTTATCTGTTAAGTGGTTGAAACGTGGTTTTGGTGTTATGAACAAGGGCGGATCCAGCGAAGGGCGGAGGGGGCGATCGCCCCCCTCGGGTTTATAAATAAGAAAAAAATAAAGACGATGAAGAATAATTTTTGCGTCGTTTGTTATATATGACTGCCTGTAATAAACAAAAGTCTAATGTGAAAAATGTTTTGACATTTCTCTTTAAAAATTGCTTTTCAAATTAGCCACTAGATTGGCCACTTAACTATAATTTACCCTAAACCATATTTCCATATAATTTAATGATAAGCTCAACTTTAATTATTAAGTATATTAATATGACTTAAGAACCACGAAATTTATCTAAACAGCCCAAAATAAAAAATTTCCCAGGAGCGGGTCCCCGGAATCCCCCCCCCCCCTCCGTAATAAAACCCTTGGTTGTGAATCATCTTTACGCTCATACTGTTCACATTTCGTGCGTAGCCAAACACCGTTATATCGATACGTAAAAGACCCAGAAAACAATTACAGAAACCATGCGGAACTTCGTATGTTTAATGTAAAATCATGTCGATTTCCATATTAAAACGCTCTGTTGTACGGATCATGAAGGTCGATGCTCTGTGTACTAATTCAAAATATTTAGTCAAATATATTTTTTTATTTCTTTGTCTTGCGTAAAGCGCGCTGCTTTAAAAAAGTATTACAATATTCACATTTTTCCCTTTCATATCAGATTCAGTGAGCAGGGGGACGTCGATCACTACTTCTATTCGCTCATGCTCACGTAATTTATGACGGTCACTAGTATCTTCGTCTGCTCAATTACTTAATGGGCATATTTTTCTTACTTTGCACTTAATGGACTGTTTGGTCCATTTAACTTAATGGACATATTTTTCAATATTTAATTATTTAAAGTAGTTATTCAATATTCGTTTTCTATTAAGATTTGTATACGAATTCTATTTGTTATAGCATTCACTTCTATAAAAGGATTTTTGTTCTATTGTAATAAAACGTGTATGTTTTATCTATATATATAAAGAAGAAAAGTATGTATGTATGTATGTATGTACGTATGTACAGGGTGATTATAATTGAAGTTCTCGGTTTGAAAATGGTTTCAAATAAAAAGCACTGGTCAGAATGATTTGACATTTTGCGTGAACACTCGTGGAGCAATGGAATTTCGTTTGGTGAAGAAAAAACAGTAGTTCAAAAAGTCGCCAGTAGGAGTATAATTGGCGCTTTACTACTCTAGAATGCAATACAAAAGTAATAAACGTTGACTTACTCATTGGTTAATGACGTAATAAATGTTCAATATGCTGTCCTTCGCATTCTGAAACAAGATGAAAGAGCAAAATAGCGTGTTCAACAACAGATTTGAATGTTTCTGTAGAGATGTTGTGGATGTGATGCGTGATGCTAGTTTTAAGTTCAGCTAAATTGGTAATGTGTCCATTAAACACTACATTCTTCAGATGACCGCAAAACCAAAAATCACATGTATTGAGGTCAGGGGATCGTGCTAGCCATCTTACAGGAAAATGGCGGCTGATGATTCTGTCATCTCCAAAATGACTGCAAAGTAGCCGCTTAACTGGTTTTGCGATATGTGGTGGAGCCTTATCCTGCATGAAAATAGTGTTATCGATACACTGACGCTCTTGCAGTATGGTATAACGTAACTTTTCTAAAGACGTTCATATCGATGGCCATTGACAGAACAGGTGACGGGGCCATGAGGACTAACTTCTTCAAAAAAGAAAGACCCGATAATAAACGCTATTGTAAATCCGTACCACACAGTTACTTTGGGGGAATGAAGAGGCACCTGTCGTAGTTCCTGTAGATTTTTGGTTGCCCAGATTGTGAAATTTTGCGTATTAACAGTTCCGTAAAGATGGAAGTGTGCTTCGTCAGTCCACAAAACGTTCCAGGGCCATTCAGCGTCCACTTGTATCCAAGCCAGAAATTGAAGTACTAACATTTCACGTGAAACATTGTCCGCAGGTAGCAACTGTTGAACATGGGTCAGTTTGTAAGGATAACATTTCAAAATGTGTTTCAAAATTTTTTGCACCGTGCTGGAGGGTACGTCTAATGATCGGGCAATTCCACGTGTACTCGTAGATGCATTAGCGTTACGCTCTTCTTCTAACGCTGTAGCTATGTCTTCCACTATCTCTCCATCGACTGCTTTTTGTCCTCTGCCAGGTTTGATGTCCAAAGAGCCAGTCTCTTCAAATTTTAAAATCATTTTGCGCAAGCTTTTGCCACACAGAGGACCAGATTTTAACTTTTTCAACGTTCTGAACTTTCTAAGAGCTACTAAACAGGAGCTGTTATTCTCATAAAACAATTTGACAAGAAGAGCACGATCTTTTAATGATAGTCATTGCGACAGAACAATAGAGATTTTTCATTAAGTTATAAGAAACAAGTTCCGCTCTTCCTTTTTTATAGCAAACGTTTATTGCAAAGTCACTGTTTTATGCAAATTTGTAGCAGCATTTGAGGAGCAATTATGCAAAACAAGTTAAATCCACTTTTTGTGGAAAAAGATACGGCTTACGTTTGCTTAGAATTTAGCATTGTTTCAATGGATGAATTTTGTTTTTCATTACTTGCATGCATATGATGATGAAAGATCGACTTTTAATTCAGTATTCGAAGGACAGCATATTGAACATTTATTACGTCATTAGCCAATGAGTAAGTCAACGTTTATTACTTTTGTATTGCATTATAATGTAGTAAAGCGCCAATTATTCTTCTAGCGGCGACTTTTCAAACTACTGTTTTTTTCTTCACCAAACAAAATTCCATTGTTCCACAAGTGTTCACGCAAAATTTCAAATTATTCTGACCAGTGCCTATTGTTTGAGACCATTTTCAAACCGGGAACTTTAATTATAATCACTCTGTACGTATGATCCAACATCACGGGAGAACGGCTGAACCGAATTTGATGAAATTTGGTAGGTAATCTTGAAATAGTCCAGCTTAAAATTTAGTCTATGTTTCGAGTACCAGGGGTTGACGCGATATTAATGAAAAACGAAACTTTCGTTTATCTCATCATCACGGGAAAACAGCTGCACCAAATTTAATTAAATTCTGTGGGTAGCTTTGAAATAGCCCCCCATTAATTTAGTCCAAGTTTCGAGTGTCTAAGACTAGGGGTTGTTGAGATATTAATAGAAAACGAAACTTTTTCTTAGGAGTTCTACTCTCCAACACCATGATTCCTATCGAAAAAGGTTGAAAATCGTTGATTTGAAAGTGAACGTTAATTAAATCTCTGAGTTTTGTGGGAGGGGAACACTTTTGAAAATCGCAGGTTTGAAATATGAATTTAAATGTCAACTCTATCAGCATGGTTTATTTTTTACGGGCTTACTCAACAACGAAAAGTATTAAGAAATCAAAATGGTTATTTAATTATCAGCATTTTATGAGGAAGATTTTTTCTTATATCACGAGCGATTACCCGGCATCTATTATTATCTAACAGCGATTACCCAGCATTGCTAAGGATTTACGATGCAAAAGGTTGATAAAAACTACACTGGAACATATAGTGCCGTGAATCTTATACATTGTGTTTTCACTGTGAAAGAAGTAAATTCATTGCATTATGTAAGAAAAAAAATAATCACAATATATATGTCATAGCTGCGTCCGGCGTGCCTATATGTTCCGGTGACCTATATACCTATATATTCACATCCCTATATGTTCCGCTGAAATTTTTATCAGAGTTTTGCAACGTAAATCCCGAGCAACGCCAGGTAATCGCTGTTAGTATGCATATAAAATGGGTAGTATTAAGGAAAATAAGTCAACCAAATGTATAGATAAGTAAACTAAACAAAAATATCTTACATTAAAAAGAAATATAAATAATGACTCTACATGCGTATACCATGCATTACCAAAACATTTCATGATCTACTACTATATTTTCAACTCAACAGACAGCAGCAACAAACCTGGATCGTGGCCAATTATTATAAGATACCAGACCCAAGAGAACACTAAACTTTATATTAATAACTGGCAACGATTACCCGGCGTTGCTCGGGATTTACCATGCAAAACGGTGATGAAAAGTGCACCTGAACATATATGGCCGTGAATCTTATGCATTGATTTGTCACTGTGAAAGATGTAAATTTATTGCATTATGTAAGAAAAAAAAATCATTGCATTATATAAGTCATAGCAGCATAAGAAAGGATCTTCCTCATAAAATGCTGATATTTAAATAACGATTTTTAACATTTTACAACATAGTTGGAAAGAGTTTATGACTTTGTTCATTCTGTCTGTCCGTTAGCACGATGACTGCCGTAAAAATGACTTTATCAAAATGAAATTTTAGTATGTTGTTCAGACGCTCTGTGGAACCCATGGGAATATAAATGAATAATATCACCCAAGTAGTTTTGGTTTGAACCCGGGTTGAAAAAATGAAATACATTGAACCCTATGGGACCTAATTTTTCAATCATTTATAAGCGAATTTAAAATTTACTAATTGTTTCGAAAGTTTTAGGAAATATTCAGATTATTCTATAAAATATATAACAAATGTTTAGCAAAATATATTCAGCAGTTTTTTAAATAAAAATTAAAATAATAATTAAACCCTTTATATGAAGAGATCACTTGACCATTATATGAAGAGATCACGTGACCCACTTCAACATAATACATGGCATCCATCTTGTGTCGAAATAGTGATTTTTAAAATTATTTTTAATTTATATTTAGTGCCGTATCCGTCCTAAAACCGCTTTATTTTTGTTCAATTTCTGTGCATCTGTATTTTAAAACAGCACAATTACAATATATTTGAGTTTAAATAATCAATACCATCCATATTGTGTCAAAATTGTGATATTTAAAGTTCTTTTTAATTTAAATTTAGTGTTGTATGTTAAATTTAGTGTTATCACGTGATCCACTTCAAAATAAAATATGGAATCCATCTTTGTCAAAATCGTAATTTTTAACGTTCTTTTTAATTCATATTTAGAGTTGCATAGTCCTAAAACCGCCTTATTTTGCTTAATTTCTGTGCATCTGTATTCTGAAACAACACAATTACAACATATTTGAGTTTAAATGCTCATCAAACTTTGATTATTTCTACAACGAAACCTAATTTTTACTTATGAAGTATGTAAACTGATTAAGCTGTAAGATGAGTTGTATAAGAATTGTTGAATTTCTTTAACGCAAAATTATTTTGCTCAAGAGTGCAATATAGATGATATGAATGAAACATTTATTGATTTTACATAGAGAAGCAGACGATTTAATGGCAGACTTCTTCGATGAAGTTTTATGCGTAGAGTTAAATTACTTTGGCCTCCATGGTTTTAAGTTTTTAAGTAGAATAAACTATTGTAGTACTTTGATGAATGAAATAAAAATGTATGAATGAAATATTTACCGCTTTTACACAGAGTCAGGCGATCCCGGCCGTCCAAACAGTTACCTTACACCTTTCTGGTAGGTCGGACGGCCTGGGTTTCAACAACAACAACAGAATCAGGCGATTTATATTTCAATAACGTCATTTGAATCAAGTTCGTTTTTCTCGATGAAGAGCTTTTAAATTTTCAAATATAAATAATTATTACAGTATTGTGATATATTATCGATGAATGTATCGCATTTTAGAGATGCTTAAATAAAATTAAAATTGGAAAGTGTTTCATAATCAATGCTTTATGCATGATTGATCTTTCTTGTGATTTCTTACTACAGGTACTTTTCGTTGTTGAGTAAGCCTGTGAGAAATAAACCATGGTAATAGTTTCCATTTAAATTCATATCTCAAAACTGCGATTTTCAAAAGTGACTAATACGTTCAATAAACTTCCACAAAACTCAGAGTTTTAATTGATTTTCACGTTTTAAACCAACTATTTCCAATCTTTTTTTTGGGGAATCATGGAGTTAGAGAGTAGAACTCCTAGGAAACAGTTTCGTTTTCCATAAATATCTGGACAACCCCTGGCCTTAGAAACTCGAAATTTGGACTAAATTTATGGAAGGTTAATTCAAAGCTACCCACAAAATTTCAATAAATTCTGTTCAGCCGTTCTCCCGTGATGATGAAACAAACAAAAAAGTGTCGTTTTTCACTAATATCTCGAGAACCACTGGTCGCAGAAACTCGAAAAATGGCTTGCGTTTGAAGTGGAGCGATTACAAGACAACCTACCAAATTTCATCAAATTCGGTTCAGCCGTTCTCCCGTTATGGTGGATCATACATACATACGTACATACATACATAAATACTTTTCTTCTTTATATATATAGACTAGAAGCAAATACCTGTCATTGCTCAGGATTTACGATGCAAAACTCTGATAAAAAATTACACCGGAACATATAGTGCCGTGAATTTTATACATTGTTTATTCACTGTGAAAGAAGTAAATTCATTGCATTATGTAAGAAAAAAAATCATTGCATTTTATAAGTTATAGCTGCTTCCGGCACGCCCTTCGAAGTTAGGTCCTCCGGGCAGCATCTCGGAATGTGATTATTAGGTGTCCACAAATGATATACAGTCATTAAGTACAGTTTGAAATAGGTACAGTATGAAATAGGTACAGTTTAAAAGGAAAACTGAAATGACTCTTAAACGCTAGGCAACAATGCAGAAGTTAACAAATTAAATGACATTATCCTAATTTGTTAGGTTTTACTACAATGCTTGCTTGTAAATCACATTTTTTGATTTTCCTCCCCTGAACTAAAACATACAAATTTTGTGAAGTTCCTATTCTTGAGCATGCCACATACAATTGGCCATGAGAGAGGCAAGAAATTTCTAAGTTCACGCCTGCAAACTTAAGGGATTGTCCTTGAGCTTTGTTGATAGTCATGGCAAATACAAGTCTAACTGGGAACTGGACTCGTTTGAAACTAAATGGTAGGTCGGTTAGTATCAACGGTATGCGAGGTATGAATACGTCCTCTCCTTTTGCCTTTTCCGTTAATACCGTGGCTTCTATGACATTTGGTAAAATATTTTTGATACAGAGCGGTGTTCCATTGCATAGTTTTGGTGGGTCCAGATTCCGCAGAAGCAATATTGCTGATCCTTTCTTCAACTTCAAGATATGAGAAGGCATTCCATGGGGCTTAAAGTAGTTCAGAAATTCCAGCGAGTAATTAACGGGATCATCGGTGTCCACTGCAGAATCAAATGACTTGATGCCATGATATAAAATGCTAATAATTAAATAACTATTAATCCTCACAAAATGCTGTTACTTAAATATTCTGTTCGTTGTTGAGTAAGCTTGTGAAAAATAAAACATGACGATAGAGTTTCCATTTAAATTCATATTTCAAACCTGCGATTTTCAAAAGTGTTTCATAAGTTCAATAAACTCCCACGAAACTCAGATTTAATTGACTTTCACGTTTTAAACCAACGATGTCCAATCTTTTTCGTTGGGAATCAGGGAGTTGGAGAGTAGAACTCCTAGGAAATAGTTTCGTTTTCCATTAATATCTCGACAACCCCAAGTCTTAGAAACTCGAAACGTGGACAAAATTTATGGAAGGATATTGCAAAGCTACCCACAAAATTTCATTAAATTCGTTGCAGCTGTTCTTCCGTGATAAAGAGACAAACGAAAGTTTCGTTTTTCACTAATATCTCGAGAACGCCTGGATATTGAAACTCGAAACATAGACTAAATTTTAAGAGAGGCTATTTCAAGAATATCCACCAAATTTCACCAAAATCACCAAATTTCACCAAATTTCACCATTCTCCCGTGATGTTGGATCATACATACATACATACATACTTTTCTTCTTTATATATATAGTTAGATAGATAGCTTGGATATCATGACATGAAGTCTATGGACGTAGTATCCAGGTGCATAGCTGCTAGTTAGCAATAAACAGTTAGCGAGTTACTTATATTGCATTGGAAACCTGGAGATGAAACAAATGAGTCTAAAACAAATTTGTATAAACTTAAAACCATCCGCTTGAATTTTATTTTACAAAATACGTTTCACGCCAAACCGTTTCAGTTAAATCGGACTTGAGCTTCCGTGGATTTGTTTTCAAGCACTCATATTCCCCCAAAATCATATTAAATACGCTAGACTATTATTACAACCTTTTTTCATTACTCCTCTTACGAAACTCAAGCCAATGGCACTTCTTACGAAACTTGAGCCAACCGCGTCTCTTACGAAACTCGAACCAACCGCATATCTTACGAAATTCGAGTCAACCGTACCACTTACGAAACTGGAGTCAACCATACTTCGTACGAAACTCCAGCCAACCACACATCTTACAAAACTTGACCCACCCGTATCTCGTACGGAACTCGAACCAATCACACCTCTTACGAAACTCGAGCCAACAGTACCTCGTACGAAACTCGAGCCAACCGCACCTCCTACGAAACTCGAGCCAGTCGCGCCTCTTACGAAACTCGAACCAACCGCACCTCGTACGAAACTCCAACCTACCGCACCTCTTACGAAACTGGAGCCAACAACATCTCTTACGAAACTCGAACCAACCGCACCTCCTACGAAACTCGAGCCAACAGCACCTCGTACAAAACTTGAGCCAACCGCACCTCTTACGAAACTCGAGCCACCCACAACTTGTACGAAACTCGAGCCAACCGTACCTCGTGCGAAACTGGAGCCAACCGAACCTCGTGCGAAACTTGAGCCAACCGCACCTCGTACAAAACTTGAGCCAACCGCAACTCGTACAAAACTTGAGCCAATCGCACCTCTTACGAAACTCGAGCTAACCACAACTCGTACGAAACTCGAGTCAACCGTACCTCGTACGAAACTCGAGCCAACCGCACCTCTTACGAAACTCGAACCAACCTTACCTCGTACGAAACTCCAGCCAACCGCGCCTTTTACGAAACTCGAGCCAACCGTACCTCGTACGAAACTCCAGTCAACCACACGTCTTACGAAACTGGAGCCAACCGCACCTCTTACGAAACTTAACACAACCGTATCTTGTACGTAACTCGAACCAATCACACCTCTTACGAAACTCGAGCCAAAAGTACCTCGTACGAAACTTGAGCCAACAGCACCTCTTACGAAACTCGAGCCAGTCGCGCCTCTTACGAAACTCGAGCCAACCGTACCTCGTACGAAATTCCAGCCTACCGCACCTCTTACGAAACTGGAGCCAACCACACCTCTTACGAAACTCGAGCCAACCGCACCTCCTACGAAACACGAGCCAACAGAACCTCCTACGAAACTCGAGCCAACAGAACCTCGTACAAAACTTGAGCCAACTGCACCTCTTACAAAACTCGAGTCACCCACAACTTGTATGAAACTCGAGCTAACCGTACCTTTTACGAAACTCGAGCACACCGTACCTCGTACGAAACTCCAGCCAACCGCACATCTTACGAAACTCGAACCAACCACACCTCTTACGAAACTCGAGCCAACAGTACCTCGTACGAAACTCGAGCCATCCGCACCTCTTACGAAACTCCAGCCTACCGCACCTCGTACGAAACTGGAGCCATCCACACCTCTTACGAAATTCGAGCTAACCGCACCTTCTCCGCAACTCGAGCCAACCACAACTCGTACGAAACTCGAGCAAACCGAACCGCGTACGAAACTTGAGCCAACCGCACCTCTTACGAAACTCGAACCAACCGCACCTCTTACGAAACTCGAGCCAACCGCACTGCTAACGAAACTTGAGCCAACCGCACCTCTTACGACATCAGAGCCAACCGTACAGCTTACGAAACTCGAGCCAACCGCACCTCTTACGAAACTCGAGCCAACCGCACCTCTTACGAAACTCGAGCCAACCGCGCTTCTTACGAAACTCGAGCTAATCGCACCTCTTAAGAAACTCGAGCCAGCCAACCGCGCTTATTACGAAACTCGAGCCAACCGCACCGCTAGCGACACTCGAGCCAACCGTACCGCTTACGAAACTCGAGCCAACCGTACCTCGTACGAAACTCGAGCCAACCGCACCTTGTATGAAATTCAAGCCAACATTACCGCTTACGAAACTTGGTTCAACCGCACCTCTTCCGAAACGCGAGCCAACCGCACCGCTTATGAAAATCGAGCTAACCGTACCTCTTACGAAAATCGAGCCAACCGAATCTCGTATGAAATTCGAGCCAACAGCAATTCTTACGAAACTCGAACCAACTGCACTTCTTACGAAACTCGAGCCAACCACACCTCTTACGCAACTCGAGCCAACCGTACCACATACGGAACTCGAGCCAACCGCACCGCTTACGAAACTCGAGCCAACCGTACCTCGTACGAAATCCAACCAACCGAACCGCTTACGAAACTTGAGTCAACCGCACCTCTTACAAAACGCTAGTCAACCGCACCGCTTAAGAAAATGGGAGAAAATCGAGTTTTTTTCGTTGGGAATCTTGGAGTTAGATAGTAGATGTCTTAGGGAAAAGTTTCGTTTTCCATTAATATCTCGCCAACCCGTGGTCTCGAAACTTGGTCTATATTTATGGAAGGATATTGCAAAGCTACTCACAAAATTTCATTAAATTCGATGCAGGTGTTCTCCCGTGGTAATGAGACTAACGAAAGTTTCGCTTTTCACTATATCTCGAGAACGCCTGGCTGTAGAAACTCGAAACGTAAACTGAATTTTAAGTGAGGCCATTTCAATACTACCCACCGAATTTCATCAAATTCGGTTCATCCGTTATCCCGTGATGTTGGATCATACATACATACATACATTTCTTCTTTATATATACAAATATTACAAAGCTAAATTATTTTTGTATAAAAAGAAAAGCGGTATTAAACAATGAATTTAATCAAGCTGTTATGGTTCTTGCAATACATAATTGTAGAGATAGATTTAAGGTTCAAAATTAAAGTTATTAACACATTTCAATTCTGCTTTACTTTTTAAGACTTTACTTTTTTTGTAAGAGGTGACATAATGTATCATTTACATAATGTAAGAAAATGATGTGAAAAATGTTTAGTGAAATGCGTAGCAATTGTGCGAAATTTCTTTCAAAAATTTCATCTCTGTGTTTGACTGACTGTTTTTACGTAGACATATACCAACCGTCGTTTGGCAATACAGTCATCGCACCACTTTGAAACAATCCCTTCCCGGATACCCTACACTAACGTTTATTTCACTATTTCACAATTATAGAAGTTCTCTACAATTGAGTAGCTGATCTTTAAGACAGTATTGTATTTTTATATCTAACTCTCTAAAAAACTATTTATCCATTATTTAGGTAAAAATATTAATATGGAAAAAATGCAGTATTTTATCAAATTTCAAAAGATGAAGTTGGGTAAGCGTATGACCGTAAACAGATTTATTTTGAAAATAAAAAACGAGGCCCTCTACATTTGTCATTGCAATAAGACGACCCTGGGTCATAGGTTCGGCTAATCAGCTCGATACCCGTAGCTCGACGGGAGACTAAGAATGGTAGCCCATGTATGGCTACGGGGCTACAGCGTAGTGTAGGAGTCGAACGATGATACTAAATAAATTGTAGCTGAGGCAGTGAGGCAAGCAACCCCGAACAAGGCGTAAGTAAATGATTTCCGTAAAATATCTCACTGAGACGTGATGGGAATTGTCCCCGTATCATTACGCCAGGAGTACCTTTCGAGTAATATTTGTTGATTTGAAAGTTTAATACACTGGCGGAAAATTAAATCCCAGCACTAAGAAGAAATTAGTTTAGAGGAATGAAATTTAGGTAAAGCAATTGTGTAGGTAACATACTTATTTGATTAAAGTTTCAAGGTCACAGGTTAAAGTATGCGCGAGAAGAGCCATTTCAAATGTGAAATGGCGGTATAATAATAACCGCTGTAGTCTCCACGATTTTGAATGCAAGCATGCAAACGTGCATTCATTGCGTCGTGCAGGTACCGTATGTCATTCTGTGGGATGGAGTTCCATGTCTGTTACACTTGGTCAGTCAAATCAGCAACTGTTAATGCTGATTGTGGATGACTCTGGATTTGTCTTCCAATAATGTCCTATACGTGCTCGATGGGAAAAAGATCTGATGATTTCATAGGCCAAGGTAACATGTTGATACTCTGTAGAGCACGTTGGGTGACAGCAGTGGTATGAGGACGAGCGTTATACTGTTGGAAAACACCCCCTTGAATACTGCTCATGAATGCACAACAGGTTCAATTACCAGTCTGATGTACAAATTTGCTGTCAAGGTGCTTGGGATAACGACGAGAGTGCTTCTGCTGTCATAGGAAATGGCTCCCCTGATCATAACTCCAGGTGTAGGTCGAGTGTATCTACGCCGCAGACAACTTGGTTTCCAAGCGCTCACCTGGCATCCTTCTTACCAACATACGACTATCACTGGCACCAAGACAGAAACGACTCTTATCTGAGAATACAACAGATCTCCATTCCGCCCTCCAATTAACTCTAGCTTGACACCATTGACGTCGCAGATGGCAGTGATTCGGACAACAAATAACGCTCAGGAAGTTAACATCGTGTATTTAAAGCAAACGTGATTTGCATGATCATAGTGGCGCTACTAGCGCCACTCTTATTCGTCTAGCACGAAATTTGAATAGGCGTCACCTTTCATATGTTCAAAAACGCGCCTCCCAAATTTCGTTTATCTAGCACAACTCCTTCTTGGTGTTGGGATTTCATTTTCCGCCAGTGTTTATAAACCTGAGAAAATGAGTAAGTTTAGTTAACAGTAAATCTATAACTGTGAGAGAAATTAGGTTAAATATAAGTGTGTATGATGCGTATATTTATTTAATAAATGTCTGTTGATTAGTAGTTATTGCCTTTATTTTAATGTATTGTCTCTTTCGGACGTCCCCTAGTCATATGCAAGTTAACGGAGATGTAGTGATATAATTATTCGATTATTGGCTTTTAAACAATATAAAGTGTATCACTATAACATATATTAGCATAAAATGTATCACAATAGCATATATCACCATAAATTGTATCACTATAACATATATCGGTATAAACTATATCACTATAACATATATCAGTATAAGCAATATAACACAACACACCACATCCGCACAGACTGCGTTAATGAAATAGGCCTCCCTTTCATTTTCAAAAAGTTACACTTTTTAAATCATACGACCCCCTTAGACAAATTTGGCCAATCAGAATATTTTTATTTTTAATGCAACAAGATCATTAAAAAACGCATATCTGTATCTTTAAAATCAACTAAATTATGATAACGGAAAATATGTGACATATGCCACTTTTCCGTACCATGGTAAAGGCTGTTTTATCAGTGAAAATAGGGATCATAAACAAATTGACGCTGAAAATTGTTTAGATCAAAAATACGTTAATATGTGTCAAAATTTTTTATCACAAATGTATCTAATTAAAGCATTTCACAAACAGAGATCATATAAAGCACTGGTACTCACTACACGGTTGGGTATCCTATGTATTATCATCCAGTTTTATCTTTTTTGTGATATGTCACAAATTTACATTTCTAATTTGATATAGGGTCCCAATTCACAATTTTCAATTAAATATAACTCGCTCAATTTTAAAGATACAGATATGCAGGTTTTTTTAATGATCGTGTTGTATCAAAAATAATTTTTTTTTTTGATTGACCCAATTTGTCTAAGGGGGGGGGGGGGGGGTCGTATAATAGTTTAAAAAGTGTAATTTTTTGAAAATGAATGGGAGGACTATTTCATTAACGTAGTCTTATTTCCTACCTTACTTTCAACATTTTTGCAATTTACATCGTCCCCTTATCTCCAACAGATAAAGAATTAAAGCGTGTTTCAATTTTTTTGGGATATCCTGTAGTGTTAGAAGCAAATGATTCCCCAAGATAAATAAACCGCGTCTGCATACATTGCACGGTAGATGTTCTAAATTTTTAATTTACTTCTTTTTGTTAAATTAACCTAATTTTCAATAAATTTACACACCCGAGATAGGGAGATATTCAAGGAATCCTTCTCAATATTAAAAAAATAGTGTGAATACGATTTAGTAGTTTAAGATAGTCTCAGAAAGTCTGTAAGGATTAACAATTTCTATTCACTTATTTTTCAAGCAGTGTCTTCCCCGGGGAAAGAAGAATCTAAATTTAAGTAGCAGCCCCCCAGATTTCGGACAGTAGAGGGTGCTAGCAACCAGGTTATAAAATAGCGAAGTATGAGAGGAACCAGACGGTTCGAGATACCACGAGATGATACGAGTTGGTAAGTGGAGCGTGGCGTGTGTGGATGCAGACGATGCTGGATCATGTACATTCTAATTTATTATTTGTAAATTATGTTAATTGAGTTTATTTTATGATTTCTACAGCTTAAGAATAAGCTTATTGTTCTTATCAAAAGATGCCTTCGTGTTTATTCCGACACCTTTATAAGTCTTGCAGCGAAAACTTTGTTATGTCTCTGTTCAAGCAAAGTTCTTGAAGTGGGTGGGGTAGGGGGGGGGAGATAAAGTTTTTTAAAAGTTCTCATCAAATGAATGAAAATTAAATAGTTGTCTAGAGGTATCTACCTCTTTAAGACACGCCCGGGAAGAGCGCGAAAAGAATAAGGCCGTGCGTACATTAACAAATTAACATCAATTTATTTACACAAATATATATTTACACAAATTCATTTAAAACAATACTTTCCATATTCAAAAATGGGTTGTATACCAATTTTCAAAAAACAATATTGTATAGAGTCTCACAGACTAAATTGGAATCGATGGTAACCAAAAGTTAAGATTAAGTTCGTAATGTTATTTTGAATAATAATAAATTGGAGAGAGAGCGAGATAAGAAAATATACATATTAGGAACAGGCCCCAAATGGGTAACTCACCAACATCACTTGCTGGCGTACGTCTTTCATCCTTTCAGAGCACCAGCTCCTCAAAAAAAGCTCTTTTCTCGTTCGTGTCGTAGATCATTCTCTCATCTCCTTTTTTAAATTTCTGAAACTGTCTCTCTCTCCAAAATTTTAAAACACGCCTCTGAGACCCTGAAACCCCCCTCATTGGTTTCTAGGGCATAACCCCTTGACCCAAAAGCAACATAATTGACTTTTTAGACCTCTTCAGACTGAAACCTATTTTTCAAGCCCTTTCTTACCCTTTCAGCCGCTAATTCAAAGGTCCGCCAGCCCTCTGATCCCGTCCGACTCGGACAAAGTTGCATATTTCGGTAAAATACGATCTTCACAAGTTCCACCGTGTTTCCTGTTTACGAGTGCAGCTGCCATCCAAAAGCCGTCCCCCCAAAACAGTTCCTTACCTCTAGATCGCACCCCCGAAATATTGGATCATGGGTTTACCATGTGACAATAGTTCCATCAAATGAATAAAAATAAAATGTTTCCATCAAATGAATTAAAAAAGGGACAAAGGATTACAATTTGAGTATAAAAGTTTAAGTGAAACATTTTTTTTTCATTGATAAAAGTCTATATTGGATTATTCCATTGTAAAATTTGTTTTTTATTCCATTGTAAAATTTAATCAAGAATGCATTTAAAGTGTTTAAAATAGTATCATATATATATATATATATTTACGTAATTTTTATTTGTTCCTAAGGGTAGAGGTGCACTTTAATAAATATACTTTTAGAAAATTTTAACATTTTCATTTCAGAAATGGCTTAGGGTAACCCGTGTTGTTTAAAACTTAGACTACAACCATTTGATTTGCTTTGTGGTTTTTTCTTAGATTGCGGTAAGATAATGAGATTTTTTTTGTCGGTGAATACTTCATTTGAGGAAATTGGCTCGACAGATTCTCAGAAATGGAATGCCAAAAAACAGCAATAGCTTGTTCTTTTTTAAATATATAGATTGAAGTATGAGGGAAACTTTTTCCAAAATAATATTTTTACCGAGATGTGAAACTGCGCTTAACGGGTTCCCAACCTTCTGTTATTAAGGCTTTTCAGACCATGCCATAGAGGCCATACCGAATATGCAGAGTAATAAAAGAATATGAAAAATGTACTAACCACCTCATTTAAAAATGTGGGATTTGGAGGGACAATCCTATACACTCCAATTATCCACAAAGTATCAGCTCCCAAACAAAATTCTACTTTTGAAAATTGGTACGATAGATTATAAAAAATATGAGTGATAAGGAATAAGTGGCTTTTGCGTTTAATATATAGATAATAAACATGAATGAAATTAAATAACTTTGCTGCGATAAACGGTTCTCGATATGCTTCAGTTTTATGGAATTGAATACATTTGATGTCCTATTAAAATGAAACAAGGCGTCCAATGCGTAAAAGGAATTGAATTTAAAACTACAAATAGGAATGCAAGTTCGAATATGTATGCATTCATATATTATTTTGCGACGTAGTATTGAATTGAATGTATGGAGAATAAAACAAAAATGAATTCAAGTATGCGGGAAAAGTCACACGTGCCGCACGTCCATATCCGTTTTTATAAACTGTTTCAATGAAAATATTCCAATGTATATAATGAGATAAATTTACGTTTCTAAACTCAGACAAGTCATGTTGAAGAAATAGAACGTGTTTTAATTTGCAGGATATGTAAAAGTGTTAATTATAAAGATTATGTAACATTAAGCGCGGGGAAGTTCCCTAATCAGTTCGCGAAAAAAAACCTTATAAAAAATAATAACCACAACTCACTTATCCTAAAGGCTTGTCTTGTCCTCCCCTTTTTTTTACATTTGAATGTCTTTGTGTGACAGAAAAATATGCTTGCCAGAAATAACAGACGTTGAGTTAATTAATTGCAAAACACCTCTGCTTGTTCTGAGACATTTTTGAAAAAATAAATTATTTACATATTCCTCGGGTGTTAGTTCCATAACATGTGCTTAGAGCTCCGAGCTCAAAAATCTGTCGCATTCTCCTCTTCTCTTGCGAAAAGATTGTGAATGTAGTATATTTAACTTATAAAAAGCTAGAAACATATAATTAAAATTAACCGGAGCGTGACTCCACTTGACTTTCTTATACCAAAAACTTTATTAAGAGACTTGTGAATTTTTTTCTGCAAATTTTACAAGAAAAATTTGAAAAATCCCTCGATTTTAAAAACGGCTTAAAAAAGTATCGCGATTTATACAAATTCGATAATATGTCCCCCCACCACCGTCATAAACCCAAAACCTTAAGGCTATTTTTCACTACAATTATTGAAACTGAGGATTACAATTATTGAAACACGGTTATTTTGCACTATAATTATAGAAGTTTCGTGATCATTGAGCTATAAAAAATCCCATTTGTTCATGATTATGACACTACTTTTCCTATACCGACATGTTAATGAAATATAAAATTTCGAAAATATTTTGAAGTTGGCAAGCTGGAGGCATGCTATCTCTAGCGACGAATCTCGCTTCTCTCTAAGTATTGACGACCGTCGCACACGTGTGTGTGTGTGAGAACTGGCCAGAGTTCCGATCCCGCATGTGTTGTCGAGCGACACACGGCCATCAAACGTGGTGTAACAGTCAGAGAAGCCATCTCGTGAGATAGCTGATTTACTCTAATAGTGTTGCAAGCCAACATGACAGCTTGCTTGTGCATTAACGTTATTCTGCAGCCGAGTGTTCTGCCTATACTGTTAAGCCGCCCAGGTTCCATTTACCAAGAAAGACAACGCTGGACCATAAACTTTCTCCACAATGACATGACAATGACATCTCCATTTCCTACATGACTTTCTCCACAATGTCTTCAAGGGTTCAAAACTCTCCCTTATCCACACAGGTACCCCCACCCCCCAGACCTACACCAATAGAACACGTTTGGGGCATGCTGAGACGGCAACTGCAGCCTTCTCAGAATACTACTGAATTGGCGGACCAGTTGCAACATTTGTAGCAGAATCTTCCGCAGAGGCACATATGCAACTTAATTGACACTTTGTCGCACCAAATATCGGCTTGTATAGATGCCAGGGCAGAATCTACCTCTTACTAAAATGTTATCTTCTTGTTGTCACCATTTCTGAAAAAAGAAACAATTTTTGTTCCCAAATTCTAATCATTTACATACCTCCCTAAACGATACATACACGCCGAGTTTCACGGCTGTATCTCAGTTTCTTGTGGATGTATATATATTATTGCATCAGAGTTTAAAAGACATTTATAATATTTATTTAGAGACAGTGTACGTTTGATGAAAAAGTACTAATGACCCTCATATTTTTATTTTGTCATTATAGTATAGAGAAAATGGTGTTTTCACGAAAATTCTCGATTTCGAGGTTTTGATGACAATGTGTGTTTTCGAATATTCTAAACACGTTTTGACTATTTTTAGAGTGATATCCGTCTGTGGTCGATTTATTATGTACATGACAGCTGTTTCAAATATTAATGAATTTTCACGAAACTTCTTATGCGACTTTGTTATCGAAAAATCTAAAACTGAATAGAGCTTTTTGAAATTAGAGTGAAAATTTAGAAATTTTATGTTTTCTTAACATAGCAGCATAGGACCCAATTTGCCATAATCATGTGTGACAGGAGTTTTTTGTGGTTCAATGATCACGAAGCTTCAATCATTGTAGTGAAAAATAGGTTATTAACTCCATCTGGAGTACATCAATCGAAATATTTTTTCCAAGACCTTTAAAGTGAAGGGTAACATACTGTAATTCGGATTATTAGATCCACAATACAGATTTTTCAAAATTTTTGTTCGCAAAATTTGCAAGAAATAAAAATCACAAGCTATTTCGAAATGGATTCTGGTATGAAAAAAAATCGAGTTGAGCTTCACTCCAGTAAATTTTTATTTATTGCGGGTTACACCTAATATAAAAAAGTCAACTTTTATATATAAAAGTTTTGTAAACTGCTTTTTCGTTCATTTATGATTTTCATTTAGATTTTAAATCTGTTTGTGGAGTCAAGAATAGTATTTCATTTTTAAACTCTCTCGATGCACTTTTGTTTTCTATTTTCTTCTACAAAAATTTCCTTTGCTCTTATATGAATATAAATATACCTCTAACATTTAAGAAACGGAAATTTAGACGAACTTTACGTCATACTATAGTTAATGAAACTCATTTAGTGAAAATATTCGAGATTATAAAGTAGTTTTTAAGGCATATAAATGAGAAGTGGTAAAAAAATAATTTGAACTCCGTATTATATACGATGTTTTGCACAAAAGTATAATGACCACTATTTAAAGTAAATGGGATATTTTAGCATTAAATTTCTCCAATGTAAGCTATAATCTTCAATTCATATTGCAATTTATGCTATATCTTAACGAAAAGGTCAACTTAGATACCGTTTTTAGATTTACAAACATCATGTTGTTAATTGATTTGTAAGGAATTAAGCAACTTAAAATTTAACATAGCATGCATATTTGTATTGAGTTAAATTTTATAATTTCATGATATAGAAAATAGTTGTATTACGAAATAGCTTAATAAAGCATCATAGTTATTCCTGATGCACTAAAGGTGATTGCTGTATTAGAGTTTATATTATTCAAGCAAAATGTATATTGTCCAAATGTTTTCTTGCAGCAGGAATAAGCAAATACACCAAGAATCGTATTCCCCCAGTTTTCGGGGAATCTTCTCTTTAGATGTGTTCTGTGAGTATATAATCAATTTTCGTTTGAATATACCTATAGAAAAGAAGTTTTAAATTCGAAAAGTATGTATGTCTGTTGAACCATAATTTGATTTCTTACAATTATTGGATTTGCCTGTTGAATTTACCCTATCCATTTGAGCCTAGCGCGATCGGTCTATATATGAAAGCTCTAAATCCCGAATGAATGAAATTAAATATGTTTATTTTAGTTAAGAACAACAAGAGGCGTATTGAATCGATATCAGATTCGAAAAAGCTATCATTCGTGTAATTGTGTTCTTACAACATCGAAATTTGGTAATGAGATAAATGTGATGTGTTGAATACATCAAATTATTTTCTGATAAAGTATGCGTCAAAAGCTGATATTTTTACCATGACTCTAATAATCTAAATGGCAAACTTCAAAGTAAATAAACATTTTTGAAATAAGCTGCTTATAATGAGCATACAAAACATGCGCTGTAATGTATTATTAATTATCCGATCTGCTAAAACACGTCTATAGAAATTTCGCGATCTTATAAAATCGTTTTGTCTGTACGGTGTGCTAGAAGGAAAGTTAAATGAATCTTAACTGTTTGAAGTTTAATTAGTGAAAATCACAATATCAAAGATTCAAAATTTGAAATTCTAATCTTGACAAGTTCAGCTATTCTATCTCCTAATTTCCAGAGAGACAGAATTGTTATTACTTTGAAGTAACAATAACTTTGAAGTAACAATGCTCTTCCGTTTATGAATTAGGGATGTTCTGTGTTAATGTACACAAGGGGGAAATAATAAGCAGGAATTTAGAGACTAAGATAATAGTAGTGAATGCATAGTGTGATAACAAATGTGCGCGATTTTGGAAGTTTTGATCTTGGATGCTGTAGGGCGAGTATTCAGCACAATATATGCCAAAAGTAGTTGATGTTGAATTTTAAGCAACAAAATCAGTGTTCCCGAACAATGGAACCAGACAGCGAGATGCCATTTTTGACACTAAAACTGACGATAATTATGTGTCATGATATAGGTCAATAGAAGCTAAATGGTTGGATCTCGCGGTCAGACCACGGTTACGCCCCAGTCTTGTCTTCCAATCAGAGTAAAGGCTCAGGTGATATTGTTCACCAATAGGGATAGATAAAACAAGAAAAATTCAAAGGAGGAGTTAAGAACAGGAGAGAAAAGAAAACCAGTTGGCAGTCGGAGTACTCTCTTTTGGAGATGGAAAGGAAGATAAAAAAGTTGATGGCGTTTAAAAATGAGATTGAAAAATCCTACTAAAAATGTTACAAGCCAACTTGCTGTGATCGAGTTCCGAAAGTCCTTGATGCGCCCGTTCGTACTTCCATGCTACAATTTCAAAGAATGGCTATTTGATGTCACACGAGGAACCTATTAAATAATTTATTTTAAGGCATTTTAAACAATATAATTAAAATTTTTTACATTTTAGTTGTCACTATATTATTATCTATATTTCAGAAAATATAATTTTTTTAGTTTGACGCCGGTTTTCAGAAAAAGACGAAATCTCTTATTGACATTTTAGAGTTTATGTACCTTATCACGAAGTCGGTATTTTTAAAGTAAATTAAAGACAAAATAACATTAAACAATTTTCACTGCACATAGAAACAATTATTAGTTATATCCTGCAAATAAGATGAGTGGGAAATAATTTTATGTTGTCTTCTCATGCATCTTCAAGCGTACTTGATAATATTCAAAATATGCATCCAGTTGTACTGTAGCATGAAGAAATATTTCTTGTTAAAAAAGGATTCATGTTTCGGTTGATAATTTAAAGTTGGATTTTTTTGTCCCACAACTATCACATTTATACACACGACGGCTATTTTGGGATTTTATATTTTAAAGTGGATTCTGAAACAGGTAGCATATATGCCTACTTGGGTCTTGCCAACCATAATTGAGATTCGAATCTAGCACCAAGATATATCTGAAGGTAGACCTGAAAAATAGGCATTCGAAACTCACCACAGGTCGATTAAACAATACAGTTTGACGATTAAATAAAACAACTAACCGGCCACCACGCTTCCCGAAAAAAGAAAAAAAAACCTGAAATGTGAAGAATGTTTTTTACATTACCTCTTTCAACAATTAAATACATTTAAACAGTTTTCATATTCTTTTCAACTTGAGATATTTTAAAATTATTCTATGTTTACTATGCATTTTGAGTAAAAAGTTCTGAAGATTTGAACTTTGTAACAATGTTTTCTCTAAAATCAATATTTAAAAATATAGCTTTCTGGACTAGGGTTTTTTTCAGCCGCCATTCGTTGGACCATGTATGTGTTTAAAGTCTGTCAAAACACAGGATAATTGAAGGGAAGGAGTTGTATCTAGATTAGTCCGTTGCAGTATAATTATAATCTTCGCTAGATTTGAAATATAAGAGAACGTATTTATCTCATATGTAATTACGCTTTCGATCAGTCCTGTCGCATTTCGAAAAAGCTCTTAACTCGCAATAGCTTTCTTGTAGTATCTATCGATAGGACACCTCTTCTACGAGCGCAAGTCACGGCTAACGGTGCAGTTCACGAAGTAGCTGTCAAAAGCACACTTAAGCTACGCGATCGTAATTCACGGCTAACTGTATAGTTTATGACACACGGCGGTACTGTCACACATCTAACGGTACAGTTTATTCAAAATGAATGCGTACGATACATACATTAACGACAATTCCACTGCATGTAATAACAATATACACGCTGCGCGGGCTCATGCAATTAGCGTAGCATCGAAACAGCTACCAATCGCATACCGGCTCACAACGCGGGTTCAATGTTAATAGATAAAACCGCTTCGCGGAGAAAATTCACAATATAAATTGGATTTAATTAAAGGATTTGACTTAAGACCGCTGAGCGGAGCATGCAATCCACGTACGCTTTTTGCAATAACTACCGACATACCAAATAGAATTTTACTCTTAAGGCCGGATCTTGATTTATTCCACAGTGGCGTAAACTCCTAGGTCACCGTCACCTTGGAAATTAATCTATCCCTATTCCATAGTTTATCAAAATTTTATATGGTAATTTTAGAACTTTTGGAATTTTATGTCGTTGTTTATATTTAGTTTTCCCTCTTCTGTATATATAAAATAATATGAAAACGAAATTAACATTTTTTTAACAACCAACACACACACACATATACATATATATATATATATATATATATATATATATATATATATATATATATATATATATATATATATATATATATATAGCCATTAAAATTGTTACACCAGGATAAAAAGCAAATAGCAGAATCTTATTTATTGTAAATATACAGTATAATGGGAGGAAAATATAATTAAATTTGCAGGTGGTTTGGGGTACATAGAATGCAGAATTCTGTACACAAAGCTACCACCTCTGACAGCAACAACGGCTGTAATCCGGCTGGGCATCTAGTCGAATTGAGCTTGGATAACAGATACGGGTACGTCATTCCATACGGCTTCAACTCTATGCCAGAGTTCATCACTCGTAGTGGCTGGCGAGTGGTAGCGTGCCAGTCTCTCGGCAACCCATTATCGATTTTCTCAATGGGTAACAGATCTGGAGAACATTCTGGACAGGGCAACAGTCAAACAATCCTTGTATCGAGGAAGGTCAGGGCAGCACGGGCAACATGAGGTCGTGCAATATCTTGTTAAATGATGGCGTCACGCAGGCCTCAAAGTTTCAGGCACAGCCAAAATTAGGGGAAAGCACAAAATTAAGGCACAGCCTTAACAGGTCAGAAATATAAAGGCGGCTGGCCACATTACCGGTTATGCGAACAAGAAGTGACCGGGATGTGTACCCAATAGCCCCTCATACCATCACGCCAGGTGCTGGGCCCGTATGACGATAACGAATGCAAGCTAAGAACGTTTGTTCTCCTCTGTGTCTCCACACACGAATACGTCCATCATGATGCTATACACAGAACCGGAATTCATCTGATAAGATGACGTGGTGCCACTCTTGTGTCCAGTGTCGCCGTTCGTCGCAGCACTGTAGGGGCGCCTGTCTCTGCTGCAGTGTCAAGGGAAGCCGCAAGAATGGTCGCCGTGCTGACAGTCCGTGGTGCTGTAGACGTCGTCGTACTGTCCATGCGGACACTTGTCGTTTTGAAAAAAAGCAAGGTTCCTGACTCAGGGTACTCGAAGTTAGGCTGTACGAAGTGGCTGTACGATCCCGTAAGGCCGAGAGGACAACATGTCTGTCCTCTTGGGCGTTAGTGGCTCGGGCCCCTGAAATCCTGTATGGCGTTCAGTATGGTCCTCCTAGACTCATCGATTCCATATTCTTCTGACAGTCATGAGATCCCGATCAACGCGAGCAGCATTGTCGCGGAACCACGATCCTGTCGCCAACGAATTTCGACATGTGCTGGTAGGAGTTTCTCCTTCTTACACAATGCATAACACGACCTTCACACAAACAACTAACGTTCAAATGCGATTTCCGAATTAGAAACCCGCTGTGCAATCTTCCCTTTTATACAGAATGTAAATGGCGTTACTCATACCTGCTTTGTGCGCACGCGCTGCTATGCTAATCATTTGCATATCCCAGCATGTAGTACCTTTCATGCAAATTTGACGTTTGTTGCATGCCGCCCTCATGGTGTAGCAATTTCAATGGCCAGTAGTGTATATATGTATATAATAGTAATAATAATAGTAATAATATCGAAAATACCCTATGGTTGTTTGCCAACGGTAAACGTTTCACGAGAAGTCACTATGCATCTACGACGACAAACGGCTCCATATGAGCAAGCTACGTAGTTTGAAAGGGTACGAATGATCGGTCTTCGTGAAGGGTCTTTTTCTCATCGTGCAATTGCAGCTGGTATGGATCGCAATGCCACGATAGTGATGCGAGTGTGGAAGCAGTGGACTGAAAAGAACCGCACGAGTCATAAATCCAGCAGTGGGCGACGAAATGTTACGCCAGCATGAGGTGATAGACATATTATCCGCCCGACAATGATGGACCATACAGCTTCATCTCGACAGTTGGCAGAACGTTGGAGCACTGCTACAGGTGTGTCATTGTCTGTTCCAACAATTCGTCGATATCTGCTGCACCGTGGACTGTGTGCAAAAATTCTTTTGCACAGGATTCCCCTGACGCAAAAGCATAGATGCTTGTTGCTACAATGAGCATATCAGACACTGACGTACCGATTGGCAACAAGTCAACTTTTCCGATAAATCATGTTTTAATTTGGGGTATAGTGATAGTCGCATCAACATTAGATGCTATAGTGATGAGCGTCACCTTCTGGAGTGCGTTATCCAACGTCATACTGGGCGAACGCCAATCGTAATGGACTAGGGCGCCATTGGACATCTTAGAAGATATCAGCTGCTAAGAATTATGGTAATCTCAACAGCAACTAGTACATCAGAAAAGTTCTGGCCGTATCTTTCCTTTAGCGCATTCCTGAAGCTGTATAGCAACAGGACAATAACCGTCCACATGCTACTAGGAATGTTCAAGACTTCTTTCAGCATAACAGATACAGCTTCTTCCTTGGCTTGCCTATTTACCGGATAGGCCGCACCGGATGGGTGTAAGGGGATAAAAATTATAGCGAAATATTTGCCAAGCATAGCACCGCTACTCGATATATGTTTCCTCAAAATCGCGGGTTTTACAAGCTTTTTTACTCAGAAATTTCTTTTCAAAATTTTCTATTCACTTCCCATACATAGTATATGTAAGGTATTGAGATAGTCTCAAAACTGCGCCTCACGGATTTTGGTGAATTCACATGTGCTGAGCATCTCTTACTCGAAACCCACCACCAGTTTTCAATGTTTCTGTCTGAGCTTATGGGTACGATAAACGTTAGAAATCTATTGCTTTTCGGAGAACATGGCCTTCAACTTAAAAAATTATTATCAAAAATTGAAAACGAATGATAAAAAAATAATGTTGTAAAACATGTTTTAAAATGTACCAGTTTATGAGATATTTTGCTTAAACACGAATGAAATATCTAACAATAAAACGTTAAAGCATTTCAGTCCGTTTACGTTTATTATCCAAATTAAACAATCATAAAAAATTAATGTGTCACTAATAAAAAATTCTTGAATGTTTTGTACTTACCAAACTGAAATGGACACCATCGTTTAAAAGTTCTTTGCGACAATCGGTTAACAACAATAATTGGTGCTCGGAGAAATCGAATTATAATTCGATTTCTCCGTTCATATAAGTACACACTAAAGTGTGCTTTTATTTTATCAATCTATTGAAATGTGTTGATTTGTAGTTGACTTGCTGGACACTTTTTATATCAGATCCACTCATAAACGACGTCTATTCTTGTCTGTATATAGTTTGGTCTAGATCATATATATGTCTGCATGAGCAGAAAACTATTTAGGAATTTAATACGTTTAGGATTAAAAAAAATGTTATATCTTCCTACAAAATTTCATTTTTGTAGACTAACATTTTGATTGCCCTCAAATGACTGGAAATTTCATAAAAAATCAGGTTTTTTTTTTAAATTTATGGAAAAAAAAAACAATATTTTAAACGCATACACTTTGCCGGAACTAATCGGATTTACAGATGACATTAAAAGATTTTTTTTGCAGAAATTTTGCAATAAAAAAATTATATTTTGATATATTATACATCCGTTCTTCGTACGGAGTATATAATATAACAAAACTTAAAATTCAGAATCATGTGCAAATTCCTATAGTATGCTAAAAAACATTGTTAATCAAAATGTTTTGTTAAAATATTTAACTTAATGTTCCTAAAAAGAAGTTTATAAATTGTCGTTCTCGTTATGCAAAATGATCTTTACGGCAGATCTGAAGAATAAAGCATCTTGATCCCGTTTGTTAACACATTTACAAAAAATATGAAATTGAATCAATATATGCAAAATAAAAGCGCTAGAACTGCATGAGACCCGTACTACTTATATTCGCGAATATTTGAAGATATACACGTGTATTAGTAGAAGATTACACGTACTACAACATATGGGTTTCTCCTTGCCAAATTAAAGCAGATGACGTAATAAATTGAAAATATCAATAATCCCGTAATCTTTAAACCTTAAGGCCGTAACTGATTCCAATATATGCCAAATTGAAAGCACTAAAACTGTATAGAAAGATATATCCGTACTACTTATATTGTCGTAGGTTAGAAGATATACCAGTGTATTAGAAGATTACCCGTATTACAATATGAGTTTCAAAAATCTTTGCCAAAATAAAACAGATGACGTAATAAATTGAAAATATATATATATATATATATAAACCCGTAAAGATTACCCGAACAACAACAACACGAGTTTCTAAAATCTTCGTCAAAATAACAAATCCCTGAATCAATAATACTGGAAAATATTAATAATAATAATGTTCAAACCTGAAGATCGTAATATATCCCTGTCAAAATGCAATATAGATGAAATTTATACTATGTATATATCTTTATTATTTAAATTGAAAAGTTTTAATAAATTGCATTGGATTTAAATCCGTTATCATTGGATTTAAATCCGTTGCTAAGCGACATGATATAATTTTCGTCAAATAAAATGTTGGAAAATATCGTCTGGCTAATGCTATTTCTAGTGAAGGTTTAATTGCGTGTTCTTAATTAATAGCTAGACAACCCCTGGTCCCAGAAATTCAAAACATGGACTCAATTTTAAGTGAGAAGTGATTTTTTTGAATGATTTTCAACCCAAAAAATATCATGCAATTCAACGCCTTTCTCCCGTGATGAAGAAACAAACACACAAATAAACACACAAACATATTTTCAATTTTATTTATATAGATTAGCTGCAACTGGTTTAAAACTTTGTAAAAACTGGAAATTTCAAATGTGTGACATATATATTAAAATCTGCCGTAGAAAGTTAAAATACGTGGTGATTTATAACATCATAATATGGAAAATAGATTTACTATACATTGAAATGACTATTTGCAGACTCAATATTAGAAGACTCAATAATATTTGAAAACAGAAAAATGTGGAAAGTACCCAAGTTGTTTGAATATCGGGATTTTTCAAAGTAAAATCTTTACTTTCATGATTGCGATTTCATGACTACGAAAAATTTTTTTGAACAGGAATGAATACAGTTTCTCATGTATGGCGCTGTCATGCGTTATGCGATTCACCATCAACATTCACTGGAGATTATTTGTATGAAACAGACTGCCCTCAGCAAGGATCGTCTACATTAATTTCACCGGGGGATGGGAGGGGGGGCTCACCTTTCGGTTTTCGAAATAGATATTATAAGTATGCACAGATTTAACTCATGCATAGATTTAAATCATCGGAGAGCTTCTAGAGGGCCTGAAAACACCTTTCGAATCTTTATTTTATTCCGTACCTGAAAAAAGAATCGAAAATTTGGTTCCCCTAGGTTCCGTTCCGTAAATGGTACTATAAAGGTCCTTTACCGTAGCCCTTCTGGATGGAGCTTCTCAAAACACACGAATACGTTAAACAATTACTATATTCATTCTTATCACTCACCAGTAGATTGGCCTGATCTATGCAGAATTATTTGAGTCATTTAATTTAAGAAATTAAAAAAAAAAATAAAAACCTTTAAAAATTTCTGAATTTCACGAAGATGTATGACATTTTGTACGATGCAGAATGTGTGCCCCCCCCCCCCCCAGACGAATTTAAGCTAAAAAATAGTATATATATTTCTCTTCATTTTAATCTGCATGAAAACATCTGTATAAGTAAGTCATTTCGAGATGAAAGAGACAAACATTAAAAGTATGCGTATCCAAAAGCGTGGAATCGCACGAATGGCGAACGCTCGAGAAATAGGCCGCTCATGTGCGGGAAAACGCCCCTCCACCAGAGAGAGACATAGATCAGCTGCAAATCTATCTTCTGACCCATGGTTTTGCAGTTCAAAAGAGATCGCACCCGGAATAATTTTCGGGCTTAATGCCAACTCATTAAGAGGGGATGGCCGCTTTCACGCTCGCATGTATTAATGATGGAGACTCAGACCATTTGTCAAAGACGCTGTCCGAGTCACGTGCGAATTGTGGACTGGATCGAAGATGCAAAAATACTGCACCGGATCCATATTTTCATATGGGAATCAGCATGAAAGTGAAATTTTAAACCATATTAAGCTCATTCTGCAATTATTTGCTTAGAACTGTTTTAGACGAAATACCGATGTATACAAGGAACTTATGAAGGAGGGTTGCGAAGAGTCTATGTACTTTTGTACGGGGACTATTTAGCATTTTTATTCCCTTTTACGTACTTATTTCGTACATTTATACGATATTAAAAAAACACACCTCAAAATGACATGTCCGGAACCTGAAATGGAAAACCTTAGTAACTCCCCCACCCTCCTACTCCCTGCATTTAACACTGAATCCATATTGCTCTTCATCTAAACTGTTAATCCCGAACAAATCCTGAAAAATAGATATTTCAAGGAAATTTGTTGGACTCGGAGTGAAATAAAACCGGAATGGGAAATTTTCAGTGAACCCCTGGTTCAGAATTTCATTATCAATTATTGTCTAAATTCTATCTATAGCTAATTCTGAGAAATAGATGTTTAAAATAAAATGGATATTTTTGAACCGGAAAAGGAAAACTAACCGAAAGTGGATATCCCAAACCTCTACCTTTTCCAAAATTTGATTCTGAATCTAAATCAGTCATCATCTAATCTCTTTCTTATCTATAGCAGATCCAGAGAAATAGGAAAACTGTTTAGTTAGTAGAGTCAAATGTTTGTTACCAATAAGCTGATAAGAACGTATGGAATCATCATGTGGCGTCGACATTTAATCCCATGGGTGACACGTTGGAGTCCCGTGTATCACATATACATGGTTTTAATTGGTGAAAAAGTTAAGCAAACTAGAATTTTCACTTAATAGTGCACATAAGCTTTTATTCTCAACTTCTGAACTATTTCGTTTTCCATATTTCGTTTTCAACCCAGTATGGGACTAATGTCAGGAAATGAATCCAGTTGAGTGTAGATTATCTGTAATCTGAGTGGCGGTATGTATGAACCAATATTTTAAACTTTTACTATACCTGGTTCAACAGTGACAGAAGCCGAGCTTATAGTCCGTGTCGGAAAACAACATGCAATTTTGAGCTCAAACCCAATCTGGCCCGAAAATATTTGACTCTTGCCAGCCATTGAAGTGCTGTTTTTATACATACACTGGCGAAAAATAAAATCCCAACACCAAGAAAGAGTTGTGCTAGACAAACGAAATTTGGAAGGCGCGGTTTTGCGCATATGAAAGATGGCGCCTATTCAAATGTCGCACTAGAGGAATAAAAGTGGCACTAGGAGCGCCATTATGATCATGCAAATCACGTTTGCTTTAAATACGCGATGTAAACTTCGTGAGTGTTATTTATCGACCGGATTGGACGTTGTGAGCTAGGTTTGAGTCAAGAATGTATTTGGGAAGACGAAGAAGGCAGTATCAGCAGTTTAGTGAGTTTGAACGAGGCGGTATAATAGGGCTACCAGAAGGTGGATTTTCTTTCCGCGATATTGCAGAAAGACTTGGAAGAGATGTATCCACTGTCCATGATTGTTGACAGCAGTGGTCACGGGAAGACACTGTCTCAAGAAGACCAGGGTCCGGCCGTACACGGGCCACTACTGAGAGGGAATACCGCCGTGTTCGCCGCATGGCTCTGACGGATCGTAAATGCATTTGCAGCAGCAATTAGAGCTTCTGTTGGCCCCAGAGTGACACAGCGAACTGTAAGAAATCGATTACTTGAGGGACATTTCCGAGCCAGACTGCCTGTAGCGTTCATAACACTAACTCCGAATCAATGCCATCTGCGACGTCAGTGGTGTCAAGCTAGAGCTCATTGAAGGGCGGAGTGGAGATCTGTTATATTCTCAGGTGAGAGCCGTTTCTGTCTTGGTGTGTGAGTGTGAAGACCCAGACCGTCCGACTCATCCAGAAGACTTGAGTATCTAATTGGACGGCCGGGAAGAGATCCAGCGACAACACCAGAAAAAACACAACTAAACAAAACAGCAAACAAACAAAGCAATAATCAAAAACAAAATACAACACCAAAACAACACAGCAAACCAAAATGAAAGGGAAGGCGGCACCACCGGGGAGGAGCAAGTAAAATCCAAGGGGATCAACAACCAGAGAAAAAGTTAAAAGCAGCAATGGCTCTCAGGCTATTCAAGTGATTTTGTTGGATATTTCTCTCGCTATGAGAACACAGTTTTTAATTTTGTTAATTGAAGTTTTATTCGAGCAGACACTCGAGAACCAGGCCGCGGAATTAGCGGGGGAAGGTATAAAAAGATGAAAAGGTTTAGAGATGAAAAGTTTTCTGTCTTGGTGTCAGTGATGTTCGTATGTTGGTAAGAAGGAGGCCCGGTGAGCGCTTGGAACCAAGCTGTCTGCGGCGTAGACACACTGGACCTACGCCAGGAGTTATGGTCTGGGGAGCCATTTACTATGACAGCAGGAGCACTCTCGTCGTTACCCTAAGTACCTTAACAGCAAATTTGTACATCAGACTGGTGATTGAAGCGGTTGTGCTGCCATTCATGAGCAATATTTAAGAGGGTGTATTCTAACAGGATAATTGTCATCCTCATACCACTGATGTCATCCAACGTGCTCTACAGAGTGCCAACATGTTGCCTTGGCCTGCGAGATCACTCCAGCGATCTTTCTCCCATCAAGCACCTATGGGACATTATTGGAAGATAAATCCAGCGTCATCCACAACCAGCATTAACCGTTGCTGATTTGACTGACCAAGTGCAATAGCCATGGAACTCCATCCCACAAAATGACATACGCCACCTGTACGATACAATGCATGCACGTTTGCATTCAAAATCATGGCGACCACAGCTGTTATTAATGTACCACCATTTCACATTTGAAATGGCTCTTCTCGCGCATACTTTAACCTGTGACCTTGAGACTTTAATAAAATAAGTATGTTACCTACATAATTGCTTTGCCTAACTTTCATTTCTCTAAACTAATTTTTACTTGATGTTAGGATTTTATTTTCCGCCAGTGTATATAACGTGAAAAATTTTAGCCATCTGAAAGATCATAATTATGTTCAATATTGACTATTAATCAAGTTCTTTTCTCTGCATTGGTGAGATTAACTGTTTAATGCATTTTGCAGTAGTACTAATTTATAACATCAAAATAGGAACCTTTTTCCACTAGATCTGGTAGTCCTAAAATTTCAAAGCTTAGATCTGACCTGACCAGACCTTAATCCTTATAAGAGTTGCGTGGCCTGACACGGTTCTATGGCTCCGTCGAGTTTAGGTCCATGAGCCCGCATTGAGCTCATCTAAACCTCTGACAACATACGAATGATAAATAACTAAGCATGCATGCCAGCCAGGATTATCTAAATTTGAAACTCTATAATGATTTTTATTTATGAAAGCTATTTATCCAGGATAAGGAACATAAATTACTTTCTTATGTAGCCTAGAATGTCCATATTGTGTGACTATCAACATACGCGTTGAAAAGAACTACTGCTGTTTTGTGTCCATTACCACTCTGAATTTGGATGTGAAGCTTGTTTCGCATGTTGTGAATTTGATTTATATAGGTACCTGATTAAGAATGAATGCGTAATGTCACCCCCCTCCCAAGAAGAATGTGCCATCGCTATGCCATCGCTGATGATTTGACCTAAACATGTAGAAGTGGATTTAAGTATTAGAGAACTGTAACTCTGCCAATATTGTAGATTAGCCCTCGTATCTTTGAAAGGTAAGAATAGAAGAACTATGCAATTTCGTTAAACATTTTGCTTTAATTTGCTTTTATTTGTAGAAATCTGTGAAACCAGTACCCTTAGAAGTTGTGCTAAGTGTACTATAATGTTCAAAGAATTATTCACAGCATTACAATGATCATCCTTGGGTGAAAAACAAATTCGTTGGCTTAAGAAATGACGATCGAAACATCTGGGAAATCGTACGCTTGGAACATTCAATTTAAAACTTACCTTGAGTTTGCATACCTTTGTGTCGTAACTGGAACCCTCTGTTTTTTTTAAACTTTTACCTTGCCTGTTATTTTTATTCTGTATCGCACACTTGCATCAAGTGGTACAATTGTGAAAAATAAAGTCGCCCAAATAAAAAAAATAATAATAATGGGGAATTATTGGATGTAAAGTGGCTTACAATAGCGAACTGGGAATAACTTGAAAATGATTGGTCATTCATGTATATCTCCAACAAGAAAATTTTTTAGATACGTCAGGGAATTACCACTTTGGTTAGCTTTTCACAACATTTGCAAAATAAATAAATAAATAAATAAATAAATAAATAAAAATAAAAAAAAATAAAATAACAATGTTATTACTTTCCGTATACATTATACTATGTAGGGGAGATTCGGGTAAGTTGACGAAGCGGGTGGGATGACGAAATCGAGGTTACTCTGAAACCCTGCAGGTGAAAGTATTCATCAACAAGTAAGAGCTTCAGAATATCCCCCCAACGCGTCCATCGTGAATGTGAGAAGAATTGTTTTGATGACGCGGCACATAGAAGCTACAGGTACGTTTTGTTATAATTTTTCACGTATTTGAAATAGGTTTTAAACCGGCATTAAAATTAATGTTCTGGAAATTGAATTGCTTTATCAATAAGTTCAAATCCTTGGTAAATCGTGGTAAAATAGTTTTCATTTATAAATTTATTGATGCTCTTATTTGAAGTCATCTGACGGAGGTGAGGTGACTCTTTCGAATTAGATGACTGACACATAGGGCGGGCAAAATGGCGAATTCGTCATCGTACCCGAAATTTAGAAAACTTTTTCTCCCAAAATAAGTAGGCTAATTGACACATTATGAATACATTGTGTTAATTTTAAAGATGGTAAAGCCGTACAATAGAAAGACTAACCGACAGAATTGGTGTGAAGATGTCATGAAAGAGGCGATGAGGCAAGTTCGAAGTGAACTTTCCACGAATGTTGCAGCCAAACAATTCGGTATTCCTGAGGCGACTCTAAGACGATACGTCAAAAAATATCAAGAAAATGGAAGTAGACCTAGTATAGCGTTCCAGAAAGCAGCAGATTTGAATAATGCCATCAATGGGTTCAGAGTAACTAGCATTGAGCTGCTCAATTATCGGATCTTTGATGACACAGAATCGACACCATCAAAAACCACAGACAATGCAGATCTTGAAAATATTTTCACCACACCAAGGCCACCATCCCCCATAGCTAAAATATCATTCTGTTGTTGAAGAAATGAGAAAAGACCAAGTTTACCTCCTCTGCCCCTACAAATTCACAAGTTTTTTCCACCACACCAATGCCACATCTCATATAGTTGGAACATCATCCACTCCTGCTGCTTCTGAAGAAGCATAGAGAACATCAGGAACACCGCCTTCTTTGCCTCATGCAACTCCACAACAGCGGAAACAAAGAAAAAAATTGCTTTCTTTCCATATTACAAGTTCTCCTGTTAAAAAAGTTCTAGAAGATAGAAAAACAGAAAGGGATAAAAAAAGAGAAACAAAAATGAAAAAATGAAAAAAGTAAGGGAGATAATTATAAGCAAAGACAATCAGGCATTAAACGTAAATTCCCAATGACCAAGAAATCTAATCGAAAAAGATCTAGACGAAACATCATCCGACTCATCAATTTACACTGATTATCAGAAAAGTGAAGACAGTCTCTTTAAAAAAGAGAGAGAATGCATTATTTGTTTTGAGTATGGTAAAGATGAACTATGATTTCAGTGTTCTCTCTGCAGAAATGAGCACATGCCCAATGCTCTGATATTGATCCAAAAGAAGGTAAGATTAAGCGTTATATATGTGATGTTTGTATGGTCTGAAATACCTGAAAACAAAACCCCTAAACTAACTTCCATTTTCGTACAATTTAATTGTTCGTCATCTTACCCCACCTTAAAAGTCAGAATATCCCGCCAGTGAGGGTAAGATGACGAAACTGTCCCTCATGCAATAAAGTTTATTTGCTCATTTATCGTGTTGTTTACAATTAATCTAATAATTCGTGGTTAAAGCCAACTAATAGTGTACTAAATACAGAAGAAACTACAGCTCTAATTGCAAGCTGTAACAACTTAAACGCAAGTATTGCTTAAGTTCGTTAACTTACCCAAACTTCCCCTATATTGTGACGGGGTCGAGCATTCGAATTCATGTTTTCGATGGAAGAGGACGTTTCTAGCATTTCAGAACTTAAATAACATTTTTGAGGTGGTGTCTGTGTGTATGTGTGTGTATATGTTAGTGTATATGAAGGTTACGAAGAAGTGTCTTACAAACAAATGGATCGTTTCCAAAAAAAAATTATATGATTATTATAATCAGTGAACCCTATTGATTTTGTATGCAATCGAACGTTTGAAAAGTACCCCAATTTTCGAATGGACATTCAAAAAATCATTAACAAAATCAGGAAATATAAAGGAATTAAATAAATAATCATGTCTGTAGAACCTATGGGAATATAAATGAATAATATCACCCAATTAGTTTTGGATTGAACCCAAGTTGAAAAAATGAAATACATTGAACCCTATGGGACCTAATTTTTCAAACATTTTTTAAGCGGATTTAAAATTCACAAATTGCTTCGAAAATGTTAGGTAATATTCAAATTATTCCATAAAATATATAAAAAAATTCAGAAAAATATATTCAGTAGTTTTTTAAATAAAAATTAAAATAATAATTACACCTCTTATATGAAGCGATCACGTGACCATGATATGAAAAGATCACGTGACCCACTTCAAAATAAAATATGGCATCCATCTTGTCTCAAAATCGTGATTTTTAAAGTTCTTTTTAATTCATATTGAGTGTTGTATTCATCCTAAAACGGCTTTATTTTTGCTTAAATTCTGTGCATCTACATACTGAAACAACGCAATGACAATATATATGAGTTTAAATGCTCATCCAAATTTGATTATTCCTACAATGAAGCCTATTTTTCACTTATGTAAAATGTAAACAGTAAAATATGTAGAATGAGTTGTATAAGAATTGCTGTATTTTTTTAACGGAAAATTATTTAGCTCATGGAGTCTGCATAGCTGATATGAATGAAATATTCATTGATTTTACAGAGAGAAGGACGATTTTTTTTCGATGAAGTTTTAAACATGGAATTTAATTACTTGTAGCTCCATGATCTTAAGTTTTTAAATAAAATAAATTATTTTAGTACTGTGATGAATGAAATGATTGGGGAAAAGTTATGAATGAAATGCTGCTTTTATAGAGAGAGCCAGGCGTGTTATTTTTTCCATGACGTCATTTGAATGAATGTCAGTTGTTTTCGATGAAGTTTTCAAATATAATAAATTATTGTAATATTATGATGATTTAAAAATATTACCGAGGAATGTATCTCATTTTAGAGATGTTCAAATCAGGCAATTTATATTTCAATGCCATCATTTGAATGAAGTTCATTTTTTTCGATGAAGGTTTAAGTTTTCAAATATAATAAATTAATGTAGTATTGTGATAAGTTTTCAAATATTACTTAGGAATGTATTGCATTTTAGAGATGTTTAAATAAAATTGCATAGAAGTTGGAAAGTGTTTCATAATCAATGCTTTAAGCATGATTGATCTTTCTTGTTGATATTTTTTTCGTATGCAAATAGCATTTCTAATTCAACTTGTGAAACTTTTATTATACACAAGAGAAGTCCAAATTGCTGCTCAAGTCTCAGGATGAGTCGCACGGTCTGGATTTTTGACACAAGAGAAGATATATTTTTGAGTTATACCACTTTTAGTAAGCATGAGCAGTATCATTTGTAAGTTATACGTGATCACTTTCTAGAAATCTTTGATGCAAATGCGATATCGTGGCCCCATCATAGAATTACACTCAAGTGGACCGTAGAGATAACTCAAATTATATTTGACTTTCTCTACAATGCACGGTAATGTATAGGGAGAGTATTGAAATTGTGTGAAAAATTGGAATTCGAGTTTCGACGGATGGGTCACACTATTTTTCCGTATGATGTCTGTGTGTGCATGTCCGTCTGTGGGTCTGTTCAGTGTATGTATCCACTGCTACTCTAGTTCATAAATTATTTGACTACATTTTACAAAATTGGGCAGATAAGTCCCTCATAGGTTACCCTTGAGATAATTATATTTTAGTGCTATTTGGAAGTAAAGAACTTGCTTTTATTACAAAATAGCCCACAAGAATGATAAAAATATGATATAAAACCACATATGTATTAATTTAATACTTCTTTTATACGTAGTTTTAGGTTGGGGAAGAGGACTAAAATAACTAATAAAACTTCATTGCTTTAGGATGAAACGTTTTTAACATGTTGAATTATTTTTAATTTTGAAGAGCTGACGACGTTTTACACTATGCTTAAAAACCATTAAATAAAATTTCTTGCAATTTCGTAATTAAATCACTTTTGAGTTTCTCTAGTACTGATTAGAACTGGATGCGATTTAAAGAAATAGAACCCACCTTTTTTTAAATAACGACAAAAATCTTCAACATCGACTAAATATGCTCGAATGTAAATACTTCTTTTATACCCTGCTTTTAACGAAAAAACTAATGACCACTCTAAAATAAGCCGTTCTTGAAATATTTAAGATTTTTAGATTTTTGAAGAATGGTGACATGCCTTGTTAACAAATGAAAAAGTATATGCAATGCGGCAGCATTTTGGATATAATTTAAAATAAGTACCCTATTCTGTGCAATTATACTCATTTAAATAGATTATGAAAGAGAGAATGAATTTGAGTCTGCAAGGAAAATCATGTACAGCCTAAACATATTTCAGTTTTGTTTAATTTTAAAGGTTAAGTCCATTCGTTTTGATTAGCCGATTGTGTCATCTCAGTTTACCTTTTTTCCTTCGCTATTATATATAAACTTTCGGTTAGTAGATACTGATTTTATGTCCTAATTATGGATTCAATAAAGAGTTATTACCAACAAATTTTCATATGCCTGGTTTTATTAAAAAAATATAATACTTCAGTCAGTAAGTCTCCGGTCTGACAAAAATATGGCAACACTGTTGACATACCCATATGATTTCTGGATAGTACCAACACGAGCGGATAAAAGAACAGAGTTCCAAATGACGTCAGAAAATTTTCAACGAATCAAAATTCAGCAGCTTTGACAACGTTTCTTTTCTAGCAATGTTTTGCGCAGTGTGCTTGTAAAGTGATAATATATCGGATTATCACATGTTTTTAAAATGTTTGAAAATTTTCAGAAATATCTTATGTAGTGCTCATCTGGATTTAATTTTGGGGAATAGTTCAGCATATAATTCGTTGTATAGTTTATTTTGAGGATAGTTAGAATATAATTAGTTGTATAATCTATACAATACTATAAACAAATCCATCGGATGTTGAATTTGTTTACATCTACTCCAACTGATAAACAAGAAGTCAAGGTACTTTTGATGTTTATTTATTTAATTTGTTTTAATGCAATAATTTGCTTTAAAAGAAATATGAGAAAGTTATGAACCTCTGGCCAATCTTATGCTTTTAACGATATGATTTTGCATTTTGGTGCTTTGGTAGATAAGGATTACCGTCAGAAATTATTTGATATCACTCGCGCTATTGAATTGATTTAAATTTCATTTCATTTACGAGATCTAGATGGTATCTTACTTAGACAGACATGATTTTTAATATGCTGTCAATGTTTTGATACTATTTAGAATTTTATTACTACATTTCACTGAATAAAAAATAGAATATTTTTTAAACTTTTTGTTTGCTTTCTTTGTAATATATAGTACACTATATATATAATATATATATATGTATGTGTTACATATACTGTGTATGCTTGACACTATATTTCATTAATCTTCCTCTGAAATGATGAATTAACTCATTTGTGTTAAAAACCTATTTTCAATCTACAAGATCTTGTTTAATATTCAACGTAAAACTACAAACCAAATAACACATGGTAAGCCATGTGCTTGATAACTTAATGTAATTTTTTTGTTTCATTCGACTAAGTATATGATGACCAAATAATTTAAAATATATGAAATTTCAACGCAATATATAAAAATAATAGAAAACATAATCATATGTCACTACAGAGAAGTAATATAATTTCTTAAAATAGTTGTGTACTTTTTATTGTTCAACATAGTTAACTTTTGAAGTATTTGGTATCAGTGTTTCTCTGAAGACTTTTTGGCCGAGAGGGGGGGGGGGGGGGGGGGGAGAGGGGAATAACATTTTAGGGAAGGCAAGTTTTCTATTGGCCTATATAAATATATCTAAATGGTATGTCATATAAATAGAAACTAGGTTAACATAAAATGTCTCTGGGGTGGGCTAGTTATGAAACTGCTCAACTTGAAATAGCTATTTCAAACTCGTCATATGTTTATAATATTGTTATAAATATATTAATTATGCCCATTTAAAACCATTATTTGTGTATCATACCTAGTGTTAATTTCAACCATAGATTTGTCCTATTTCACTATTTTGTAGTGATCTTATAGTTTTATACTTTGCTTAATGTAATTTCTTATTTGATATATTAGTGCCATGGAAATGAAAAAAATTAACCAATACTTCAAGTTGATTTTTAGGAAATAAAATTTAACAGATAATCACTAATCTTGAAAATACAGACAACTCAAAATGGGAAAAAAATTAATCAGCTTGAAGAGTGACTTCTTCATGATAAAAATGTATATTTTACAAAATATACAATAAAATTTTAATTTATTTGATGCAAATGTTTTAAAAAGTAATCCAAAATTTCCAAATAACATGCAAAAACTCGGTCTCTTCCTCCCTCCCTAACTTTTAGAAAATTAATCATACTTTAATTAGGAAATGCAAAGTATCCTCATCTGGTGAATATTAAAAACAATGAGTAAGATTTGGAGTAATTAAAAAAAGTTCAGTGAGATGGTATCATTTTCAAGGGCATTTCATATATGTACAAAAACTAAAAATTCCTAAATATCAGTATCATATATGTATTTAATTATAAAGTTATTACAGTTATGTATATACTATGTATATACTAGTTGTTGTTGTTGAGACCCAGACCGTCCGGCCTACCAGAAAGGTGCAAGGTAACTGTTTGGACGGCCGGGAAGTGCCACCCAATTTAGACAGGAACCCAGTGGGGGAGGCATCCACACGGACCGTACCCTCCTTCCCCTACCACCAACCTCTCGGAAGGACTTTCGGACCCACATGTTTAACGTGATCGTACTCCGCATGAACACGGCGGCAGTTTTGGCAGTGGCTGGAATCGAACCCGGGCCTACCGAGTGCAACTCCAGCGCGCTAACCAATGGGCTACCGCACCCAAAAAAGGATATAATGGAGGGGGCACCCGGGTATATACTAGTTGTGTAAGTTTTTTTTATCTTGTATTTTAAAAATATGCTAATACTTTTAAATATCTTACATTCTTTAAAGTTTTAAAATATTACTCGGAATTAAAATTGTAAAGAGCTTTGCTGCCCCAAATGGGAATCAAACTCTGGACCTCCGAACTGGCCAGCCGACGCTTTACCGTTGAGCTACTGGGACGAAATTGGAAGCTCTTATAGTTGAAGAGGACTCTGCAAAATGTTTGGTTAAGTTTTGTACACATAGAATATGTAGACAATTTGAGATTTTTACAATGAAGAATACATCAGTAGAAAACTGTGTATTATAATGCCAAATGTAGAATATGTGTTCTACATCCCCACACAATTATAAGTATGTATCCCTCATTATAAATTATTTTCATGTGTACAAGATAAATTTAATTTTGTTCATTCTTTCCTTAGCGGAAATGAATCAAAATAAATGTTTTAATTATACTGTAATATATGGAAAGCTGCTCATATGTATGTATTACATATTTTCAACCGTTCAAAATATATAATTTATAATAGATTTTATGCATAAATATAAAGTAGCTAGGTAATCTATATTTCTTATTTTACATTTAATGTATTCAATATTTCATTTGTTATGGCAGTATTTTTATATTGCCAAATAACCTAAATGCATCACATAATTTCAACCATGCTTTAGTTTTTAAAGAAAAAAGTAATCATACTTCTTTTAATGCAAATTAATGATTAATGGCAGTTGCATTGTTGACAGCATTTTGAGAAATCAGTATCCTATCTTCAGTTCAACTAAAATAGAATATTTTCATTTTTGACGACTAATTCTTCTAGCACCGAAATTGCTAAGAAACTAATTGATATATTTAGCTCCTGATAGCTTCAGGCACCACAGCTGATTATTATTGAACCTGCGTATCAACCCAGATCTATTAAACGCATTTACAAAATTTTTGCCCATCTTCTGATTTTATTTTTCTTTTAATCGGAAATTGCAAGGCTACTACAAAGCAAAGTAGTTTTGTGATAATAATTCAAAATCATATTGATTTATCTCCAAATGTTTCTTTATGCAAATAGTATACACTTAAAAAGTGTTTACTTTTAAAATTTATATATGATGCTTCATTTTTCAACATCTAAATATTAGATGGTGTTTGTTTACTTTTCAATATCTCATCTTGAAATGTCTTTTTTACTGCCAATAAAGTTGCCAACGTTTAAATACAGTTATAATTGAAGCATTTCATGTTTTTTTAGAATTACTTTTAATTCTCATTTTATAATTGGAAATCTAGTTTTAAAATTTCAATTTGCATTTAATGTATTCATAGCATTCAATGCATTTTTCTAAATTTTATTGTATCAGACTTGTTTATATTTCAAGTTACTTATGTTCCAAGAGCATTAAAGAGCAAATTATATAAGATTCCTCAATAGGATCATTATTACTTTGCTTGAAAATGTAAGAACATATCTACTTGCTTTTTATTTTTATACCAATGCATGTTATCAATAACTTTCTAGGAAAAACTCCTGTGCATGTCAATGCTGTCATGATTTTATTTTAAGAAGCGGTATTGAATAGGTAATTTTTAGGCATGTGCAGATAAAGTAACAATTCCATTTATTTATTTTTTACCTGCACATTGCCATATTTAATGAAAAACTACATTATATTTAGAATGATTTGGTTAAGAAACATAAGGAAATTTAAACATAAAACAGTAATGCTTACGCTACAAAAGAGATTAGAGAAAATTAAATTGTTGTGTAATTAAGTGTGGAAATAAGCAAGAAAAGTTCAAAAGAGACTTTCTAAAATTTACATCTTTTCAGTGAATTTTCTTGTATTTAAATTATAATTAGTAAATATTAACATTATTATAACATATAAGACTAAGAGTTTTCATTTTCATAGTTTCGAACATCAAACTTTAGCATGATTTTGAGGTACAGTTATTGGTACTGAGGTATTATTATTTCAGACATTTAAACAATAAATTGTGAAGACATTTGTTTTTAATATAAACATAATTAATATTAAAATAAGAAACAAATAATCAGTGAAAATGTATGGATAACTTTCTGGATACTCTAAACTGAACATGAAAGTAAATATATTTAAAAACTATATTAAAAAATTTATTTCAATTATTTTAAAATAATAGTCAACTATATATCACTACTGTTTTTAACTTTCCGATTCATGATGAAAGCCAGACTACCGCACATCTTTATGCTTTCTAGTTAGTTCTAGCTAGGCGTACATCCATATGTATTGATATACACATACATTCTAAATAAAACGTCTTTTTATTTTAAAAAAAATTCCAAAATACTTGAAAAAATAGTATATTTTATGACCGACCTGATGTACGTTCAGTATGCTTGTACAAATAAAACATTATCATGATGTCACATGAATCCTCCGTATAGTCAAAAACATTATCCCTATTAGCGACTGTTTTTATTTGCCTGTAACTCCCAGGGCCACCAATAGGGGGAAGGAAAGGCAAAAGGATGAATTTCATAGGTGCCTGGACCACAAACTATTTGTTGAGACCCAGACCGTCTGACCTACCAGAAAGGTGTTGAAGACCCAGACCGTCCGACTCATCCTGGGGACTTGAGTATCTATTTGGACGGACGGTACCAGAAAGGTGTAAGGTAACTGTTTGGACGGCCGCACAAACTATTTGTAAAACATTTCAATGTAATACAAAATAGGGGTAGTAAGAGCATGAAAAATTCTGTTGGCCTTGGACCCCTTTGTATTGTAAATCTGAACTCACCACCCAACAGCATTCAAATTTGTCCTGCAGATGCCCAACAACAAAGCAAAAGTATACAAAATAACTAAGACATAAAATCTTAGTTAAAAACATGTATTAAAACAAATCAGTAATACTATCATTTATTGTTTAATTCTGTGATTTTAACAAAGATATTGCTTTTTAGTTATTTTGACAGAAATAACACTTAATAAAATCTGAAACTTCTATATTAATATAAACTTACTTTCTAAGAATTTACAAAATTACTAATTCTGTAATATTCATGGAATTAGCATAAAATGAATATATATTTTTATATGTTTCATTAGCAAAACTAATTGTGATTGAAGGATATTGAATTAATTTGTGATTGGGATTTGTAAACTTAAATATATATGTACATCTTTTAATTCAAATATTTAAAACTCCCGTGTGTCAACAAATTATATGCTAAACTATCTCCAAAAATTATATTCAGATGAGCACTACATAAGATCGTGCTTGAAAATTTCCAACATTTTAGAAACAGGTGAAAATCCAGCATTTTATTTATTCTACAGATACGTTCATTTTATAACACGATAGCACAGAATACGTGAGATACGATTAGAAAACTCCGCAAGACATTGCTGCGGGGATCGCCGGAGTTGCTGAACTTTCATTCGTGGAAATTTTTCTGACGTCATTCGGCACTCTGTTCTTTTATCCGCTCGTAGTACCAACCTTCAAACGACACGTGTCAAAATTTCATGACATTCTGACAATTTGCTTATAGGTTACAGTTATTTTAGAGACCCCAATTTTGAAATTTTCAAAACAATGGATAAAAAAAAATTTCGTGTGTTGATTAAACATTGTTTTTTGATGGGGAAAAATACTGTTGAAGCCAAACAGAGGCTTGATAAGCGTTATGGACCAGGTAAATCAGCTATTATTGACTGGTATGCTGAATTTAAACGCGGTCGTACAAACACCGATGATGCTGAACGCTCTGTTCCCCCAAAATCGGCAGTTGTTCCGGAAAACATAAAAAAAGTCCACAAAATAGTTTTGAAAGATCATAAAGTGAAGTTGCGTGAGATAGCTGACACCTTACAGATATCAGAAGGTAGTGTGTTTACAATTTTACACGAAAATTTGAGCATGCGTAAATTGCTTTCGAAGTGGGTGCCGCGTTTGCTCACACCGGACCAAAAACAACAATACGTCGACTATTCAGAGCGCTATTTGGAGCTGTTCAAGCGAGACAAGAAGGATTTCTTTCGTCGGTATGTGACAATAGATGAAACATGGATCCATTACTACACACCTGAATCAAAAAGACCGTCAGCTGAGTGGACAGCAGCCGGTGAAATTCGTTCAAAGCGACCCAAAACCCAAAAGTCAGCTGCCAAGGTAATGGCGCCCGTATTTTGTGACGCGCATGGTATTTTGCTCATCGACTATCTTAAGAAAGGTAAAACTATCAATAGCGAATATTACATGGCATTATTGGATCGATTGAGGGTAGAAATCAAGTAAATATGGCCTCACATGCAAAAGGAAAAAGTGCTGATCCACCAAGACAATGCCCCGTGTCACAAGTCTATGAAAACGATGGCTAAATTATATGAATTACGCTTCGAATTGCTTCCTCACCCACCGTACTCTCCAGATCTGGCCCCCAGCGACTACTGGCTTTTTTCAGACATCAAAAAGATGCTCCAGGGAAAGAAATTTGGCTAAAATGAAGAAGTGATTGCCGAAACTTAGGCCTATTTTGAAAGCAAAGATAAATCGTTCTACAAAAAAGGCATCGAAAAATTCGAGGAGCGTTGGAATGAATGTATCACTCTTGAAGGAGAGTATGTTGATGAATAAAGTCGAATTTCTAAAAAAAAATTTTTTTTTCTTAGTTAGACCGGAGACTTATTGAGTGATGTAGTATATCGTTTTTATTTTCAGGGGCAACAGTTAGCTTTCTTGTTGATTTACAAAACGTGTTACACATTAAACATTTTTATAAAGAGAAATATATATATACATGAATTCGACTTCAAACCTACCTAATTTTCTATACCTTCTACAACTCACGGAATTTCATCTACATTTATTTACATAATAATTTGACACGTTTTGAATATTGTACTGATAAAAACTTCTTTCCAGGAAGATCTGTTCAATGGATTTGTTCCATTTATAAGGCACAGAAAACCTCTTTGGTTTCCAGCATTCTTGAATTCTGTTTTTAATTCTTTGAGAAATTGAATGGCGGATGAATGGTTGGCTTTCGAATTCTCCTTTTATCAGATATCTTGATCAGTTTACATGAACAGATGTCGGGGATTCAAAGGAAAAATGGATGTGTGTGGCTTTTGAATTTGGCTTACAGCGTTACCATGGAGAATGTATTCTGGATATAAAATAAGCTTCATGCACATATTAACGGTTAAAATGAAGTGATTGGTACGAATAAAATATACTTATATTAAACTAGTAGTTATAAGCTTGTCAAAGATCGGGAAACCAACCCCTTAGAAATTAAGTTGCACCTTTATAAGTCATAAGTTTCATTTTGTTTAACGATGCATTGCATTTAGAGTCAAAAATAAGTGTCTCAATAAAAAATAGACTCAATTAAGCTCTGCCTCATAGTCTATACTATAAATATGTAATGATACAGCCTTCTGAACCATCGAAAGGCGTCTGGAAAGTACAGTGAACGATATTAGAAGTGTGCAAATATCCTTTCTTTTAAGTCGCAGAGTCCGAAAGATACAAACATGTTAGACAATCTATTAACAATATATATATATATATATATATATATATATATATATATATATATATATATTATACAAATTCAAATTAGTATACTACTAAATAAATAATAAGAATATAAATATTCGAAATGTTGGCGCAAAGCTGCCGAACTCAATCGAATACTAATATAGCTATCCAAATGGAAAAATGGATTACACTACAAATTGAAGAATAAGGTATCACAAATTGGCTAGGGTGAGGGGTTGCGACCCCCCACTTCCCAGTTAAGCATGCTTTACGCTGATGCAACAGTCCCGGGAGCCGGTACATTAACCATTAATGATATAAAATCGTAAAACTAACATCAAAATACAAGACCTCACAATAAGAAATATAAAACTTACTCACTATAAGAAATATATACTACGATTAGACACAATATTAAACTGCTTAAAGACTACTACTATATAAACACGTACCTTTCTAAACTAAATACGCTAAACGAGCGAGGTGTTTTTCTTATATATATATATATAAATATATATATATATATATATATATATATATATATATATATTGTGATAATAATTTGTGGATGTAAAGAACATACATAGAAAAAGAAACGATTAAAATTTCAGAACAATTTAATGATTTAGAGTTTGACCGTATACAAAGGGAGGAAGTCAATAAGGCGTTGGTCCACCTCTGGCCTGGATGCAAGACGTCACCCGGCGTGGCATAAACTGATAAAGTTCACAGATGGTGTCCTGCGGAATGTCTTGCCAAATTGTCTCCAATTGTCGGGCTAAATTGTCAACATTCCGTGATGGTTGCAATCGCCTTCCCACAACGTCTCAAATGTGCTCTATGGGAGAGAGATCAGGAGACCTAGCTGGCCAAGGAAGTGTTAGGCAAGCTGGAAGACAATTCAAAGCAACACGTGCCGTGGCGGTCGGACATTATCTTGTTGAAAAGTAAGTCCTAGGTGTCGCAAAAGGAACTGTAATACAACCAACCGGTCGTAGAATGTTGTCTACGTACCGCTGTGCTGTCAGTGTGACGTAACCAAAAGGCGTAAGATATCCGCAGTGGAAATGCAACAGAAATTTTGACCACAGATTCAGAATCGCTCCTTATATATACCTGTTGATTGCGCAGTTCCGACGCGCTGGAGCTCCCACTATTTATTCATTGGATCCCAAATTTTATTCATTTGCATGTTCGCTCAAAATGTCTTTGCATACGAAATTTCATTACAATCGGACAACTCCTTCTTAGTGCGTCGATTTTTTGTTATAGAGTATATATACCTATTTTGTGCAGAGCCTGTTACGGATTCCAGAAGGAAAATTGAAAATGCCAAATTTTGAAAAATGAGACGACATGATCTTAACGACGCCAGGCGGTAGGAGGTAATAGGGCTTCACGAAAGGGCCAGAAACACTCGGAAGTAGCCCGAGTGTTAAATATTTAATCATTCCGTCATTTTCCTCTTTTATAACAAGTATTATAGTGAAGGAACAGTGTCGCAAAGACCAGTAAGTGGACATTCAACAGTCACAACCGCTCAGGATGGCCGTTTTCTGTGTCTGCAAGCACGACGCCACAGGTCACCGCACATCAGCTTGCTTCCGACCTCGCAGCGTCGGCATGTAGAGCGGCATCTCTTCAAACTGTTTACAGTCGGCTACGTGCAGGTCAGATGTATGCATGACGACCAGTGGTTGCGACCAGTGGTTCGCACCCTCGCATAGATGGGGCCCGCTTAAACTGGAACCACAACTGTGCTTTTCACGAATGAGTAACGGTTTGGTGTATAAAGAGATGTCCGACGGTTATTGGTCTGGATAAAGCTTGAAACTCCCTATCAAGTCAGTAACATCTTCGGCGAAATGCAGGCATGCATGCAGAGGAGGTGTATGATGGTTTGGGAGGGGATTTCTGTCGTCGCCCGCACTGATCTCCACATCTTCCCTCGCGGTACTGTGGCTGCAGTGCGATATAGAGGTGACATCCTTGCTGAATATGTTCACCCATTTCTTACGGCCATGGGTCCTGATGCCATTTTTATGGGCGATAACGTGCAAGTTCACAGGGCTCGCATTGTCGACCATTAGTTAGAATCGGAAACACTGTTTCGTATGCAATAGCAATCGAGATCACCCGACTTGAATCCTATCGAGCATGAATGGGATATTCTTGGGATACGTTTAATGTCTTTCCATGTCCAGCTCCAGAACCTTTACGAGCTAAGAACATGCCTGCTCTGTGAATGGGCGCATATATTCTAAACCGCCATAGCTGATCTTATTCTTGGCATGAATCGATGCTTTCGGGCATATGTTTCCAGCAGAAATCATACCATTCCGTATTGACAGATCTCCAACCATAAATTGTTTTTGCCACTCAAAATACTATGTTTTTGTTTATCTCTATTATGTAATTATTTATTGATTATTTTCTTTGCATTTTCCCACGCTAGTGTCTTTTGTTACATACCCCATGATCTGTAAAAGTTTTAATGAATTCGAATAAAAACTTTTCTTTTTATCCGCTTTTTTCTCTTTGCTGCTTAACTTTTGGACATGAGTTTACGTTACCAATAGATGCTGAGCATTCAGAAACACTAGAGCGCATATTCTTTGCGCGGATGCATCTTGTTATTATGTAAATGGAAAATGCGTGAAGACAACTTTTCGTTTACTTTGATGGCAATCGAGTGTTTCGGTGTCTAAAAATCTGAATCCAAAAAACGAAGTTCGGTTGTGAGCTGAGCGATACATTTTCAAATCACCAAACTATGTTGTCTCTACTTTCCCTACAATAGTATATGTAAAGTTATAGCACTATATAAACACACTGGCTCTTGTATTTCAATGGATTTACACATTCTCTGAAAGCCCGGCCCATTTTCGATATTCTCTGAAGGCGAATTAACCATTAGAGTTGATGTATGTCGGTCAGCCCTGACCGTTGGTCTGTATACAGGATATCTTGCGAATTAATTGAGTACTCAAGGATACAAGGATTGAGTACTTCAAGGATATAAGGCAAGAACCTTAACTTTTCGAATACTTGTTTTCGAAAAGCGAAAAAGAAAAACATTAAAAATATATTTACGAAAAATGACATAAAAATATACAAGTTATACACTGGCGTGCAAAACTTAAGGGACAATGAGGTTCTTAGCTGCTATTTTGCAGTAAAGTGATGTGGATGCGGGAAAATGATACAAAAGGTACATCGGGATTTACCGAAACAGTGGGTAAAAATAAAACGATAACAATAACGGAAGCAAACGGTGAAAAACGTCTTTGAACAGTAGTAATGGCATTTTACTGAGTGCCATAAGACTAGATAATTGTGAAATCTTAAATAAAGAGAAGAGGAGGTCCACTTTAACAAAAGGATATTTGACAAGTTAATCACTTTAAGCTATTTACACATTATCAAAACACTCTTTTTAAAGCATCGCGTAATTAACATTTTTGACAGAATATACTTGAGTGAATTAATTACGCAGAAATCGTCTAAACTGAAATAAAAGGACCGATGGCATAGACAGATTGTATGGTAATATCTCCCTATAAGTGATAGCTCCCTTAATTATCTTAATGGGAAAATTATGAACTTTTGAAATAATTAGAATAATTTGTGAATACGGAAGTAAACACTAAATTTATCGTTAAAAGCACTGGGATGATTGCAGAAATTCTTTAAAAGTGTTGAATATTTATGGTATGTAGAATAGCTTGAATAGAACTCAGTCGTATGATCGTGACGCAGGAGATTTACCCCTGCGTCAGTACATCGGAGAATTGGCAGTCTATGAGCAGGGACGGTTCAATCGCCAGAGCACTTGTCTCTCTATTAAGGATTGGGTTTAAGTCTTTTTATTTCAAAACTTCGTATTGGCATTTGACCAATGCTCATATCCTACTCTATAAAGCATTTTCACGAAAGTTTCATATAAGTGAGGCCAGCTAGTTGCCCTGTCGTGCTGAAACGCATTGGCACTGACACGGTATATGGAAAGTGAAGCCTACTCTTACGTAATCCAATACATTACGTTGCTTCACTTGTTTCTTATTAGAATTAAAAATAACCCAGGTTTTTCATGAAATTTGTTTACAGGTGAACTTTAAGAAATCTGAGTCTATTAAAGAAAGTAGTTACAGCCGCTGACAAAATCCTGTTAAAATAAAGACATTTTCTGTCGAGGCCAGAGCCGAACCTACGGACCATCAAATGGACCTACGACCCACCTAGGGTCATTTACAATTTTCCATAATGGTTCAGAATTACATTAGTCTTGTGTCGTCTCCTATTTTGGTAACAATTGGATAAACATTTCTATTTTTGATGAAAATAATATATACGCTTAGTGTGTCTATGGCGGAAATCAGGCAATTACGAAAAATGTAAACATTTTGGATGCTTGTACTCCCGAACCTAAAACATAAAAATATAAATAATTTTTCTTATTGTTTTGCAAATAGGGAACAGATTATGAATATATAAAAATAATTTCAATATTTTACTATTTCGAAAGTTTTTTTTTTCAGATTAAAAAGTCCGAACGAGTGTTTTTCTCATTTTTCTTACTTTCACTCAAAATATTTTTAAAACTATAGATATAAATGGTAGGCGGCAAAAATATGTATTAGGAAATCTTGGTTCTATATAACTATTTATTTTTTAAAAAAGCTCTTATAATTTTTGAGTCATTGTCTTATCAAGTTGAAGAAGATTGAAAAATGTCTATTTTTTAAATTTTGTAATGCTTGATCTTAGAAATTAAAAGTGTTGGCTAGCTATGAACAATGAGCAAGAATTTGTAGCTCTTAGAATACCTTACAAGTGTATCTAACTCAATTTTTAGATCGGGCTTTAAGTTTTTGAAGTAGACTAGTTATAATTTCGATATTTTAGTATTTTAACCTGGGCTATTCAGTGGATGGGAAATCCTAATATTTAAAATGTCACACGTGTTGCAGCTCCTTGATGAAGTATTACAGCACAAGCACAAAATATTTAATTTTGCTTTAGAACAATATGGAAGTAAAATGAACGTGTGAATTCTGAAGTGGTGGATGAAGTTTGAACAGAATATATGGAAACATACGTATTCAAGTACGTATATATATCATCAGGAAACCATTTTCATTTTTTTTTTAAATACAGTCGTTTGGATTTAATAAATTAATTTTTACATGTTCTCAACATCGTTCATGTCAAAGAAATGAAAAATTCGACAGTAAACGATCTTAAACTATTTATATTTTCCTTCATACAAAATTATCTAAATACTATGATCTTTTCAGATTCTAATACATTTTATTTCGTGATGATTAAATATTTAGAAGGGGATTTGAAATGACATGTTAAAGTTATATCCGTCGCTTAAAAAATATTTTCATTGGAGAATCCTTACAAATGGAAAAACCGTGGGAAAAATGATTTTTTCTACCATTGACGTGACGTTGCTAGTGATAGAGCTTTTTCACCGAGATTGGAGAGCCATGAAGAAGCGATCGGGGTGGTCTAAAATTGATGAACAAAGGAATAGGCGTAAGACCTAAACTGCTTGGATTATTTCTGGTTCAAAGGATTGACTATCGCGGATCCTAATCCAGAGGATGTCTCCTGATTTAAATATTCTTAGTTCCCTTTCTAAAGTTTCCTTTTTATTCTAGTGGAGGAATTTCCTTACTGTTTGAATAGACGTGGGCAACTCTCCTAGATGGCTATTAGAATATTCGGTCGGCTTGCCCCGCTAAACTATTGGACGCCCGGATCTGTTATCTAAATTTATTAAAGCAGCCGTAAGTATAACTCTTATGTTTCTATGACGATCTGGATGAGTGGTAAATTATCATAAATATGAATTGAGTCAAAATCTGAATTCTAAATCGTAGACATTTATCGAACTAGACATAAAATAAATGAGTTATATTCTATGAGAATAAAATATTGTGATTTGAAGTATTGGTAAATAATTAAGAATTATATCTATGTATATTGTTTAATATTTGATATTATGAGATTGATTAATGTGTTAATGGCTCAGGAAACTTGTGTAGAGAAACTAATATTGTTAAGCTGCTCACTATTATCCTTATTATCACTGATTATCATTATATATTTCATATTATCAACTTAAATAAAATAGTGTTTAAGAGATTTAAAATGTCATGATTTTCCCCATGAGTAAATATGTTTTTAACTTCATGTCTTACAACTGAACATCCAGTGTCTCACTGGTCAGGGATGTTTCCCTGGGTTTTCTTAACTTCCATTGGAGGAGGTAAGTGTTGGTTATAAGTGAAGGAAAAGAATCCACTATACTTGCTCATTAATTTCATGACTAAATATACGTGTTAATTGCTGTCACTTTCCCTCGGACGTCAGAGAATAAGGAACGAAGCCCCCTGATTGTGTAATAGGTCACTAGCTTCGGTGATTGGCGAGCGTTAGAAAGAAGAGGGTGCAGCTCCTTAGTAATTTTAAATTAACTGTTTTTTTTATTCGAAACTTTGTGAGAGAATGCATAATTTTAATGATTATAAATAACAGAAAAGAGACAAATTTGAATAAATAGAAAAAGTACCTCACTTTTCAAATACTTCCATACTTCATTTTTTAAATCCTTAAAACTTTTTAAATAAAGCACTCAACTGTTTTTTACAATAAAAAATTGTTGTATTTTTATTAGTTTTCTATAATTCAAATAATAAACAAAATAATAAATAAATCCCATTAAGTATATATTTCTTTTAGGAATTTTTCCTCGATTATTTCAAAGGGATGAAATGATGTTTGAGAAAATACTGATATCTTCAAAGAAATTTGTTTTATCTTGGCATTGGATGTACAAATTTTAGATTTTTCGAATTCTGTTTTATTTGTTGTTGAAGCGAGATGGATTTCTTGATGTATAGCTTGTTACTTATTTCTACGCGTCTCTATTTTGATATTTTAGGACTTAGCATATTTTTCGTTTGTAGATCCATCCGAACTCAATGCATAGTATCTATATAAATAAAATTGGAAATATGTCTGTATGTGTGTGTGAGGAATGGCTACACCGAATTTCATGAAATTTTGTGGGTAACCGTAAAATACCGCCATATAAATTTGAGTCCGTGTATCAAGTTCCTAGGACCAGCGATTATCGCAATATTAATAAAAACACAAACCTCCTATAGAGATATCATTATGCAAACGATATTTTTTCTGCAAATTTATTTGAAAAAAAAAATATGTTGCTAAGCAGCAGTATTACACCCAATGAGTTTATACAGTAGACGATTTTTATTACATCTTTTCTGCTTTATATAATTAACAAATGTATATAAAAATAAATTCTATCGGAATTAAATTTTTGAATGGATTATATTCATTACTGCTTTTGGGATGAAAGGATATGGGGATTATTGATATTTTCATCTGTTTTATTTTAGCAAAGATTTTTTAAATTCATTAGAGTTTAGCCAATTGTTGAAACAGAGTAAAAATAGTACGGGTATATCTTCTAATACCATTCTAGCAACCAAAATTCAACTTTTTATACGGGCCTCCTCGAAAAATTAAATTCTATTATAAAACTGTTTCCGATGGCCCAGTAAGTCACACTGAAAAGTTCGAGTGTCATACGATCAAAATTACCGAGATACTCTTAATAGAAGTTTTCGATACGTCAGTAGGACTGTATAAATATTTTGCTAAAAATAGATGCTGTAGGAAAAAATAATTATAATTAATTATATTAATTCCATTGTTAATTCGGTCCCTGTCGTTCCTGGTGATGCTTGCTATGCGGGCTACAGTTAAAATTCATAGCATTTTCAACATATTCAATCCATTTTTAAATGCATTTTTAAAAAAAGTTTCGACTCTGTTATTTTATTAAACTATGAAATAACGACATTAATAAGTGTACATTTTATAACATGACTTTTGACGACTATTCATGAAATTGGAGTAGAAAATAATTCAAAATCTATTACATTTTGGTATAGCTGAAAGCATTGGAGATTATGATTTAATTGGATATCAACCAAGATTCGTTAAGAAAAAGATGAACATAATACAGTCTAACATTTTATTAACGTATAATGAATAACGTTTCATATTTCACTTTTCAAATGACCAGAAGTACATTTGAATTCAAGTACCATTTTAAATATTATTATAATTTTAGATTATTTAAATGACGATCCACGCCAGGTATGTGTTAGTTCAATTTAAATATGACTGAATGCTTTATATTTCTTAAAAATAATTTTTGCTGCATCCGATATTAAAATATGTAGTTTAAATAAAATGTGTATTACATTTCTACTGCATACAATTTTTTCAATTTTGATCACATGAGTTAACCTCTTCAAATATATTTTTCATGTATTTAATATATAAAATACATTTTTATTGGTAAAAATTGATATGTCACAGTAATTGATATTTTATACATATTGATAAGAAACGACCTATGGTAACTGCGTCCTTCTGCTGTTTCTTTTGATACTTTGCCATTTGCCAGGATGGGGTAGTTAAACCCTTAACTATACTTTCCTGGGTCGAAGATAAAAGAGGAGCAGTCGGTAGTCTGAAATAAATATTCCCATATCGTTTTTCGTTTAATAAATATTCCGATAAAGACTGCATTCGATATTCTCTCTAGTTTTGCTTGAATATCTACCTACGTATTTCAGTAAAGATTAAAGAGACTAGATATAATTATAAAAACTTTAAAAATAGTTTTGCTCACTACTTTCCCCAGATTCAAATTTTGTTTCTCTCTGTTTATATTCAATGATGAATCTTTTAATCGTTAAGTGAAAATGAAATGAATACTTATTTACTTTTAAATGTATAGAATTTGCGATTTTAAAACATGGCATGTGTCGTTGACGATATTCCGACTTATTATGTGATTTAAAATTGTAAATATACAAACAAATGGAGAATGTTACCAGGTATTTTCTGGAGTCGTGTCTGCATTCTCAAAAGACTGACAATGATATACTCAAAACACTGATACATTCCAATTGACTTTGCCTCGTATCACACTAACTCATTCTATCTAACTCATTCTGATTAAACGATACTATTTTATAAATAAACTAGTATCGGATTGTTTGAAGATGCTAGTTTTTCTCTTTTAATTTCGACCCGGTAAAAAATAATTAAGGGTTTAACTACCTCATCCTGGCAAATGCCAAAGTATCAAACGAAATAGAAGAAGGACGCTATTACTATATGCCGTTTCTCATCATTACGAACGATACGATACCTTTGTGGTAAGTTCTTGAAAAAGCTACGCAACTCGGAAAATTTGTAACCAATTTACAAAATTCTAGAAGTTTTCTTAAATCACACCGAAGACGACGTTGGGACTATTTTACCATGGTTGCCTATCCATGTAGTTTTTGCTCGGGGACAGACAATATGCTGGGAAGATATTTGAGAAATTCTTAATAATATATTGTAGCCGGCACAAATCGATCTGAATTAGCACAGTATCGTTAGAGGATTTCGCCATGAAACAATGTATTGCAATGTATCTTGGATGAGTGATTTTAGATCTTAGGAATTCCTACTTTTGCGCAATAATAGTAGTATTGCTATTCCTACGACATTTCGTCTGTACAATAAATTTATATGAAGTTGTAATTGTTGAAGTGCTATTGACAGAAGCTTTATTGACTTCAATGATTTTTAAAAGGTCATCATTCAACAATTTCTGCATGGGATTTTATTTACATGTTCAAATATAAATTTGTTTTACTTTTTATTTGCAATTTGGACACCATTCTGATAATCACTATATAGAACAGAGAATATAGAACAGAGTTCAAGCATGATCCTTTAGGTCAGAAGGTCAAATGAAAATGGATAAAAGTGGCTTGTTTGTAAAAACTTTATAATGAGTGATAAATACTTTGCCATGAGCAGATAAAATCCAAATGGATCTCAAAATTGAATCTCGATACAACAATACAGAAATTTATCAGGGAGGAACATTGTGTCGGTACATTATTGGCAAAAAAATTTTAATCAAATACGTTTTAGTTTCAAAAGACGATAGTTTTGTTTGAAATTTACCTCATAATCTAAATATTTCTAGAACATCTGTTGAATGCTGAAAGTGGACTTTAATTATACATTTTAATAATAATCAATTCAATAAAAGAAAATGGGAACATTACGACTGAATAAATACTCGTATAGAATTATATTATATTTTATAAAAAAAGAACTAAAATAAATTAAATTTGGGTATAGAAAGAATTTAAAGGTGGAAATAGAATAACTAAAAAGAGGTAAATAAATTTCTCCACACTATATTGAGAAAGTTCATTACAAATATTTTTAATACTTTTCATGTATAAGAGTAATAAGACTTTTTACAGATCCTAAGAAAGACGTGACTTGTATCATTATCTTTAATGACATTCATAATAATAATTTCAATAATACAAGTACACGTATTAATAGATGAGTTTAATTTTTTTTCTGATTTGTGCAGACCATTTCGGTGTTGATTAGACTTCGGACACAATCCCACTCAATAAAAATAAGAAAAAATCTGATGTGGGCGGCACATGACTTTCCTTATATAATACAATGAATTGACTACTTTTACAGTAAAAAAATAGGTTATTCTTATTGTGGATACTTATTCTTCCCAAGCTATTGAATTTTCGTCAATTAGTTGTAATTTTTCATTGATTCAGCGTCATCCATTAGCGAGATCCATTTAGCGAGATTTTCATTAATTTAGCAACATTTAAAAAAGTCGCCAAGTTGGCGCCTTTCCGCCAAATTCGTCGCCAAAATCTCACCAAGCGTTAAGGACGGAGAAATAAGTTATTCTTATAGCAGATAAATGACTATTGACGTTCACATACAAAAGCATTACTCAAAGTACCTTTTCTCATGAATGGCACGAGCTAGATCCGCGAGAATGATGTCACCCAATTTATCGAATGATATTACATATGAAAAGTGAAAGTCTTTCTCAACAATTAATATTTTTTTCAATTTATGGGATTTTATTGATAAATTTATTTGAAAAAAGTGCAATATTTCGAGAACGGTTTATGTTAGCGTTCAAAAGTTTATGTCAATCGTTTTCCAGGGAAAAATTACATGAATAAATGTCTATTTGCGTAACTTTATTAACGGTTTTGATATTTTGATGATTTTTTCAAAATTTCACTCGAAAATTTAGAGGGGTTCTGATCATTCGATTATATTTAAAAACAATAAACTTCCAGTATTTACGTATTGTAATTTTTGTACCAAATTTTATTCGAATCGCTTCATTCTTTCGTGAGATATCGTCTCCACAGACTCACACACACACACACACACACACACACACACACGCACGCACACGCACACGCACACACACACACACACACACACCGACATCACCTTAAAAATGTTCGATTCGTGATCAGGGATGCTTGAAACGTGCTCTCCCGTCGAAAACTCGAATTCGAATTTTCGATCCCGTCACAATACTTTCCTTATACATTATACTATGCATATAACGAAATTAATACATCGGATGTTGAAAATGTTTGAATACATGAATTAGGTCTTGCATGTGTTTTAACAAACAATGTGGATGTTTCTGCCGCAACGGTAAGATAATTTTTTTTAACATTTTAAGACATCTGGAATTAACATTTTGGCACTCAGCGTCCCTTTAAAGCAACCCGAATTCGTAAATAAAAAATAAAATGAATTAAGAGACTCTGATATGTCCAACTCACGATTTTTCCTACAGATTAACCAGTTTTAGATGTTGTAGGCACACAATAACAAAATTCGGATATTCTTCATTTTACTGAACATAAAAAAGTGTTTTGTTACCGATTCAATAAACATGAGACACTTAATAGAAATGTTTAATGCTTTCGAGAGGCGCGAGCCTCCTGCGTAAAAATAAAATTTCTATTATCTCGAGAACACTGTCGTGACTCCTAAAATGTTTAAAATGTCATTCATTCATATACTGATAAAAATAGGCACGCTAAGTGCTCACGTATTTGATCATTTTAAAAAAAGTATTTGCCATTATAGATTTAAAGCATTCAATATATCGAGAACGACACATATTAACATTCTGTAAAAGATCTTAGCTTTGGAAATGAAAAATTATAGACAAAATAACCATTTTTGTAACAACGTTTTAAAAATTATTTTTTTAAGTAATTTTTAATTCTCAAAAATATAAATGGTCTTTCTCCGGTTTGACCCCCTTAGGCCAGATCTCTTTATCGATTGAAGTATTTGTTCCCATGTTCTTCGATTTCCTTAATTTTTTAGAGAAATATCATGCTTGTATACTGACGCATGTACGTCAAAAATGATTGATCCTTAGTCAGAAATTCTCAAAACGTGTAGACCAATACATATTCAGCAGTTGGACGTCTGAACCCCCATTACAGTACTTTTCCCTTACCAACAAGCACCCCGTATTTCAGAGAATGACACTATCCTACAAATTCGAAAGTTTCTCACGGGTATCTTCATTTCATTTGATAACTTTCCACGACAAAATGACTGATTACGGGTAGCATTGGACACAGACAACAAAGTAAAGGCTGTTTTGCGGTACCGAAAGTCATTTGTTGGTGACATCCGATTTTAAATACGATCTTTTAATGAAGTCTAATAAGCCTGCTAATGACTTCAAAGGGGATATTTAAAGTTTTACCGAGGAGTCGATTTTCGAAGCAACCATTAGAGGATGTTTATGATGAGATATTTTGGTAATTATTTTAGTGCGACTAAATAACTTTATTAAGATGCAGCTTTAAATTTGGAAATATAAAATGCTTTCATTTCCGAGATTTTAATCGAAATATTTTATGTTTCCATGGTATAACATCCTTCTAAATAAACAGAACATCGGTTATATCGTGGATTTTGGAAGATTTATTTTTTAGAGAAAGTGAATTCATTTACAAACATTGCAACGATCAAGTAGAATCATGTTAAATTATATTAAGATGTATTACTTTTTACAAGTATACTAACAGAATCCAATTTAATTAAAAAGACTCTAACATGGTAAAAATGCCTATGGATCAAAAACCGGAACGACTGAATAAATATATATATACACATTAAATGTTCAAGATATACAAAACGAAATTAAATTTGTGTTTCATTATTGCTCCTAAAACAACCTAAAAAAATACTTCATATCTACCTACTGATTAATAACATCCTTTTTACTCTTATCTGACTGATAAAATCTCCATTCATAGAAAAATCACGTAACATATAGAAGCGGTGGTTCTGCCTATCCGGAGTCTTATGTTATAACATGGGGAGGTATAGCTCCGGAATATGCCCCATGTTAATATATAGTTCTGAGTGGGCCAAAACCCTCTTATTTTCCCTACTGGATATAACGCGGATGTAAGAATTCTGTTTTCCGTCGCCCCTTCTTTTGTCTCTTTTTTCTACGGGCTGGAGGTCAAATAAGATAACTGCGAAAACTGTTAGGGTGAATAAGAAGATAAAAAAAATATATATATTTCGGTGAAGAAAGAATCCACGGGAAATAATGAAGTTGAGAAAATGGGTGAAGTACCTTGCGATTCGGCGCATCAATTTGTCTAATTTAAAAATCGCACTAGTGGAAGAATAAATTACAGATACATTTGTAAATTTGTGAATTAATATGGACGCCTGGGAAGCAGACTACCAAGATATGACCGAAGAATAAATAGCTATTGCAGCAAGCCATAAGGATATTGAAGTGAAAAATACTAGAAGTGTTTCAAAGGTCGAATCTAACGATATTCCTACAACATAAGAAGCTCTGAAGTGTATTGATACTGTTCTGCGGTGGTTTAAAGGATAGAAAGACGTCACTGAGATTAATCCGATTAGACACTATAAAAATGGAAATTATGAACATAAAACTTCTTATGACTTCTTCAGCACCGTAATAAATACAACGAATATTACCGTTTGTACATATACTCGTAGTAATGTTTGTGCAACGGAGTGTAATCTTCCTACTAAAAACATTAATTAAAATCTGTAGGATACCGACTTTTGCATTCTGTAAACGTATTTATTTAGCTGACAACTCAATACAGAACATCGGGACATATATTTAGAACACAAAACAGACAATCATCTTTTAACACTGAAAGTTGAGTATTAAAATATCACTCTTCGTTTATCGCGACTACCCTTATAACATGCGGATGGTTTGATGTCGCCGAAAACCCACGTTATAGCTGGAGTTCACTATACTTATAAAATTACATTTTAAAAGAGATTTAAAACACTTTCGCGAGAGTTGACATGTTTTGGCGAGCAAGTCAACTTCATAAATTATCATATCGTTATGCAAAATGGATGTAATACCTAGGGAGATCATGGAAAAAATGATTAAAATCAATAAAGCGAGAACGACCATACAATTTCTAAAAGTGTACGAGCATAAAATCCACTTCTGTGAATTAGAAACGCGACTCATGAAAGTTTGGGAAAACATATATATCTTCTTAAAAATTAAAAGTCAGTTTCTGTAGGTGTGCGCGTTGTAAAGAAAATTCAAAGCGATGTACATCTACGAAATAAGACACGCCACGGAGTGATCATTTTAAAATGTTGTTTTACATTTTTTATTTGTTTAATATTTATGCGAAATTTTGTACCATTTTTACACTCACTCATTTATTCACAGTGATCGAGAAAAATATATCAGTTTCAATTTAAACACTCTCAGCATTTACGAATGACGAACTTTTCAAACAACTTTAATCGGTATACTTCACATGTTTTCATTTTTGTATAAAATTTGAAACCCTTACAATTTATTAGTTTTTACTTTCTCTACATTGCATAAAATCAGGTAGACAGACAAACAGTGAGGCGTCATTTCAACAAAATTTCAGAGGAATATAACGTGTCATTTCGTCGTCGAAAACTCCAATTTTCGACATCAGTCCGCTTTCCCCATACAGCTTTATGGTATGGAAAGTAAAAACAAAATTGAATAAGTGGATATTTAATAGTGGTGATTTTTTTATTAAGAGCATGATTTCAAAAACAGATTCTTTCTTTAATTGATAAAAATTTATAAGTGTAGATTTTCTGAACATTTTCTTACAGTAGAATAGAGAGGTTTTAGTACGTTTGAAAATTGCATGCTTTATTTCAATGGTCGATGTATAAAAAAATTGCAAACTTAGATCATATTTCTAACGTTTTTTATATGTCAGATATAGTGTTCTCTTAATGAAATGTACATATACATTACACAAAAAGGACAAGTTCTATATAAATTTTAATTAGGCCTTAACTCATGCTTCTGCAAAACGCAGTAACGCTTAATGTAGACGGCAAAATATTCCCCTTTAATGACTTTCTTGCTGTTCCATGACCGTATTTTACCAGAAACAGCCGTAAACGTGCTTTTTAGCACTGCGTTTAGTTTTATATCCGTTTTATTATGAATTATGTTCGTTTGTTTTTTTAGCTTATGTAATTTGATAAAAGTGTCAGTTTCAGCCAATGCTCTTATTTTTCTTAACTCATCTTTATTACGTAGCAAATGACGGGTTTCTTTCCGTGGTGTTGCATTATGAAGATCATTTTTAACGATCGATAGGGTCATTTTAATTCGCGTTGCGTAACCAACTTTCCTTCGCATGATTCTAATTTTATGCCCTGGGAATGCATCAAGTTTTTCAATACAGTAAATATTCATTATTGAATTATTAATTATTTATCATTAAATATTATTCACTTATTATTAACTTGTATTCATCATAGTCCATTTTTTACAGCGTGCCTGTAGCTCTCGAAATTCTGTTATTAAGTATTTGTTTTGAATATATTGATTAAATTAATATGTTTGATATATTTTCTTCTAAAAATATTAGTTGTTTAATAAGTAGAAATATCAAAAGAATGTTTCCGTTATGCTTTAAGGTAATTGGAGGAAATCTCTTGCATGGCTGAAGTGGTGATGCTTGTATAGTGCTTGAGACCAAACTAAGAATTCCGGCTTCGAACTGTAGTCCCGGTCATTTTTTTTTAGCTCAACTCAAGTTTAATATTCTGAAATTATGTCCGAATATCTTCACTCTGCGGATTATACATATTAAATGACTAAGGTTCTAAATATACAGAATTGGGCATTTCTTTTATTTCCCTACGGTCTGTGGAAGTGGTTTCAGTGAACGAAAAGTTTCGGATGCTAGTACAGGATTCTATCCTGTGCAAAATAAAAATTCTGATTCATCACGTGAATTTATAGATGAACTAAATTGAATTATTCTGGGATAATAAAAATTAAATATTTCTTATCGGTTGCATCTTACTGAAATCGGTGGTAGTTTGTCTTAACGAATGAAATAAATATATCATATTTCATAAAAATTGCTTGATTCTATCGAGAGCGCCCTCTCCCCTTGTGTGTAATAAGTTCATAATAACATCCGTATCTTCCCCTTGTGTGTAATTCTTCCATAAGTTCATAATAACATCAAAAACATCCAAAAATAATCTATCCTGTGCAAAATAAAAATTCTGATTCATCACGTGAATTTATAGATGAACTAAATTGAATTATTCTGGGATAATAAAAATTAAATATTTCTTATCGGTTGCATCTTACTGAAATCGGTGGTAGTTTGTCTTAACGAATGAAATAAATATATCATATTTCATAAAAATTGCTTGATTCTATCGAGAGCGCCCTCTCCCCTTGTGTGTGATAAGTTCATAATAACATCCGTATCTTCCCCTTGTGTGTAATTCTTCCATAAGTTCATAATAACATCAAAAACATCCAAAAATAATTACATTTCATTTCTGGTTAAAAGTACTTTCCAGGAGTCCACTTACAGGGTAATGTTCTTATTTCATTTCTTATTTTAGATCGAAAATATATGTCCCATGTTGAGAACAGACCATTTTATGGTCCTATAAGATGCCATTCCCGTTCGATTAAAAAGTTACATATAAACATATTTTGTTCAATCACTTGAACATAATTATTCTAATGTTTTTTGAGTTTTCGAAAAAAGAAAAAAACAGTGTTCGAAAAATTATGGGCTCGATTTGTCTCAAAATCATTAGGTCTCTTACTTTCCCCAACTGAATCGCGCCAAACGATCGCGCCAAATTCCGTTTCATAATTTATTTAAACGATATCATACCCATAGAGAAATATACAATCGTTGGGGAAATGGATAATTTGTATCTAAAGATACTCAAAGCGTGTACTTCGATTGAAATCCAAGAGCCGAATTTTCCCTATCACAGTTGTAGGAAAATGTAGAGCCGAACTTTAAATATAAAAGGAAAGATAATACTCTCATCTTCATGAATAGAGCGTCGTCTGTCCATCTTGAGGTCAGTGGTGTGAAAACTAATTAAGTCTAAATATATTATCTTGTAAAACTAATAATAACAAATACGATAAAATATTTTCTTTAAAATATCTTCGTATTTTTCGGTTACACCACTTTGCCTAATATTCACGGTAAACATGTTTTTAATGAAGTCCAAAAGTAACGTCATTTAGATTTTATTTCTATTTTGTTATAAATTGTATCCATAACGGTGTTTTTTCTTTTATGTCATGACATGAAATTTTTTGCTTGTTAAAAGCCATACATTTTATTCCCACTAATTTCTAATTTCAATAGTTAAAAATCTGATGTGAGCAGCACATGACTTTCCCTGCAGACTTATATTAACGTTCTCTTTATTTTAATTAAATTTATTTCACTTTTAATTCAATTTTCGTTCTCATTTGGTAACCGGGCATATTTTCAAAGGTGGCGTAGGGAAAGTACGAAACACTAAAATATCTCGAGAACGGCTAGTCCTAGTGTAATGGGGTTGGTCTTATTCTTTTCGTCGTTAAAAATTACGTATTAAATCAGCATTTATTGGATATATTTAAGTATACCCAGTTCTTTAGTTTAGATTTGGACGATTTTTGCGGGCCATTTTGCAAAAAAAGGCAAATCATTTTTTTCCGAATCGTACCAAAATCTAATCAGCACCAGGGTAACCCACAAGTGACTCATCTACCGAATTTTGTGAAATTCGGTCCATTAGTTTTTCAGTTAGAGTGGATACAAGCTTTTGCGGGCCATTTCGCAAAAAAAGGCAGGTTCGTTTATTCCAAATCGTACCAAAAACTAATCAGCGCCATACTCGCTCACAAGTAACTTAGTTTTTTAGTTAGAGTGGATACAAAATCTGCACAGACAGACAGACAGACACACAGACAGACAGACACACAGACGTCACGCTAAAAATAGTTTTTTCGTATTCTAGAGGTCTCGAAACGTGTAGATCCGTCGAAAACTCGAGTTGCGATTTTCGACATGATTCCAATACTTTCCCTATACATTACCATGTATTGCAGGGAAAGTAAAAATATGATTTGAATAAAGTTCATTTAGTGTCACTAGCAGTGTCTTTTTCGATGACATTTTAAGATTCATTTTGTCGATGACAATTTTTGAAGCAGCTTAAAATGTAAATAAAATTGCATTTCAGTTGTAAAGTGTTTCATAATCAATGCTTTATGCACGATTGATCTTTCTTGTATATCTTTAATATGAAGAATTCTCTATCAACGAACGACACCAGAATGGTTCTCAACATACCGAGCCGACTTTCAAAATGACTTAATACATACAGAACTTTTATCTGTTCAGGATGAACACAACGTTGTATTTTAAATGAAAATAGTTTTAAAAGTAGAAGAACATTCTTGAAAGTAATTGTAACAAAGTAAAGATCCTGAAAAATGTAAATGTTCCAGGTATTAAATTCTAGTTTTGAGCATAAGTTCTAATGGCTCTCATTTTCATAATGGGAAATTAATGAATATCTACAGAAATATCACTTTCGAAACCTCGGAAAAGGCAATTTTTACGTATTCTTGAGACAGATTTTTACATTCCCATCCTACTGTCTAGAGAAAACTGTTTCCCTGAAATGCTCCGAGTTCCGGCTTTTGATGGTAAAGCGCATTTTATGAAAGGACGCATTTCTAACATTTCTGGAAAGATGTGTGTCTGTAAGATTCCGCGTGTCTGTAAGGTGAGGACGCACGATGACTCTAAAGATGGATGCGCTTACTGACATGACATGTTATGCATGGACAGATATATTATTTATGGGATAAAATTAAAACTAGAAAGTATTTTTTTTTGTAATTTGTAATTAGCTTGATTAGATGATTTTCAGAACATACCCTACAGAGAAATATAATTTCCCAAATAATATTAGTACAAATGCCCTTTGATTATTCGAACTACGCCATGAATATAAATAGTATTAAAATACGTACTAATCCCGACTCAACCCAATGCGTCTAATTCCTTGGTGTTACTGAGCTGTTGCTAATTTAAAAAATATCTTCAAAAATCAAGAAATATTTTTTTTAAATTAACACGTAAACAAAAGGTCATATACAGATATACTGATAACAGTATCAGTGCACCCAAATAATAACATGTAAATATAAATATATAATAACAAAGTGGAATGGCAACTCTAAATTATCGATGTGTTTTAAGAGACTATTGCATTTTTTATCGCAGTAAATTAACAGCATATTTGACTGAAAGAGGAGGGGGGGAGGTCAAACTTGGGCCTCCTGAATTAGCGTAAGAAAATTTCTGGAAGATGGGATCAGAAAAATAGGACTTTGAGACCTTCATTTTGGAGTTACGTGAAATTTGATAACGTATACGCTACCTTGACGTTCATTAGCTTTTCATGAGATTTAAAAAAAAAAAAATAGATTTGATTTTTTTTTCGAAATGGTCCGCAAAATTCGTTAAAGCTTACATAAAAATCTGTTTAAATGTATTCATACAGTATTTTTATTTTTGCTGTAATTTCCTAAGACTAAATGAATGAAACGACTCCCATCAACACTTTCATAATAACTTTCCCGACACACAGATTCATTTTTTCATCATTTCTTCATTATTATTTATTCATTTTTCAGATTCGTTTTCTGATTATTTCTTTAATACTTCATTAAATCGAGTTTAATGGCACAAAACAGCACACATCGTTATTTGAAATGACACTGAATTTGCACTTTTAATTCAGAGGCGTTTTCATCGACGTATTTCAAAAGGCGGAGTAACAAAAATGCAAAAAAGTTTAAATATCTCGAGAACGGCAAGTCCTAGTGCAATGGGGTTGCCACATCATCGTCAAAACTTACGTATTAAACAAACATTTAATTCATACATTTGAGCATACATAGTATTTTATTTTAAATTTTGATGATTTTTGCCATTTAGCAATAAAAGGCAAATTCTGTTTTCTCGAATAGTACCAAAATCTAATCGGCATCAGAGTAACCCACACGTGATTTATCTGCTAAATTTTGTGAAATTGGGTTAATTAGTGTTTTAGCTAGAATGGATACATACAATTTTTGTGGATTTCTTTTATCTCGAATCGTACCAAAGTCTAATCAGCACCTGGATAACCCACAAGTGACTTACCTATAATTTATTTGAAATTGAATCAATTAGTTTTTGTATACATTGCACAGACAAACACACAGACAGCAGGCTGAAATAATTTTCGCCTTGTTATGGAAGTCCCAAAAGGTGTAGATCCGTCGAAAACTCGAGTTGCGATTTTCGACATGATTCCAATACTGTCACTATACATTACCATGTATTGTAGAGAAAGTAAAAAGCCCCCATAAGCTTAAACAGGGACGCTATGCAGCTAACAACTCTCTCACAAAGCCACAAAGTAACTGATACGTACAATAATCTAACAATTGAATAAAACTAGCAACCCATTCACAAAACAACAGATTATATTCTCGAGACACTGGTGTATTCTCAATTTACTTTGATTTGCATCACATTCGACTGATAGGATCCAGAACGTTCCCTGTGTGGAAAGCTCTGGGAAGAAAATTAATATCAAGATCTCAAGGATGAAGTTAGAGTGCTCAGGAGATGATAAAATCTCCCCTTCAGACTTCTAACAAAGAGAAAGAGATGGAGCTTCATAATTGGAATAGAATTTTCATTAAAATTGAAAAAAAAAAAATCCGATGTGGGCAACACATGACTTTCCTTATATAATGCAATGAAGACCATATATACTTTTACAGTTAAATTCACATGACAACACATGACTTTCCTTATATCATGCAATGAATACCTTATATACTTTTACAGTTAATTTCCTTATATACTTTTACAGTTTAAGAAAACGCTATTCTTATAGTAGATACTTATATTCTTTACAAGATATTGAATTTTCTTCAATCAGTCGTCATTTTCATTGATTTAGTGTCATTTTTATCCATTTATTTAATTTTGTTAATTTGGCAACAATTAAAAATTGTGCCAAATTCGTCGCCAAAATCTCGCCAAGCGTTATAGACGGAGAAATAAGTTATTCTTACAGCAGATAAATGACTATTGGCGTTCAAATACAAAAGTATTACTCAAAGTATCTTTTTTCCTGAATGGAACGAGCTAGTTTTACGAGAATGATGTCACCAATTTTATCGCATAGTATTACATATGAAAAGTGAACATGTTTCTCAATAGGAAATATATTTTTTTTATGACTCTTTGATAATTTTTTTTGAAAAAGTGTGCAATATCTCGAGAACGGTTCATGTTAGCTTTCTAAAATTTATGTCAATCGTGTTTTCTAATGAAAAATTACATAAGAAATGTCTATTTGCGTAACTTTATTAGCGGTTTTGATTTTTTGACGATTTTTTCAAAATTTCACTCGAAAATTTTGGAGGGTTCTGAACATTCGATTGCGTATAAAAACAATAGGCTTCCAGTGTTTACAGATTGTGATTTTTGTACCAAATTTCGTTCGAATCGGTCCATTCGTTCGTCAGTTATCGTCTCCACAGGCTCACACACACACACACACACACACACACACACACACACACACACACACACACATACTTTCACACACACACACACACAGACATCACTTCAAAAATGTTTGATTCGTGATCAGGGCTTGAAACGTGCTCTCCCGTCGAAAACTTGAATTCGAATTTTCGACCCCTTCACAATACTTTCCTTATACATTATGTATATAAGGAAAGTAATAATGTAAGTCCAGGAATTCTTAACAAATCTACAAAATTCGGCAGTTTTCAGAACTCGCTAAATGTCTCCAACTTGGTGATCTTTTGCCAAATGTGTTGTGCAAGTCGAGCGACCTGGGCCTTCAAATAATCTTTGCCTGTAAAAGTTGTTTTACCTCGGAGATAGGCAATAGGCCGTGAAGATATTTTAGGAATTCCTAGCGTTATTATTATGGGTTCATCGGCAGGGAATAACAGATGCCATTTCATTTGGATAGATTGTATTTTATTAATTTTATTGACGGTGGTAGGCGATTTCATCATCCATAAAATTAATAAAATATGATCTATTCAAGGACATTATCTTTTAACATTTTGTAGAGTACTTCTACTGAAGCAATGAACATAATGGCTGTCAACCTCTCAATCAAATTTAAACTAAAAGAAGAAACAAACCATGCATAAGTTCACGGAATTCAAACATCTTCTAATTTCAATAATATTTTTCACCTCAATAATATAAACAAAAATATAAAGTAGTGTCCTTCCATCTATCCATTAACATAATTTTAAACATTTCAGCCATCCATTAGCTAAGTTTTTCTTCAATTTTTAGTTTCAAATGTAAAATTTTACACGGACGAATCTAAAACACCAAATGATATGCCCTCTGTCTTTTGCATTTTCGACAATGACACATTAAAATTCTCATGGTCAAGACACTTAATAAAAAAAGCATATTTCAAGCAGAATTATATGCTATGTATAAAGCTTTATTATATATTAAAAACAATAATCTCAAAACTATCATTTATTCTGACAGCCGATCTAGTATTTTAACAATCATTTCAATCTAAACTTATTTACTCTATAAGAAAAAATATTTTACTAATAAATAATGAAAATATAAGAATCAATTAGATAGAAGCCCATGCAGGCAACACTGGTAACGAACCAGCAGACATTTTGCCTTTCTTTGTGTCAAACAATATTAATATAAAAGATAACGAAATGATGCTTGACCCTAATTCCCATTTCAAAAATTAACTTTGACAATAATTAAAAATAGATTGGTCAATAAATTGACAGCATGTAAATGATTGTAAGTTCATTTACTCACTCCTACTACGTTTCATTAATAACATGAAAAATGACTTCACTGGAAGCTCTTTTGGGAGCCAGAAGAGAAATACACCGTATAGGCAGCCATTCCTATGACGTCAACCTGGGGTTACCATTTCAGGACTACCGGTTCAGTTTGGGCAACATTTCGAATGTTCTATAACTTTCTCGATATAAAGAGTATTCTGCGAGATACGAGTCCCCGTTTTGAAGTGTCTATAGAGAGTATATAAAAGAAGTCATCACTCAGTTGGGGGGCTGTTGACGTAATACGAGCCACATTCAATGGTGAGATATGTCAATGTTTTGTTAATAGTATCGGCTTTTTAGTGAAATGAGTGTAGAATTTTACGGCTGTTTTACTGTATCTGATAGTTGGTAAGTGAGCTTGTGAGATTGCTATTGAGTTATGTGTTGCATAGTGTTCCAGTTTGCGCTGTGCTTGTGAATAAACGTAATAGCTTTTTAGGAATTTTGACTGTTTCTTGTATTCTGACCGTACACCCACGATTCTAGAGGATACGACGTAACAATATTCACTTTTGTACTTATTGTACTTAACTCCTAACTAATCCTGGTTCTTTTTGCTCATTTGTCCACAGACTAAACAATATTAACTCTCCAAATTGTTGTTGTTGTTGTTGAGACCCAGACCGTCCAGAAAGGTGTAAGGTAACTGTTTGGACGGCCGGGAAGGGCCACTCAATTTAGACCGGAACCCAGTGGGGGAGGCATCCACGGGGACCGTACCCTCCTTCCCCTACCACCAACCTTTCGGAAGGGCTTACGGACCCACACGGTTAACGTGATCGTTCTCCGCATGAACCTCCAAATTGTTGTAATACATTTAAATGCAATTCAATATCCTTTCGTTTTGACTGTTCACTAACAAAATAAAATCACTTAAATAAACCATTTGTAACAAACTTTAAACATTGGATAAATAAATCATAAAATAAAAAGTGTTTTTAAAATAAAATAAACTCGCTCTTATCATCTTTATTCAAGAAAACGAATCGGATTTTTCCAGCCATAATCCTAATACTATTAAATACATCATTCCCAATTTTTTGTAGATTATGTAGCATTATTACATTTATAATTTATAATTGTATATTTAATCATTATCACAACTAAACGGTACTAATGTTTAAAATAGATGTTTATCTAAAAGATAAATTGTTTAAAATAGTCTGTTTTCCTTTGTATTTTTATCATTCTTTGTTATATCTTTATACTTATTTCTATACTTATTTATATCTTTAAATTTTTATCACCTTTGTATCTTTGTACTTCTCAAAATTGTACTTTTCATTTAATGTAACAATTTTTAAATTTAAGTAACTACACTTTCAAGAAATAGATACCACTTACGCCATTAAACCATTATTTGGTAAGGTTCTCTATTTTCCAAAGAAAAGTTTTAAAAAAAGGAAGTAAACGATATTTTCAATAGAAGCAAGAAATTTTCAACGTGCTCAGACTACATAAGTCTGCAACGGCTATAAGTATGATGTCTTTAGTTTGTTAAAAGATTCGTAATAAATTAGTTGTAGTGCGTCTCACTTGTTCTTCATGATAGAAGAATGTTCATAAAATAATAGAGATAAGCGCTTGGGTTTAGCATTTTTATATTAAAAGAAAAATTTATTCCCATTTCCGTGCAAGGTTGTTTCTTTAATTTATAATTTATTAATTTATAATGAGATTTTGGTTATTCAAATTAAGTAAATGAAACTGATTATTTTTTATGCGAGAATCACTTTTAAGCACTTTTTTTATACATGACTCTCATCTACGTTTCATTGACGCTGTCATAAATGATGACCACACAATTTACATGTGTGGGTATATTTCTGTCATTAGTATAGCAACACTTTGGAAGAGATGCCACATAAAATTCTGCTATCAGTGAGATTTGAGTGTGAAAAATTCACGCGTAGGGTAACTTTCTCTACAAGAGTCATTTCCGTATGATTTTCAAAATAAAAAAAACAATCCTTTTTTTTACTGAATAAAAAAATATATTTTGAGAAAAATGAGCTAGTTCGCACTGTTGAAGATAAACATTGACAATCATGCATCCTATGTAATGAAAACGCGCAGGGACTTTAATGCGGCTGTTACGTAGGTATTGAGGGATTGAACATTGACAATAAAGGTATTGCGCAAGAGAGGTTGTGACAACAATTAACTCAACTAGTTGACACAAATCTTGCGATAATGACATCGTTATGTTTGTTGCTTTTTGAATTTGGATGAGTATACATATAAAAAGGGTATTGGTGATAACAGCAAGCAGGGAATGTAGTGCCCTGAAGCGTACAGCAGATAAAACAGGCGTTTGGACTTGCTTTTTTTATTTCATTTATTTTACAAAAAATTTCTTATTTGTAGAATTATCTTTAAGCAAAATTTGTATTTTCTTATTTTAAAAAGAAAAAAATCCGTGAAGCAGATTGTGTGAGAGAATCAAACAAAATCTAAACATTCCAGTTTTCCTCATTTCAACACTACATTAAAGAAACATTCGATTTTCGTTTGAATGGAGGACTTTTTAATGTGTTTATGCAAAGAAACATTTTATCGAAAAGCCAATATTTTTAGTCGTTGAATGGTGCAATTTAGAAAATGAAAATGGTCGTTTTAATATTTATATTGTATTTTCAAATATTTTTCTAAACGCAAAGATCTTTTTATATTTCTTACAGAAGGTCAAATTGCCTTTCAATTTGACAGGTAAACAGTAAAAATAAAAATACGCTGTTTTCAATAAGAATTTTTAAGAAATATATTTTTTACTGAAACAAACTCTTTTCGTAGCAAATCCAAGGTGACTAACACATGACTTGCACCACAGTCCAATTCTCCTTCTAGGTGACTAACACAATCCAATTTCCTATTTTATTTTATGATTTGTATTTATTGAATTGTGTTACGATTGAATGTGGTTTCTTTACGCAAAATTAAATATAAAAAGTATGGATATTTCAAGCCATACATCAAATACGATAGTTTTTGATCCATTTCATTTTTTCTCTCGGCGAATGAGTGACATTTTTAAAGGGTCAAACTTTCCCAAATAGAATAATCGGATGTAGGCAGCACACGATTTTCCCTATAGAATGCAGTGAAGCGACTTCTTTCATAGTTAAATATGTTGTATAAGATAGACGGTACAAAAATTTTAAAGCTGAATTGCTGTACATTAGGTGCACTTTCGGATGACAACAACAAAGCTATTTTGAAGTACCCAACTAACTGATATGGTGTGCAACGATATACAAATATTTTAATAATAATTAATTCGACAATTTAGAGTCCATTGCATTAACTTAGCTTTATTTTTGTAATTTTAACGATATTTTTGTCAGTCTGGGTCTAAATATCGCTAATTTAGCGATATTTAGCTAAATGAGTCACAAGTTCAGCTAAATGGATCACCAAACATTACAGACAAGGAAAAGAACATTTCTCATATATAAATGACTGTTGGCGAATGATTATAGGCGTCAAAATACAAAACTATCATGCAAAGTATCTTCTCTCGTGAATGGAATCATCTAGATCCATGACAATATTAACAAATGTATCGCATAATTTTACATATGAAAAGTGAATATATTTAATAATATTTGATCCTTCTTATAATTTTGTGTGACTTTTGTTTTTTTGATAAATTTATTTGAAAAAGAGCAATATCTCGATCACAGTTCATGCTTTTATTTTAAAATCTTTGTATCAAACGTTATCTAAATTATTATTTACGTAATTACTATAAATTATTATTTACGTAACATTATAGAAAGTTCTGATTTTTTTGAAAATTTCATTCGAAAACTTGGGGAGGGTGGAGGATCTTCCTAACATTCGATTATATTTGAAATCAATAGACTTTCAGCGTTCACGAATTGTAATTTTATACCAAATGTAGTTCAAAATGCTCCATTTGTTCGTGAGCGTGAGATACCGTCTTCACAGACCCATGGACACACACCTATATACTACTACAAAAGTGACCGATTTGCATGCTGTAAACGTGCTTTCCAGTCGAAAACTCGAATTCGAATTTCCGACCCCATCACAATACTTTCCTTATACATTATACTATGTATATACTATTATATTTTTGTAGTTTGGACTCATTTATTCCGTTTCCTGTCTAACATTACGAATAAATAATTATTTATTACATTTTGCAAGAATATATATATTTTTTTTTCGTCTAGCGTAATATATTAACTATACACCTGACTTGAAATTTATATAAAAAAAACGGGCTCAGACTTAATGAGACAGCAATATTATGAAACTGACCAATGACTATAAATTGATCATTGCAACTTTATATCGTCTGAGCTTTTCCTCTAAATTTAAACAATCTGATGTGGGCAGCACATGACTTTCTCTGCAGACTCAAATTCATTTTTTGTTTATTTCTTTAATAATTCATTAAATTGAGTTTAATTGCACAAAATCATACTGAAATTGCATTTTTAATCCAATTTCTGTTTTTATTTGTTAATTGGACATTTTCCCAAAATCGGAATAACTAAATGCGAAAATCTTAAATATCTCGAGAACGGTTAGTCCTAGAGTAGTGGAGTTGCTCTTAATTTTTTTCTCATAAAATTACGTATAAAACAAGCATTTAATTGATATATTTGAACATACGTAGATTTTTTTAACTTTTGGCGATTTTTGAGTGCCATTTCGTAAAAAGAAGCAGGCTGTTCTTTTCCGAATAATACCAAAATCTAATCAGCACCAGAGTATCCCACAAGTAACTTAACTTATCTACTACATTTTGTGAAATTTGGTTAGTTAGTATTTTAGCTAGAGTGGATAACTAAAATTGTTACATGCCATTTCGCAAAAAAAGACGGCTTCTGTTTTTACGAATCTTACCAAAAACTAATCAGCACCAGGGTGAACTCAAGTGACTTACCTACCAAATTTTATGAAATTCGATCCATTAGTTTTTGAGTTAGAGTGGATAAATTCATTGCACAAACAGACACACAGACACACACACAGACGTCACGCTAAAAATAGTTTTTTCGTATTCTAGAGGTTTCGAAACGTGTAGATCCGTCAAAAACTCGAGTTGCGATTTTCGGCGTGATTCCAATACTTTCCCTATACATTAACATGTATTGCAGGAAAAGTAAATATCTGATGTGGGCAGCACATGACTTTCCCTGCAGACTCAAATTCATTTTTTCTTTATGTCTTTCATGAATCATTAAATTGAGTTTAATTGCACAAAATAACACTAAATTTGCATTTATAATTCAATTTCTGTTTTCATTTGGTAATTGGACATTTTCCAGAAGTGGCATAACTAAATGCGAAAAATCTCTAATATCTCGAGAACGGTTAGTCCTAGAGTAATAGAGTTGTTCTTATTCTTTTCCTCATCAAAAATTACTTATAAAACAAGCATTTAATTGATATATGTGAACATACGGAGCTTTTTTTTAGATTTTGGCCATTTTTGAGGGCCATTTCGTAAAAACAAGCAGGTTGTTCTTTTCTGAAAAATACCAAAATCTAATCAGCACCAGAGTATCACCCAAGTAACTTATCTATCAAATTTCGTGAAATTTGGTCGATTAGTATTTTAGTTAGAGTGGATACATGACATTTTTGCGGGCCATTTCGTAAAAAAAGGCAGGTTGTTCTTTTCCGATTAATACCGAAATCTAATCAGCACCAGAGTATCATACAAGTAACTTATCTACAAAATGTTGTGAAATTTGGTCAATTGGTATTTTAGCTAGAGTGGATACATGAAATTTTTATGGGCCATTTCGCGAAAAAAGGCGGGTTTTGTTTTCACGAATAGTACCAAAAACTAATCAGCACCAGGGTCATACTCAAGTGACTTACCTACCAAATGTTATGAAATTCGCTCCATAAGTTTTTGAGTTAGGGTGGATACATACATTGCACAGACAGACACACAGACAGACAGACACACACACACACACACAGACGTCACGCTAAAAATAGTTTTACCGTATTCTAGATGTCTCGAAACGAGTAGATCCGTCAAAAACTCGAGTTGCGATTTTCGGCATGATTTCAATACTTACCCTATACATTAACATGTATTGCAGGGTAAGTAAAAAAAATAAATCGTGTATGTGTGACTTCTCCAGTTTTCCCCATAAACGATTTTATGAAAAATGTTTATGAAAAATTGTCGAAATATATTAATATTCATTTCTAGAAATTGGATGTCGATGCGTTTTTATATAAATTCATTCATTCAGTGTTATTACGAATCCATATTTCTTGCTAATTAAGTTAAAATGCTAATCATTAACATTCCGTTTTAGAACTTTCAATTCACTCAAACGCTTAAATCAATACCTAAACTCTAATGGAGAAGGGGATTCAATTATTATTTCCATAAATCTTATTTACTTCACTATAATTTGTATAATATAGCACTATATCTGTTTCAGAGCAAATGTAAATAGTTGAATTTTCCTTTTCCATATCCCGAACATCTAAATCAAAGAGTGAGCATACTTTGCTGTTCTGCTTCGTGCTTAGAGCACGGATTAATTAAATTACGACTAAGTGGTGGAATAAGGTAACCGAGACCATAAATTAACTCTTTATCTCAAAATTGAATTATTGGAAAGAGTTTGCAGGTGGGTTCCACACATTTGCTAGTCTGGTGTTCGCTAATAAACTCTGTAGAAGTCTAGAAGTTATAATTTGTCTAAACTTATTTCCTAAGAAATAATTGTGTTTCGGATTTTGAGCGTACCCAGAAATTTTTAATGATGCTAAAGTGTCACAATTACGTTTCCATTTATTGAAATGTAAAATACTTTTTATAAGCAGATTTTTTCTTGTTTGCATCTTTTATGTTATCTCTATCCTTTAAAACTTGTCCTATTAAACCTGCTATATAGCGAGGTATATAAACTTATGTATAGTATTCATTACTTGCGCTTCTTCTGAAAAATGAGAACCGCACATTCCTCTCAATCAACATGATTAATTATTGTAAGACCTCCTAGCAAACTAACAAAATTCAATTATTTTACACCCTCCCCCCACATACACACACCACCTGAGTGTTGTTGGAACTATTCGGGCGCGGTAGCCCGGTGTTTTGCGCCCTGGATTTGCACGCTGCCACAACTGCCGCCGTGTTCATGCGGGGTACGATCACGTTGAACATGCGGGTCCGTAAGTCCTTCCGAGAGGTTGGTGGTAGGGGAAGGAGGGTACGGTCCCTGTGGATGCCTCCCCCACTGGGTTCCGGTCTAAATTGGGTGCCACTTCCCGGCCGTCCAAACAGTTACCTTACACCTTTCTAGTAGGTCGGATAGTCTGGGTCTCAACAACAACCCCCCCCCCACACACACACACACATGCATACGTACCTGTCATACGAATAATTAAGCTTTAATTTCAATCAAGAATGTTAAGCTAATAATTATCGCATAATGACCGGGATTATGAAAGACATTAAATTTAGTTTTCAGAGATATTGAAGGATCGTTAACATGGTGACGCGTTCCCAAAGTCGACAAGTTGGCCGTAAAGCTTTACAGTAAAGATCTCTAAATCTACTGGCAAGCGCGGCGGAAAGTGAAATGCTTCATACGACTTTCTTTGAAATGTCTTTTGCACACTGAAACGTGAGTAACTTAACTTAAACGTGCGTAACTCAACGTAAAGATATGTTCAGTTCAATAGTGTAAAAAATCTTAACGTGTATATGCCTAAAGTAGCAAAAAATAAATGTGTGAAAGAACTAGATTAGCTACTCACACATGAAAGTTCCTATGACTTAATTCCATCTTGACGTTCACATTAATTACAATTTTGTTCGTCTCTAGCCTATAAATCCTCTTCAATTCCGATATATATCCAATTTTGACGGTTCAACATGCGTCATTTCACAAAATGTCACGTCAAAGAAAATTTATCTTCATATTACATATCCATTGCTACATATAGGCATAACTGGATGTCTATTGAATGCGGTTTTAAGTTATATTTTGAACAGCTGTATATCCAATGACAGCTGAACAGCTGAATTATCCAATGTATTTACATCCATAAATAAAATATCGATTTTATTTTTTATACTAATTTTTCTTTTATCTCTTAAAAATGAATAACCGTTACGCTTCGAGCAAAATAGAAAATGTAGTCATGTTTTATTTAATCTAATTTTGATATTTTATCAATAAAACAAATATATGACAAAGCTGCAGAATTTAAAGAAAAAAGCCAAGAACAAACATATTGATGAAATGCAATAAGATACATTGAAATTAAATGGGGAAATTAGAAATGAAAATTTTATAAGCAAATAAAAAGAATTTCTGATCAGAAAAAACCTAATGTTGTAAGCAGATACAATAATCTCATATATAAAAATCTGATGAGGACAGCACACGACTTTCCTTATATAATGCAATGAATTTAATACTTTAACAGTAAAAAAAATCTGATGTGAACAGCACATGACTTCCCTGCAGACTTATATTAACGTTCTCTTTATTTTAATTAAATTTATTTCACTTTTAATTCAGTTTTCGTTCTCATTCGGTAACCTGGCTTATTTTCAAAGGTGGCGTAGGGAAAGTACGAAAAACTAAAATATCTTGAGAACGACTAGTCCTAGTGTAATGGGGTTGGTCTTATTCTTTTCGTCTTTAAAAATTACGTATTAAATCAGCATTTAATGGATATATTTGAGTATACCCAGTTCTTTAGTTTAGATTTGGACGATTTTTGCGGGCCATTTTGCAAAAAAAGGCAGGTCATTTTTTCCGAATCCTACCAAAATCTAATCAGCACTAGGGTAATCCACAAGTGACTCATCTACCAAATTTTGTGAAATTCGGTCCATTAGTTTTTTAGTTAGAGTGGATACAAGCTTTTGCGGGCCATTTTGCAAAAAAGGCATGTTCTTTTATCCCGAATCGTACCCAAAACTATTCAGCACCAGACTCGCTCACAAGTAACTGACCTACCAAATTTTGTGAAATTCGGTCGATTAGTTCTTTAGTTAGAGTGGATACAAAATCTGCACAGACAGACAGACACACAGACACACAGACAGACACACAGACACACACACAGACGTCACGCTAAAAATAGTTTTTTCGTATTCTAGAGGTCTCGAAACGTACAGATCCGTCGAAAACTCTAGTTGCGATTTTCGGCATGATTCCAATACTTTCCCTATACATTACCATGTATTGCAGGGAAAGTAAAAAGATTATTATTATAGTAAATATTTATATTCTTTCCAAGATATTGAATTTTCGTCAATGAGTCGTCATTTTCATTGATTTAGCATCATTTTTATACATTTGGCGAGTTTTTCGTTAATTTAGCAACATTGAAGAAAATCCCCAAGTTGGCGACATCCCACCAAATTCGTGGCCAAAATCTCGCCAAGCGTTATGGACGGAGAAATAAGTTATTCTTACAGCAGATAAATGACTATTGGCGTTCAAATACAAAAGTATTACTCAAAGCATCTTTTTCATGAATGGAACGAGCTATACCCACGAGAATGATGTCACAAATTTATCACATTATATTACATATGAAAAGTGAACATGTTTCTGAATGGAAAATATTTTATTTTATTTTATATGATTTTTTGATAATTTTTTGAAAATTGTGCAATATCTCGCGAACGGTTCATGTTAGCGTTCTAACATTTATGTCAATCGTTTTCTAACGAAAAATTACATAATCATATAAGAAATGTCTATTTGTATAACTTTATTAGAGGTTTTGATTTTTTGACGATTTTTTCAAAATTTCACTCGAAAATTTAGGGGGGTTCTGAACATTAGATTGCGTATAAAAACAATAGGCTTGAAGTGTTTACGGATTGTAATTTTTGCACTAAATTTCATTCGAATCAGTCCATTCGTTCGTCAGTTATCGTCTCCACAGGTTCACTGACACACACACACACACACACACAGCCATCACTTCAAAAATGTTCGATTCGTGATCAGGTATGCTTGAAACGTGCTCTCCCGTCGAAAACTCGAATTCGAATGTTCGACCCCGTCACAATACTTTCCTTATACATTATTGTATATAAGGAAAATAAAAATATCTATAAACATTAAATTTTTCCCGGAAAATTTAATTTTATCTCCAGTAAAATAATCCTTTTTGCAACTGTATTTAACTCCCATTTTCTCACTGCAACTAACTATTATATTTCCACGTTTTATTTAACCGTACATCATATAGTTAATCTACTAACAAAATGACATCTGCTTCTCTCAGTCAATCGGCAGCAGCTGCTTTGGATCCGCCTTACTTTATGCCTCTAGCTTTGCGATGGTTTAATTAAGCCCCAAATTAAATTTGAGCTTAGACTGCTTTATAGATTGTGAGAGTAGAAATTACTTATTACCTTGACCTACCCAATAAAATGTTTGCTAAAGATGTATAAAATTTAGTTTATTTTGTAATCTAATTAATTTTATTTTGTAGTTTTTTAAGTATAACAGTTATGAAAGTTTGAATACTCAATGAAAAAAAAATAATAATGGGCGAAATAGAAAATTGTGTTATCTTAAAACAATTTTTCTTTTCCGACATTAAATATATATGTATATAGTGTAATAAATATAAGTATTAATAAATACAAGTATTAATAAATACAAGTATTTAAATATTGTTACAAACGTGTAATATTCTCTCACTGGCCGTCCCCCGTCTTGTCTATCGTCTCTATTGCAGACCAAACGATGCCATCGGGGTGTTTTCTCCAGAAGACAGAAGTACGAACATTCTTTCCCTGACGTCACCCTATGGTTGCCTGAAACTTCAAGAAACATCGCCAAATAACAATTATTGTACGATATATTATACGAGCTACAATGGACTGTGACTTTTGTCAATGTTTTGAAAATAGTAGCAGTTGTTTTGTGAAATTATTTTCGCCAGTGTTTTGAGAATATCATAGCCTATTTTGTGTAATGAGTGGAGCATTTAAGTGCTGTTTGATTGTATATTGCTCCTGTTTACTTTGTGCTTGGGAATAAACGTAAGTTATCCAGAAAGTTGGACTCATTCTTGTAACTTGCGTTTGCGTATACACCCACGATTCTATAGGATGCGTTTCGTAACGATATAAATATAAGTATATAAGCATTGGGACTGAATTAAAACTCCAACTTTTGTAGACATTAAAATGGATTTACACTTTTAATGTACCCTTTTATTGGAAAATAACCTTTAACTCTTTTATTTAAATAGTGTATGTGTTCTATCTTCATGTATGAACTCGTCTTATTTCGAATAAATCGAATGATTCATATCAAGGTGTTTATACTTAACTCAATTTTAAGCATAAAGGACAGATTTTCCCAACAAGGGAAATTCCTTAATTCTTCGGTTTTCTTATATTATTTCGAAAACTTAAGAAGCATAGTCATAAAAATGTTTATGACGTAAAATGTCAGACAGTTATTAACAGTGTATGTCATCCTTTCAAGACGGCAACGTTCACGAGATGCTGCACGTTTTTGATCTATAGCGATAAAGTTATGAAAAACAACTGCGGCAGTCTTTCATAAAATGTCTTTCAAATAATGAATGCATTATATAAAAATCTGATGTGGACAGCACATGACTTTCCTTATATAATACAATGAATTTACTCATTTTACAGAAAAAAAAAGTAGATTATTTTTATAGTAGTTATTTATATTCTTTCCAAGACATTGAATTTTCGTCAATGAGTCGTCATTTTCCATGTCGTCATCAGTGATTTAGCGTCATTTTTATCCATTTGGCGAGTTTTTCGCTAATTTAGCAATATTTAAAAAAGTCGCCAAGTCCACCAAATTCGTCGCCAAAATCTCGGCAAGCGTTATGGACGAAGAAATAAGTTATTCTTACAGCAGATAAATGACTATTGGCGTTCACATACAAAAGTATTACTGAAAGTATCTTTTTCATGAATGGAACGAGCTATATCCACGAGAATGATGGCACCCAATTTATCGCATGGTATTACATATGAAAAGTGAACATGTTTTTCAATAGGAAATATTTTTTTTTATTTTATATGATTTTTGATAATTTTTTTTGAAAAATGGGCAATATCTCGAGAACGGTTTATGTTAGCGTTCTAAAATTTATCTTAATTGTTTTCTAATGAAAAATTACATAAGAAATGTCTATTTGTGTAACTTTATTAGCGGTTTTGATTTTTTTTGACGATTTTTTCAAAATTTCACTCGAAAATTTAGGGGCGTTCTGAACATTCGATTGCGTATAAAAACAATAGGCTTCCAGTGTTTACGGATTGTGATTTTTGTACCAAATTTCGTTCGAATCGGTCATTCGTTCGTCAGTTATCGTCTCCACAGGCTCATTGACACACACACACATACATACTTTCACACACACACACACACACACACACAGACATCACTTCAAAAATGCTTAATTCGTGATCAAGCATGCTTGAAACGTGCTCTCCCGTCGAAAACTCGAATTCGAATTTTCGACATAATACTTTCCTTATACATTATGTATATAAGGAAAGTAATAAGTACATTTTAAAGCACAAATACACTGAAACAATTTTTATTTTTGTGATTGTGTTAGCATCATTTGGTTTTTGAGTTCTTTAAATAGAGTGAATTCTCTGTGACGGTTCTTCCATTTGATCAGTGTATATTTATTGTGACATTTATACAATGGCATTAAATATACGCTGATCCTATTGTAGATATAGTATAATAGGTACGTCTTATTACGATCTTACACCTTATGATCTTATCTCTGCGCCTGAACCGAAAGATCTTCTTTTGGTTCAGGGAGGGAGGGATGGCATATGTCTATTTGCTTCTAAGTAGTTTAGGATTTTGCGTAGTTAGATTCATGTTCACCGTCTTTCACAATGATATTTAGAGCCCTTTGGGGTATGATTCCCATATCAATCTTGGCACGCCCTTTCTGCTCATTTCTCAAATTATGTAGTTTTGATGTACAAACAAGTTTCAGCGAGCGGTCGAATTGAACGAATAAATTAGTACGTCTTGGGCTGCTCGTCATAACAAGGCCCTACTATTATGTTCAAAGCAGTTTGAAAATACATATTTACTTATTATAACCATTGCTCTTTAACCACAATTATTTAAATTCATAATTTCGAATTTGAGGAAATTACTATCTGCAAAGATTATGGGTCGTCAAAATGTTATCTATTGGTTTTACTAAACATTTTCTCTGAAACGTTAAGGCATGGGTTCACTAAGGATTTCCACTTCTGGTGGGGTTTTTTTCACTTCTAGTGGGGTTTTTCCACTTCTGCTTCAAAATTTTTCATTCTCCTCGAAACATCTATTTCTCAGTATCGGCTATGAGTACAGTTTCAATGATGACTAATGACGATCTTTTTCACTTCCGATTCAGAAAATTGCCTTGAAACGTACTTTTTTCAGAATGGGCTATAGATAAAGTTAATACAATGACTTTCTGGTCTTCTTTTACTTTCGGCTAAAAATTCTCATGTTTTTGAAGCATCTATTTTTGTATGATTGGCTATAGTAAAACTTGGAAGATTGCTGATATGGATTTAACATCACATTCTGGAGAAAATAGAGTAGTTAACAAAGATTTCTCTCTTCCAGTTTTTTCACATCCAGTTCAAATGTTTGCCTTGAAACATCTATTTCTCAATATTTGTAATAGATCGAGCTCTTGTGATGATTGATATGGATTCAGAATTTAATTCTGGAGGGGTTAAGGAACTCACTAAGGATTTCCACTTTCGCTTCCAGAGATGTCACTCCGAATTAAAAGAAATTGCATTTTCCGTGAAGCATCTGTTGCTCAAGATTGGATATAGATAGAGCTTATATGAGGACTAATATGGATTCAACATCGAATTTTTGTAGGGGAAAGGGTGCTTTGCTAGGGATTTCCAGTTCTGGCTAAGTTAAATCTTACTTTTATGAAAATCCATATGACTGTACTAAATACATGTTGTTGTTGTTGAGACCCAGACCGTCCGACCTACCAGAAAGGTGTAAGGTAACTGTATGGACGGCCGGGAAGTGCCACCCAATTTAGACCGGAACCCAGTGGGGGAGGCATCCACAGGGACCGTACCCTCCTTCCCCTACCACCAACCTCTCGGAAGGACTTACGGACCCACATGTTTAACGTGATCGTACTCCGCATGAACACGGCGGCATTTGTGGTAGCGTGCAAATCTAGCGCGCAAACCACGGGGATACCGCACCCGAGATGGCCAACAGCACGCGGTGTTCCGAGGTGGTCACCCACCAAGTGTACTAAATACATGTGTAAAACCGTATAAAAATACTTAATAGTTCCGACGAAAATGGAGTGTTCGCTGGCCCCTCGCCACTCTATAAAGACTCCTACATAAATTTACTGCATTATGATTTGGTTTGCATAACAATATATTCAATTTAAAATACAATTTGGTTCTACCAATACTATAAAATCGAACGAAACTAGACATTTCAACTAATGGTTCTATAAATTTAGAGGAAGATACATAATTTATGTACACAGACCCACAAAACTTGTTTTAAATTCATACAACAGAAAATGTCCATTAAATCTTCTCAATAAAAGTTTGGAGTTACTTGGTGTTGGTGTGTGCAGATAGATACATCCTATTTCGCTATGCACAATTATTTTTTATTGGTTTAGAAGCTCCAAATATCGTTAACAAGGGAGTATTAAACGGATGTTCAGAAGGTCGTTTGGTGTGCCATGGGATCCATTTTATATTTAATACCTTACGAAAATGGTTTATTTATTTCAAATAAAGGAATTTTTCCTATCATTTAGAGAAAATGCAGTAAGAATTTTTTTTTATTTTATACAGCTATATAAGAATGTTCATGAAGCAAAACCGTTTTTGCAAATATTATTAAATACTCAAATTTCTTGAATGAAGCCAATCACGCAAAAAACGTCAAAATACAGCATACAAAATTTTAAGGGTCAACCGGTTTTGGAGGCCAAAGACAGCTTCCTTCTTCTGGACAAACAAGAAACGCAACCCCTTTTTTCATGTGAGTTCGACTTTTGATCCAGTTTGATCCAGTATCATGAACAAGAGGACTGTAATTTTTTTTTTGTCTTGGAATCCGGCTGACCTGCTAAAATGTAGTGTATGCTGCAATTTAATCCGACAACATTTTTAAATTATTGGTTTCTATTACAGCATTTTTGAACACGTTTCGATAGTTGGAGAAGTTTAGCAGTTGAATCTATATAAATAAAACTGAAAATCTGTCTGTCTGTCCCGTCATCACGGGAGAACGGCTAAACCGAATTTGATGAAATTTTGTGGGTAGCCTGGAAATAGCCTCACTTAAAATTTAGTCCATGTTTGGAGTTTCTACTATCAGTGGTTCTCCAGATATTAGTAAAAAACGAAATTTTCGTTTGTCTCACCATCACGGGAGTACGGCTAAACCGACTTTGATTGAATTTTGTGGATAGCCTTCAAATAGCCCCCCATAAATTTGGCCTAAGTGTCGAGTATCTAAGACCAGGGGTTGTCGAGATATTAATGAAAAACGAAAGTTTTTCCTAGGAATTCTACTCTCTAACTCCTTGGTTTATCCAAACGAGAAATTTGAAAATCGTTTGAAAGTGAATTAAAACTTTATCTCCGAGTTTGATGGGAGATTTTTTGCGCTAATTAGTCACTTTCTGAAAACATGAATTATTTTAAACATGATTTAAATGGGAAATCTATCTCCATGGTTTACTTTTCACAAGCATTTACTCAACAATGAAAAGTAAAAAGAAATCAAAATAGTTATTTAATTTCGCAGTTTATGAGGAAGATTCTATCTTATATCATGTTGCTCAGAAACGCAATTAAATTAAATCTGTCGGTTAATTTTAATTATTATTTTTTCGATTTGAATAATGAATAAATGGATATATAATATATTTTAGAAAAGATAGATTTGATTTTTCCATTTTTGACTGGATAATATCAATTACGGTCTTCAGGTTTAAACGTTATTATTATTGATGTTTTCGGGAATTATTGATTCAGGGATTATTGATATTTTCAAGTTATTATGCAATTGTTTTATTATGACAAACATTGTTTAAACTCATATATTGTACGTTGTAGGAGTAATCGTCTACAAATACACGGGTATATCTTCTAATCTACGAGAATATAAGTAGTACAGGTATATTGGCATATGTTTTTATATATATTGGTATATATTGGAATCAATTACGACCTTCTGGTATAAAGAGTACTGGGATTATTGATATTTTCAATTTATTGCGTCATCTCTTATTTTGGCAAAGATTTTTGAGACTCATATTGTAATGCGGTAATCTTCTACAGACACACTGGCATATTTTCTAATCTGCGACAATATAAGTAGTACAGGGTTGCATATATTGATTCAATTCCTTTTTATTTTGTAAATTTGCTTACAAAAGGAGCCAGGATGTTTTATTCTTCAGATCTTCCTGTGAAGATAATTTTGCATAGTGAGAACAGATATTCTTAAACTTCTCCTTAGGAGCAATAAATTTAATATTTTAACAGAATTTGCACATTATTGCGAATTATAAGTTTCTTTATATTATATACTCCGTACGAAGAATGGGTATGCTGCTAGTCACAAATAAAATTTTTTGTATAATGCTGAACAAGGAATGTACCACATTGAAATTTTGCGTTACTGCGCAAGCAATTTTGCAAAACTCTTTTTCAGAGTTCTATTGTTAACATTTTTATAGATGCCTATAGAGTACAGACGCTCTGCGCGAGTACAGCTAATAAAACATACTGTTTCAGATCACATTAGTAAACCTGTCCAATAACATTCCCTTTATTTAGATTTGTTTGTGCTTAGGAAATACACAATACCTTTCTGACAAGAAATAATGCTTTTAGATACGACAAACGCAGCTATAAATCTGTTGCAGCTAAAATGTAGGCGAGGCATAGAAAAGCCCATGCAAGCGGTAAACAAATGTGTTACACAGGTTTACGATTTTGAGGTGCACAGGACTTAATAACGTGTTGGAAAGGACACCTTCAAAAGGACATCTGTGTTTTCGAAGAGGAGGAAAATGAAGAGGTATTCGACTCTTCTTCTAAAACAGTAGAAACATTTTCTGAAAAATAAGTAGTTTAAGTTATATGTGTCGCTTACTCTAGTTTAGTAAAGTACTATCACATTTACTGCAGTTGCGGTAAACCGGCATTTGATATCGGAAGTTTAAAAATACATAAAGGGAGATTCTATTAAAAACTAGTACGTTACAATACAATTTTTTTTATATTTTAGAAAATACATAATATAAAGGAAAAGTAAATAATGCGATGGTGTAATAAATAAATCTGACTCTCTCTCTCTCTCTCTCTACTCTCCGTTTGTCTATAATGCTTGGCGATCAACTTAGCAACATATTTAGCAAAATATCGTCAACTAGGCGATATTTTGCCAATTTGGGTGTATTTTGAAAATATTCAAAAATGACTCTAGATTAAAGGAAATGACTCTAGACTAAAGGAAATGACGCCAAATTGATGAATTGTTATTATAATATTTTAATATAGGGACTCTATTGCGTATTGCGGATGCTATCAATTTTGAACTGAGTGAAATATACGTTCATTGGGTACTTCCGTACATATTGTTATCCGGAAAAGCGTCCAATATATAATATTTTAACATAAAAAACACTGTGCCGTAGATCTTATGCATCATTATTTCACTGTAAAAAAGTAAATTCATTGCATTAAATATACGAGGAAAGTCATTTTCTGACCACATCATAATTTTTAAGTGTTATCGGGTCCTGGAAAGTCCTTCGTTCTTTTCGAGCATTTCTTTTCAAGCATTGAGAGGCTTTATGGAAATTAGTCCTCCTTCCCCCGGGGCGGTCCACTCTTTGAGTGGTGAACGGATCTTAGCTCTGTAGCTCTGATCCTCCAACCTTAGGGGGGGGGGGGCGGGCAAATTAATCCGAGAAACCGGCTGTCGCGCACCCCGACTGGCAGTTAGGCCTAAGACTCTTCCAGATGACAGTGGTGACGGACTGTGCCTATTCATGGCCTGAACCTAAATCCGGTCGGCGACTGGGGTCGGGCTTGGCGGGACCATCTTCGGACCTAGTGCGGTGATCTGCCGATCTCGCTGCCGATCTCGCTGCCTGGTTATGGCCTCATTGGGTGAGAGATTCGAACCCATGCGCCTCACAACCCCAGTGCGAAAACCGTAACGGTCGCCAGGGAGGGCTGATCTAACTCTGGAAATTAGTTATGTAAATGTGTTTTTAAAATCTCTGTGTTATATGTAATTTTTCATTTAAAATCATAAATTCGTGACAGCTCGTTTAAAACTAGCAAAAATTAGCTGATAGATATATTTCACTTTCTCACAATTGTATTTTCTGTAATGTATAGAGCCTTTATCTTCTAAGGTAAAAAAATATATGTCAGTTTGGAGAAAGCTAAGGTATAAGGCATAGTACCTTAACTTGATTTTTATATACCAACATGTATGTTAAGTCATTTATGTTAAGTAATTTTAATTGAAGTGAAGAGCAGTAGCATTGAATTTCAGTCATTACACATTACCTGTAATATTGGTAAAGTTAAATGAGTTTTAATATAAATATTAATGAGTGGAAATAAATGTTTTCTGGATTCATCTAAATTCATGATGTTGTCATCAGATCTTAATTTCAAAATCCATGAACTTGGCCGTTTCAGTCTTCTGTAGCCTTACTTTGATTTCAGTGTAGGTGACCTTGATTTCAGTGTTTTCCCGTATTCTAATTTGTTTAATATAATGTCCAAATTTTAAGAACTCATAGGCTCTTTGTATTTGGATTCTGAAATATTGAAATTATATTTTTATACTTCTAATTTCATAATTATGTGTTCCATTAAGCTTTAATTTTGTATATATTTCACAGCTTAGAAACTTCATAGGAGCGAGGGCATTGAAAACTCGGTTTTTTGCTAATTAAAATTTAATGCAAATAATTTATATATTGTAGACAAAGTCGTTGAATTCTTGCTTGTACATTCTTGCCAAACTTGCTCCTTTGCTACCGAATATTGCAGAAAGTCTTATTAATACTTATTATATTTATCACTTTACTCCTACCTGAAAATATTTCGCTTCGTAGAAAATGATTTGCTTTCAAACTTTCCTTGAAACATTAAACGTGTATTAATGCAACTTAGATTGGATTTTAGACGGGTCTTGCAATGTTATTGTTAAACAATCATGCAGACTATACAATACTGGTGAAATAAATCTTGGAATCATTTGAGTATTTGTCAATAGCAATAAATATAAATATTTACGCAGAGAAGGATTACCTGCTTTATTTAATGAATATTTTTGTTTTTTAAAGTCATTAGCATAACCAGTTTAAAAAGGTCATTCAATTTATTTATTGTTTTATGTTGTATGATGCCATGAATAGGTCAAGTTCCTTGAATGACTATTATCTATATATCATAAATATTACTTTTATTTTCTCTACAATACATTCTATTTGCATAAGAAAGTATTATGATAGAATCACGCATTCTTTCCAAGATGGGTGGATCTACAGAATTTTTGATTCTTTAACACATGAATCAACGCTATTTGAAACTGACTATGCGTTTATCTGTATGCATTTATCTATATATAAGTCTGTGCACTTGATACCATTCGAAAAAATAAAGCGATTTCGATGATATTAAGTACAACTACTTACAGAGTCCACTTCGACGATAAGAGCTTGCCATTTCATGCCAGTAGCTCAACGGTAGAGCATCGACTGGTCAGTCCGGAGATCCAGGGTTCGATACCCGGTTGGAGCAATAAGACTCTTTACATACTTCAATCAGTAAACACCCTATAGCTTCATTTGCATTTTCAAAATTGAATTTAAAATCAAAACTCATAAACAAATAATTAAGACAAATATTATAACTACAATAATTGTTTATGCATAATACTATATTTTAAATGCAATACAATCATTTGTAAGACAGCATTTCCCAGAGGGACGTGTTATTTGTTTTCGAGTTAAAACTTTGAAAATGAAAAAAAAATAATTACTTCCTCTATTAAAATAAAAACCGTTAAGACGTACATTTGAACAGAAATTGAATGCCAAACTTGTTTTGGACTTATCAAGAACCATACTCGAACGAAAGCATTTTTGTCTTTCTGTAGCATCTAACAAAAGTATATAACGATCAGGATGAGTTTGGTAAGAAACATTTCAAATACAAAATACCAAGACGATATGCAAAATACATATTCTGTATTTTGACTCTACGGATCACAACATTTCCAAAAGTATTCTAAAATTTACAAAAGCATTTTTAAACAAACTAATTAGAATACTGTAAAAACTCTGGTATAAATCCTTTACTTGATTTAATAAGTAATGTGAATTTTGAAAATGAAATTTGTTCTTCAGACATAAAATAACTGGAACAGCGTAAATTCAAAGTAAATGTTTCAACTTTCGAAAGCTATTTTCTTTCCACCATTGCAGATAACTATTTCGCGCTGAAGAGTTCTTAAAAATCCAAGACAAGTCTATAGATGCTGATATTGAATACGCGATTGTATTAGAAAATTAGTTTTTCAGTAATATTAGCCTTAAAACCCAACTATCCCATCACATAGAACATTCCTCTTAGTCTTATATCATCTATTACACGCAAACTATGAATAACTTTTGTTAAAATCTCTTTGGCCAAGAAAAATTCTGTTGACATCTCTGTTACAACACTAATGTATTTGGTATTACCTCATTCGGAGGATCTAATAAAATTTTTTGTCTGTTCTACTTTTTTTTAATGTTTTCCATTTTCTTTTCCGTGGCGAGTATTTTATGTTTCCGCTATATTTCAGGAATGTTGATTCCAAATGTATTTAACGTATTTCATTTTGAAATATATTTCGTTCCCAGCCTAAGGTGCATTTATTTATTTGGCACTTCAAATAATATTGTTTGTTACATTAACAAAGATGCAATGGTATCCACTGGTTTGAGATCCAACCAATTTTGTTGAAATGCTGACGTTTCGTCCTAAGAAAAAGAAATCTAGTTTTTGTCAACAAATTATCTGGTTTGTCTCCGGATGTTACTTATTTGGGATATGCTCTATTAGTTTTTGCAGAAATTTGAGCGATTTAATTTTAAGTAAGTTTAATAGAGCTTAAATTATACGAAAACTCTCAATTTTACTTTTCCTGTAATACATAGCATATATAAAGGTTATTGTCGTCGTATGAAATGCAATTTTAAAAATTCCAAATTTAATGTAATGCCAAGAAAATATATTTTTTATTTTGTGCAATGAATATAAATGGAAGAAAAACTTTAATATACAGTTGTATGTGCTACACTTGTACGCTAAGCGTAAAGATTGGTAAGTTGATCAGTCAATTTGGGAATCAGTCAATTTTAATTATTCAGAATAAATATTTTAAATGACTACAGTATACCCATATCCTCATCTTTTTGTGAAAATTGAAGCTGTGGCAAAATTCGTCTTATAAAAGTTGTTATGTAGTGACTCCATTTTAAAAGTAGTTTGTAGTCACTACTTTAAAAAAAAAGTAGTTGTAGTTGCAGTTAACTATATTTGTCATAATGTAGCTGTAGTTCACTAGAATATTAAAGTAGTTTTTCCAACCACTCCTTTTAACCAACATTTTATGAGTTTAAATTAACGAGGTATTTTGTTTCGCATATTAATTCAGACATCCTTTTGAGCGATATTTTATATTGGAATAAATGCTTTTATGTAGAATGACATAGGGATTTTAAGTTTAGGTCTCAGCTAGAAATCAAATCACCGATATACAACTTGTCAGGCGATAATTTATCGAGTAGCTTGTCCTTCTTCTGTGTTTAAAGTAGACGCTATGCATTCCCCGTCAGATTTCATACATGTCCTCCGCATTTCCCTGTTGTTCTATGTTGTGCATGAGATTATTCTGTTCTATGGAAATCTCCTGGAATTGAAACTGTTATAAATCGTACTCTCCTGAAGTACAGAAATCAATCCCACGTTTTGATATATTTATTTGAGCTTAGAAATCCGTTGTGCTCCACGATGATGCAAGTTTTTCGCGGATTTAATCAAAATGTTATAAAACTTTTCAACGTACTGCAAAGCTGTCTATTTGGAAACTGCATTTTAAAACAAGAAAGCACATTTAAAGTTCATTTGTTTCAATTTAAAATGATAGTTCTATGATGTATGTCAAAGCCTTTTCTTAGGCAACAATAGTCAAGATACCAAGAAAAAGAAAACCCACAAATAATAGATAAAAGTTCTAAAGATGTACTAATTTATTTAATATGTCAATTAATATCCATATATTGTAGAAAAATCTCCCCAAAACATCGAATATCTTCACAAAAATTAAATATTAAAACATATAAAGTCTTTTAGCTTTAAAACCCAGAAAAAGAGATAACATTTCCGAAGATGTTCTAATTTACTTAATACGTTAATTAACATCCATATATATTGAAAAGTAATTTTTTCGGAAAAAACGAGTATCTTTATGGTGTGTAGAATGAGACTGTTTTGTCGTTCCTTTCTACACTGTAATAAACCCCTGGAATAAAAGAAACAACAATTATTGGATGGAAAAACATGTAGAGAGAAGCAACCGCTTTAGGTGGCAAGAGAAATGGTATCCTCCGGGAATGCTGGGGTTTATTCAATTCCGCCAACAGCATAAGACATATGCCGAGTCGGTTAATTTGATTTCTTTTCTGCTTCGGAGACTATAAATATATATTGGATAACTTTCATAAGAATATCTGGTATAAATCACATATGAATTTCTCAAAACAAACCTTTCAGCTTCACATCTGGAATTTATATTCAGCTGATTATTTTTACTTAGTAATTAAACCTATAAAACCTTTAAATATTAAATAATGAAAAAATTGTCTGTATGAGTCGCTTCTCCAGCGAAAATTCCAATCGACCCATAACTATGATATTTGATACAAAGATAAATCTTAAGAATAAACCTAGGAACACATCGATTTTTAACAATCAGACTTAGATTTTATTACTTTCCTTATAAACATTGCATTTAAAAACGTAGCAGCGTTTCGTCATCATGTATTATCTTTTGTTCCGCCAAGTAAATAACCAACTAAAATGCGAGTGGCTGTGTAACTGTTTACTGATCGGGACAACTACAGGTTTTCAACACTTTGTACCTCTGTATTTGTACTATATTCTTTTGGGCACTTGATCTTTTGGTTGCAGATACGGACAGTCCAGGTCACATAGTAATCCAATTTTCAACAAAATTCGTTCGCTAGTTTCGAAGAAACAGAAGCTTGAAATGTGCAATTTTTTTTATCCGGTTTTACAATTCTTGTCCTCATCACTCCTTTTCTCCTTCGCCGGGGCTACACCCCAAGTCGCTGAGCTAATTTTGGTAAAACTTGAAGCCCATATATCCTAAAAGTAACTCCTCTTTTAACAATTGCGTCGATCTGACATTTAGAACATATTTTATAGTCAAAACTATACATTTATAGGTTGATTTTTACACCCACTTTCTATTAATTTCATGTGAGGAACTTTTGTTTGTTCGAAAAATGGCGTTAAAAAATGACGTTAAATCAACAAAAATGATTCCAAATGGATGAAAATTAAATATTTTAGAAATTAAAGTTTAATCTCTTTGACAATCACCATGTATGATAATAGAGTCACCGCTGTTGTATTATACAAAGTAATATGGGATGTATAATAATTTAGTCGCTCGTTTTGAAATGGAAACTTCACGCTTTTAAATTGATTTTTAGCAAACCCTTTTACAATGAGTTATCGATTCATTTAATGAGACAATTTAGAGTTAAATAGATTTCAGAGAATACCGATTTCGAATATGAATTTAGACTTTGACCTGCAGTCGCACCGAGTCCATTTTCAAAACAGTTAAATACCCTTATAACGCATCCCTTGTAAAAATCCTCGACAAGTAAAAAAAAAAAAAAAAAAGCTCTGCAAAAAGCAACGGGTAGCAAAATAAGCGATATCGGTTTTGGCAGCCATGAAAGAAGCCATGTCTGCGTCATTGAATCTGTAAAGAAAAAGTTGAAATTTCGATTCACACAGTTTACGAAAACTTTTGGCGGTCAAACTTTTGGCATACTCATAAGGAATATCATTGGCATAACAATTTTGCCTCTTTTGAGTGCTTAGCTGTCCGTATATTTATGTCTCTTTCTCATATGAGCGAGAGCTGTCAAAAGTTTTCTTAAACTATACGCACCATGCAACCCTTTTGACTTGGCCTCTTTCTTAGCGGCCAATACAGTTTGGCTGCTTTTGTTTCCCCTGTTTTTTGCATTTGTTTTTGAAAAGTACGTTTCACTTGGCGAGGTATTTTTACAAGGGTTGTTTTTTAAGAAAAATATATAAGGACAGTATTCTGACGAGGTCGGAAACTCGAAATACAGTTTCAATGTTTTAAGTATCCCTGAAATCGAATCGGACGTTTTGAGGGGATGTATTGGCGTGTATGTTAGTGTATGTGTACTGTGCATGTATGTTATTGTTTCTGTCTGTAAGTCTGTGGAACCGATATCTCACGAGCGAATAAAGAGTTTGGATATAATTTAGTACGATTATTACAGTCCGTCAATACTCTAACTCCATTCATTTTAAAAGCAATCGAACGTTCTAAATGTTCCCCAATTTCTGAATGAAATTTTGAAAAAAAATCATGAAGAAAATCAAGACCTTCAGTAATGATAAATAAATAATCATTTCATACGTCATTTTGCATTCCAAAATAAATGATAAAATCTTCAGATCGCAAATCTCAGACATAAGATCCATAGAATAAAACTATGCAGGATGTTTCATTCACCAGTATATAAATAAAACATATGAACCAAAAAATTACATTTTTCTTAAGAAGATGAAAAGAGTAACCAATATAGATTGACGACAAAGCTAAGAAATATTACCATTATTTCAAGGATTATTTGGCTTCATGAAAAGATGCGATATATATTAAGTCTGATTAAGATCATTTGGTTTTCCGTCTTAACCGTACGTTTCCGTCTTTCGGTTTTTCCGTATAACCTTTAAAAACATGTGACATAATTTTTATGGCGCATGAAATAATGACATGCGTGAACTTGTATATAAAATGAAAATAGGAACTCTATTACTTTTAAACCAACCAGCATCGATAGGCCGGTCTTTACACTCAACCATCCAAGGGCGCGGTAGCCCATTGGTTAGCGCGCTGGAGTTGCACTCGGTAGGCCCGGGTTCGATTCCAGCCACTGCCAAAACTGCCGCCGTGTTCATGCGGAGTACGATCACGTTAAACATGTGGGTCCGAAAGTCCTTCCGAGAGGTTGGTGGTAGGGGAAGGAGGGTACGGTCCCTGTGGATGCCTCCCCCACTGGGTTCCGGTATAAATTGTGTGGCACTTCCCGACCGTCCAAACAGTTACCTTACACCTTTCTGGTAGGTCGGACGGTCTGGGTTTCAACAACAACTCAACCATCCATTTCAGAGGTTGCAGTGTAGCAACCTATGCGTCACAATTATGAAAACTTTAGTAGTTGCTAGCGAAAAGTTCATTTTTGCCACACAGCTTGTAACCATTCGCAAACAGTGTAAGACGGATTATGCATGCGGTCAGGCTCACTTGATTACGCTGTCTACGATCGACTAATGATTCGGTTTTGTCTTCATACATCTATTATGTGTATATTGACTATGTGGTTTCCATAGAAACAAAATATTTTTCTTTAATATCAATTCTTCATCACCTACTTATCGTTTGATTGAAATGTGCAAAACCGTGAATATAATTCTAAATTTTAATTATTATAATTTTCAAATAAGAATTTTCGATTTTCAATGAAAAAATAATTCGAAATGTGAGGGCATTTCCTCGATTTGAAATCCTTAAAATCAATAAACTTTGACAATTATCGATTCAAATAATCTTTCCAAATTTCATTTGATTATTATAAACATGTAAAATGCTTTCACTGTGCCTTTCCTGTCTACACTGTAAAGCAACTTTTGCAGGAAGCCGTAGGATTACCAGATTTGGCGACTTCTCGATTGTATTAAAGCTTTTTTGAAATATCGAATATTCATGGAGATATGAGCCCTCTCTGGAGAGTTTTACCGAGAGTATACGAGTTGTTGAGAGTATACGAGAGTATACAAGTTGTCGCCGAGAGCCTCGTATAAAATGAGACATCTCTCAGTTGGTCGTGTAATACGAGATGAATTGTGGATACGTCAGTGTTTTGAAAATAATATCGGCTATTTTGTGAATGAGCTGAGTATTGAATAGCTGTTTTATTGCATCTGGCAGTTGTCTAGTGATTTTGCGAGATAATTTTTGAGTTATTCGCTGTATATTGCTCCCGTTTGCGCCTATGAGTGCTTTTAAATATAAGTGTTAGTTATCCAGATAATTGGACTCGTTCTTGTTTCCTGCGAGTGCGCCCTCAATTCCAGAGGATACATCGTAACAATATTCATGCGTTGGACATATATCGTCTCCATAGACTCAGACAGCCACAGTTCTATCATTGAATGATGTTGGTTCGTATTTCAGATCTGCTCGTAACGTTTAGTTTCATCAAAATTCGAGGATCCATGGTTTACCCACTTCAAAATACTTTCCATTTAGCTACTATGCATTGATGGGAAAGTAGAAATGTGACTGGTCCATGTTCTGTCATGACTATTCATAAATGGCGTCGACGGAAAATTCCTAATACCCGCCAAAAAAGTTATTCCCAGCTTTCATTTTCAAAATTTCGGGAAGACGTTAAAAGAATCCAGGTAGGCGACATTTTGCCAAATGTGTCGATAGTTGGGTGTTGGCCTATCAGGGTAACCTAGACTATAACTGCTATGAAATTGAAAACCAGAAGAAGCTTTTCCTTCTCAATATTATAAAAAAATCTGATGTGGGCAGCACATGATTTTCCTTATATAATACAATGAATTGACTACTTTTACAGTAAAACAAAAATAGGTTATTCTTATAGTAGATACTTATATTCTTTCCAAGATATTGAATTTTCGTTAATGAGTCGTCATTTTCATCGATTTAGAGTCATTTTTATCCATTTGGAGATATTTTCGTTAATTTGGCAACATTTAAAAAAATCGCCGAGAATTTGAAGACATTCCACCAAATTCGTCGCCAAAATCTTGCCAAGCGTTATGGACGGAGAAATAAGTTATTCTTACAGCAGATAAATGACTATTGGCGTCCAAATACAAATGTATTATTCAAAGTATATTTTCTTATGAATGGAACGAGCTAGATCCACAAGAATGATGTTACCCAATTTATCGCATGATATTACATATGAAAAGTGAACACGTTTCTCAACAGGTAATATATATATATTTTATATTTATGGGAGTTTTTTTATAAATTTATTTGAAAAATGTGCAATATCTCGAGAACAGTTCGTGCTAGCTTTCTAAAGTTTATGTCAATTGTTTTCTAAGGAAAAATTACATAAGAAATGTCTATTTGCGTAACTTTATTAAAGGTTTTGATTTTATGATGATTTTTTCGAAATTTCACTCGAAAATTTAAGCGGGCTGTGAACATTCGATTGCGTTTAAAAACAATAGGGTTCCAGTATTCATGGATTGTGGTTTTTGTACCAAATTTCATTTGAATCCCTCCATTTGTTCGTGAGTTATAGTCTCCACAGTCTCACTGACACACACACACACACACATACACACACACACACACACACACACACACACACACACACAGACAGAGAGACATCACCTCAAAAATGTTTGATTCGTGATCAGGGATGCTTTAAATGTGCTCTCCCGTCGAAAACTCAAATTCGAATTTTCGACCCCGTCACAGTACTTTCCTGATACATTATGTATATAAGAAAAGTAATAAGAGTAAAAAAGATACTGAAACAATTACATTCTTATGTTGATCTCTTAATATTTTGCCTATAAAAACAATTTAGGCTTTTAAATGCTTGTTTATATCCGGGGAAAAACAATGTTATATAGTCATAGAATGATGCCATCTAATGGGTGTGATATACTTATTTTTAGGTAGCGCCAACCGGCCCCTCGCAGCAGTCAGTTTAGGCGGGCCTCGAATTAGATTAGAACAGAAACTTTTACATTTTAATAGATATACATACATCTTGATTGAATCGTAAATATATTAGAGATCGTAATTATATTTCGTGCTATTGACATACAAAAGTTACATACCATTGTGAAAAATGAGCATCACTATTAAGTAAAAGTGAAAGTAAAAATAAATCATTTAATAGTTTTACTGCTTTTGAAATAAATAATAAAATACAAACAAAATTGTATGGAGTGTTCATTTAACCCATCTACGTTTCCAATACTATTATAGTTTACTTTGTCACATCTACTAACATTCTATCATACATATCAGAAGGGCTGACGGGTTAAGGGATGAATTGAACATGCTAAACTCCTGAAGGTAGAAACTTGAAAATTTGCACATGCGTGAGAATTGAGTCCTTGACCATCCAATAATGAGAAAAATCTAAAGTCTCGGAACTTTGATAGAAAAATTCATAAATCGTGAAGTTTTATTCTCTTAACGTTATTCTAGTTGTCACTCTAGAACAGCAGGATACACAAAATTCGTTTTTGTGTCATCCTGCACAGAACAAATATATTAATTTTCTTATAATTAACTCTCTGTGTACAATCAACCGTTAGTGAGATGTTTTTATTTATAACAGACGATTATTTGTATTATATTTTATCAATAAATTTATTTAATAGTTTTTGATTCCATTGAGGTAATATTTCCAAGCTACGTTTAAAATACCGAAATCGTTTGTTGGCTCTTTTTCAAAATCAAACTATTAGAAAAATTAAATATTGCTATAATACAGTGTTTTTCAAAGTGTGTTCCGCGAAATCCAAGAGTTCCGCGACAGTATTCCAGGAGTCCGCGACGTGGTAGTTTTTTAAATTAAAAAAGCGCTTAAAATTCTGTATGCAAAGTTTGGACCCCAGTAGACTTTTCTTCATTTTGGGGGAGTCCGTCATTAAATGGAATTTTTAAAATGTTCTGTGATGAAAAACACTACTATAGTGATTTGATTACTAGCTAAAGATGTCTCAAAAAATTGAAAATAAGACCTACAGGAATAAGGGAAGTGTCCGTCCTTTATACCTTCCTTTCCACATTAACATGACTATAAATTATGCGCCTTTTTTATGCTTTTTATTATGCATGTAGGTGTGACACGGAATGACGACTAGTCATTTGAACCGAGGATAGAAATGGCTAGTAAACATATATATATGTCGGTTGTCCTCTATTTTCCATACCTTGTTTTTTCACTATGCGGGACAGGCTGCATGCAGGATTCGCCCACTAACTCCAGAGGAAGTGCAATCCCCAACCTCACCGTATTCTTACGGATTGACGTCAGTTGCACGCCATACAGTTTGAAAAACTTGCCGCAATTTGGCTGCAATTTGGTCTCGAAATATTCCAAACAATGGGTCTAAATGAAGTACGGAATAATGAAATAAATTATATACAACACTGTGATTTTTGAAATGACACAAAGATTAAAAACCGCATCATCCAAAAGAGACAAACGACGACATGAAACACTTTTCGTGGCGCTTGAAAGTACGTATGTATTCGTAGAAAAATCACGTGGTGATCCTCCAAACTTCATCTACATGTTAACCTTTTATAACAGTTCGAACTCCCTTTGCAGAAATTGACGCCAATGCCTGTAAAGGGGGATCGAACTGTGTGGGATAGGGTATGTCCAATACCTGTCTTTTTGAGAGGTTCTTTGTTAGGTATGGACGCTGTCCCACCCGTAAGCAAAAGGTTAATAAGTAAAATACACGCGAAGGATAAGGAAAAGTCAAGCAACGCACTCTGGCACTGACGAAGGGGATCCAGTGTAACCTTGAAACAGCTGTATGCTGCTTTGTGTTATTTGTCCTTATATACGTTGCTCAAAGTTTCCTTATCACCTGAAGAGTTATTGCCCAACCTGCCCCCGCACCAACAAGTCCCGGTGTCTCCTAACTTCAAATGTAAATTTATATTGGAACACGTATTTCCTTTAATACAGAATATAAAGAGAATTCTATCTTTTTTTTATCCCACATTGAAAAGAAACCTTTTAGAAAGACAGGAACTGTATCGGCCTGATGGGGCAGCATTAACAAATAAACCAGAAGAGGTGCCAGAGGGAACGAAGAAAAATCTATTTCTTCACGAATTGTTGAGATATATTTGTTTTCATGTGTAGTAAACGCATGTGCTGAGCCAGCTAATTTGAATTTTTACCCTCAAGATAAACTGAGTTCAGAACCCCCCTCGAAATGGACGAATGATCAAAATATCTAATAATTTAATCCGCAAAAATGCATTGGGGATTTCACAGGAAGGATATTGGGTCAGAATTATTTGTTTCAAATGTATTTTTTCTGTAGAATATACTTTTCCTGATTCCGCATAAAACGTAGATGTGTTTAATGCGACAGATTCCTCCCAGCCATCTCATGCATATGTTTATATTTCTTCTAAAAACAAAAAGGAAGTAAGATAGCTGAGTAAAACATGTTTTCTTTTATTTATTTACTTATTTTATTATATTTCATTATTTTGTATACTTGCGGGCCTTCGTCAGTTCCTTGACGTTCGCCAACCCCCGTAACTCGCTGTATGAACTTTTTTTTTTATAATGGGAGCTATGTAAATGTAATACGCTCATCAGAGGCCACCTCCTGTTTACTGACGTTCATCAAACGTCGAAACGTGCTTCGCGAAATCTCTCATACCTCCTGCTTAATGTGGCTTTGCTAATTCCATTCGCTCTCTGTTCGCTGCTGCTCACTAACCGGCCGAGCTCGCTTCGTAAGCTGTTTCGTCACGTCTGCTATGCAGGCGAAATAAACACGTTGAGCTCCGCCTCTTGTTCACTTACGCTTTTCAATCTCTGGTTCTCGAACTATTTCCCCCACCTACGAGGCATAAATAGTGGTAAGGTCAATAAGGCATAAATTAAGTGCAGGCAAATTAAGGCAGTGTTAAATTACTCCAAGTGTAATAAATATGATTGTAGTCTACCGATTTTGACGTAGACGCGAAGTTTTAGCTATAAACCAATTAAAGAGAAGTTAGAAAATGGCGCGACACATGAAAATTTTGTTAAATTTAAGAACAATGCTATTTGCCGTTTGTTCGTAATGGGGGTGGCAAAAAATCTCGTTTCGTTCGTTTAAATCAATCATTTGCATATTGCTTCTTTTAAAATAATAGCAGCGTTTTCGATAATAAAAGTTGATTTATTTAAATATTACATATTTTGATAAGACAACAACCTTTTCAAGAATGGAATATTACATGTTGAAGATAAATGAAAGAGAATAAAATATTCAGTTCAAAAATAGTGACAGGAAATCTCTGTATTTAAAAAAAAAATTGTGGGCGCCTGCACCTATTTTTTTTTTATTTCGAGAGATGTAATATAAATGTATGTATATATAGATATAGATATATTGTTACAAATGTATAGAATATCTACATAACCTATTTCCTCTCGCCAAGGAAAAAAAGACGTTTATAGGTAACTATTGTTATTATTTGAAGGCCCGGCCAGGGTCGTTTGAGCTTGACGACACATTCAGCAAAATATCGCCAAAAGAGTAACTGTTGGCAAGTTTCTTAATCTTCTCGTATTTTATAGCCTGGTTGAGAACTGGCGAGTTACGTGCTTTCTCAAGAACTTAGGGTAGTTAGTTCAGTGGACGCATTGGAGTGATGCGAGTCACGGGTTAATTGTGAATACGTTAGTGTTTGGGGAATATAATCTTTCGTTTTGGAAATGAATTGAGCCTTTAATGGTGACATTATAAGATATATAGTGTTTTTAGCTGTATGCGACTATTGTTGCAGTTTAGGCTTATAGGTGCTTTTAGTAAAGGGTTAATTTTGAAGAAATTCTGTCTCATCATTGTATCCAGGAGATATGCCTACGATAGCAAAGGTGACTTCGGGACATCATTGTTATGTGTTATAAGAGTTGAATGTCCAGATTCATTGGAAGGTAATTAGAATGCAATGTTAAAATGAAATGAATCACATTTCAGAATTAACGCTAAATCATTGATTTTCTATGGGAAATTATTCATGTTTTCAAGGATAGACTCGCATCCTCTCCTAGAAGTACAGGTTTCATAATGAGAACGATCGCCATCTTGAAACGTATTGCTAATTTCGCGATTCCTTTGAATAGTGGAACATCCAAGGACCGTTTATAAATCTTCGAAAAATGTTAATCTTGGTTCTGCATGGATATTGAAAGGACTCCAAATCCATTAAATAATTGCGTACAAGATGATACATTACACATTTTGCGAAGGATAAGGAAAAACTAGAGCAATGTAAAAATAAGCACAATAATGCAGCATACAGCTGTTTCGAAAATACGCTAGATCCCCTTTGTCCGTGCAAGAGAACCAGAAAACTCGAAGTCCAAACGAGGAAGACACAGACGAAATTATGGGACCTGGATTAAGAGATAGCCAATAAAAAGCAGTATGAAGAACAGCAGGACTTTCAAGTCAAGGTGTAAAAAGCAGTCCAGCCAATCCGAAACCAGAAGTACATAAAATCAGCGTGAGTCAAAACATAACAGAAATATCCCGACAAGAGAAATCAAGTCTGAACAAGAATAAATGAGACCCAACAAAACTATATATAGGTTAAAACGGCACATAATAGCCCCCAAAGAAATAGAAAGACGAAAGTAGAAAAAAAACTTACGCCAAACCCCGGACAAAAAAGGAGTTCCTGACAAGATATATAATCCTCTTTTGGATTTTGGTTTTGTTAGTTCTCTTGCACTAACGAAGGGAATCCAGCGTATCCTCGAAACAGCTGTATGCTCCATTATTGTGTTAGGTGTGATTGTATACGTTGCTCTAGTTTTCCCTTCAATATGATACATTGTTTAACATTATTTAACATAATTGGATTTTATGATTGTTTTAAAATCTTAAAGGAAAATGTATTTAAAATTCTTTTCTGGTGTCGCTAAAAATCCACTGACATCTTACATCTACTTACGTAATTGTATTCAATTTTAGTTGAATCTGAACTCCAGATAGATCTGATGCAACGGACTTAATGGCGCAGACATAGTTAAATGATGCGTGTTCATGAATACCCAAACGTATTCATACACCTTGACTTGAAAGTCCGATTTCTGACTGACCACAATCTTTCCTTTTACGATGAAAAGTAAAAATGTGGAAAAAACAAGAAGTTGAAATATATATCATCCCGTAGGACTTGCAAATCATAAACTGTGATGGTTTAGGTCCATTTTGTCCTGATGTGCGAGAAACGACTGTAAAGTGTCCAAAGAACTATAAATATAAATTCACTATAAGTATAAATCCACTATAAGTATATATCCAAAGAACTATAAGTATAAATTCACGGTTTAAGCGTCTTCTTGCGACAGATATCCATCCAAGAATCTCAATCCAGATATTTCTCCTTCGAGAAATTTTAAAATGTCAAAATATTACTATAGCTTTAATCAAAAATTAAAAGCTGGAAGTTCATCCCGCTAATGTGTCTAGATACAGAGTAAAATGGATTTTAAATCAGATAATCAAATAATCCGTGTCTCCTACGTGCTGTCTATAGTGATGTCGATGAAAAAATAAATAAATGAAGCAATACTGTGATGTCAGTGTAAAAATAGATTAATACAACGATACCAATTGAAGAGTCATTTCACACGTAACACTTTTGTCGAAAGTAAATAATATTATACATGGGTCAGTAACACGCATATCGTCCTCGAAATATCGCACATTTTTTTATCCAGATCGTAAAATATGAAATATTCTTATTATTAGAAATCAGAATTTTATTTGAACTTTTAACGACCCATTCATTGACATACGTGCTTACGAGATGAAAACATTCAGCGATTGGGATGCAATGGCATCTTAAGTAGGCCCCCACTCTCCCTTACTTCTCGTCCCTTACCCTCAAAATCGAAGTATGTTCATTCGTATAAAAGTCAAGGATTAGATACACATTTGTGCAGTTGACACTTTTACCTAAAAATAGAAACCACTAAGATGAGTTGCATTTTAATCCTGTAAGTCCAATTATTACGTTACTTTGTTTTACCTATTCCTATAGGAGAAAAAAATTCCATCGGTTTACTTCTCACTCTTGGGTAAACACATACAAGACGGTGTGCCAGACAATTTCAAGAACGTGAAAACATCTCGCGAGAAACTGTTTTCTCTGAATCCCCCAAAAACTTTCGGAACAGATTGAATCGTTAGCCCGAGACTTTTACTGCGCATGCGAAGCCCCCGAAGATACCGTTTCACCTCGTCCGTCTTCATTGAGTGGACGAAACTCCGTGAAGGGAGACGGGAGTTTGCCCCTCCCCGTCTTCAGCCGCGGCCTGGCAACTTTTCTTTTACAGATATCCAGAAGTGCTTCGACATTAAGCATGGCCATTCTTAACACGTGTTGCTGTTGGAGATCGGTGAGGGACGGGAGTTTTGCGTGCGGAATATATACCATGGTAAGTGGTAAAATAGTCTTGTTTACATTTTGGGGAAATGCTTATAAAAATGTAGAGCATGTGTTTACAGTGCAGAACAGCAAACTATAGTGTAGAGCAAGAGTATTCACACTGTGAACCTCGGCGTTCTGCAGAACGTTCATGGAGGGTCTTGCCACCTTATTATAGAAACTTATATTTCCATTTCTATGTATGTAATGTTAAATCACCCCTGATGGAAAGAGAAAAACTAGTAGGTATGTTAAAGGGGATTTGACATTAAGATTATAACTTGAATAAGTATTTGATTTGGGGCTAAAGGTTTACAAAAAATACACCGAAGTGCGGAAAAAAATCCTATGATTTTTGTAGCTACCTGTCATTGCGATCGCTTTTTATACATCTGTTGTCATATATGCAATAAATATGATTCTATAATATACGAGGCTTAGCTTGCAATGAAAGTAAGAAAAATTGCTTTGTGCCAAACTTTACATGCCTGTAGGGGGCCGACACATTCAGCCCTACGGCGCCACTAACATCTCATTTTTTACTTTCCTTATATACATAATGTATAAGGAAAGTATTGTGACCGGGCAGGAGAGCACGTTTCAGGCATCCCTGATCACAAATCAAACATTTTTGAAGTGATGTGTGTGTGTGTGTGAAAGTATGTGTGTGTGTGTGTGTGAAAGTATGTGTGTGTGTGTGTGTGTGTGTGTGTAAGTATGTGTGTAAGTATGTGTGTGTGTCAGTGAGTCTGTGGAGACGATAACTGACGAACGTATGGACTGATTCGAACGAAATTTGGTACAAAAATCACAATCCGTAAACACTGGAAGCCTATTGTTTTTAAACGTAATCAAATGTTCAGAACCCCCCTAAATTTTCGAGTGAAATTTTGAAAAAATCGTCAAAAAATCAAAACCGCTAATAAAGTTACGCAAATAGACATTTCTTATGTAATTTTTCATTAGACAACGATTAAAATAAATTTTAGATCGCTAACATGAACCGTTTTTGAGATATTGTACATTTTTTAAAAAAATTATCAAAAAGTCATAAAATAAAAAAAAATATATTTCTTATTGAGAAACATGTTCACTTTTCATATCTAATACCATGCCATAAATTGGGTGACAGCATTCTCGTGGATCTAGTTCTTTCCATTCATGAGAAAAGATACTTCGAGTAATACTTTTGTATTTGAACGCCAATAGTCATTTATCTGCTATAAGAATAACTTATTTCACCGTCAGCAATGCTTGGCGAAATTTTGGCGACGAATTTGGCGAAATGTCGCCAACTTGGCGACTTTTTGAAATGTTGCCAAATTAACGAAAATCTCGCCAAATGGATTAAAATGACGCTAAATCAATGCAAATGACGACTAATTGTCGAAAATTCAATATCTTGGAAAGAATACAAGTATCTATTATAAGAAAAACCTATTTTTTACTGTAAAAGTAGTAAATTCATTGCATTATATAAGGAAAGTCATGTGTTGCCCACATCAGATTTTTACTTTTCTTATATACATAATGTATAAAGAAAGTATTGTGACCGGGTCGATAATTCGAATTCGAGTTTTCGACGGGAGAACACGTTTCAAGCATCCCTGATCACGAATCAAGCATTTTTGAAGTGATGTCACACGATTTTGGCGGAATGTCGCCAACTTGGCGACTTTTTGAAATATTGCCAAATTAACGAAAATCTCGCCAAATGGATAAAAATGACACTAAATCAATGAAAATGACGACTCATTGACGAAAATTCAATATCTTGGAAAGAATATAAGTATCTACTATAAGAAAACCTATTTTTTTACTGTAAAAGTAGTAAATTCATTACATTATATAAGGAAAGTCATGTGTTGCACACATCAGATTTTTTAAAGATTGTACTCGGGAGGCGGAACTCGCTATGGAGCATTCCCAAAGTTAGGATTATGAGGTATGTCCGTTGCAAAGTGTAAATGTATACGACGAAAAGACATTGATTAAGCGGATTTAAATATATAACGTATAATATATCCAACTTATTATTGCGACGTATAAAATATCATCAATACGTCGTTACATAATAAATTGGAATATGAGTAAGGATTGTGCGACTTTTCAGAAAATGGTTTTTCACGTTACTGTCCATTTATTTATAGTAAATACTGCGTACTTGAATTAAAAAATAATATTAAAATGCTCTGTTAGTGACAACACTAGACAAATATATGAATGTATCAGCAGGTTTTGGAGCAGAAAGAGCAAGAGTGGTCGCTTCAAAAAAGTGAGAATAATGTTATATTTTTGTCTAGGACCGCACAGATATTTCCTTTCCTGTACTGAAGTGCTGTTCCGTTTAATTTATCCTGAAGAAGACCGCTCTATTTTGTCTCCAAAACCAGTTAATAACTTAAATTGTTTGTCCTATGCTTATTGACGAAGTGTTTTTATTTTCACTTTTGACAACCATTTTAGCGAATTAGGTATTTTTATATTTTTATAAACATGAAAATACAGTTCTTTATTTTATATTTTGCAAGTCCAATGAGAATGACTTTACGTTTTCGTAAAATAATTTTGATGCTAACAATCTTCGTGATTTTAAAAATATCTATTGGAATTCGTATTTCCATTTGCGTCGCTGGATGCAAGTTAGTTTAACGAACGCATCGCCGATGACACGGCCAATCAGCGCTTAGAATCGCTTTCCCAATGCAACGGTCGGTTTCGGCGGATCCAGTTCACTTTTGTTAGCTCTATTCAGCGCAGAAAGGCCTAACGATTGCCATGTATAACAGTTAACGTCTCAGGATCATCCTTTCCCAACGGTTTGAGTCAGCTTATCACAAGTACCGAGTTTAAATTTCCGCGGCGAAAGTGCCTTGGAACTTTCGTGGATGTTCGTAGAAATTCGTAATCTACCTTAACTACAGTGCCTATGGTTAAGATATTCCAGTCACCATACATTAACCATAAGTCTGAGAACAACACTAGAGCGTTAATAGAATCAAACTTATTCTGTGGGGAACATTTTTTAATTTGAAGGATGCGTTTCGGGTACCTTCCAAGGTACTTTATCATACGAGTTATTTTTAAAGAAGTTGAATTTCTGGCTGTGGAGAAAACTGTGATCTTCAACCTGTGTGTTTGTTTAGAATTTCTCGGAGAGGCATCCCATTAGATAAACGATTGAATGATTTAATTCTCTATTAGAGCGGGATAGATCAGTGGCGGTCCGTGGTCCGTAGTTTTGAGAAACTATCATCGTGTCTGGACATGAAAAATGAGTGTGGACATGAAAAATCGGTAGGTCCGAAAGTCAATGCGTCCTTAACCTTGTAGAGGGAAATCTGTCGTTCCAATGATTTAGTTAATTGAATCGTATAAGCTGAAATATAGAAGGAAATTTTTCAATACTCGCTAACTTAAATATTTGATGAAGCACAAGTTTTTAAACAATAACCTTTTTAAACAATGAAATTGAATGCAAGGAATATTTTGATATGTTTATTTCTTCTACATTTACCAACGGAGCAGCAGGACTTAAAATACCTGAGTTCTTTCAGCTGTAATATTGTCTATAGAATGACATTTTTTTACTAGTTTGTAATTAGAAGTACGTCTACAATTAAAATAAAGTTCAAATTTTGTATTTTGGGGGGGTGACAGCCCAGTGGTTATCGAGCGGAAAATGCACTCGGACGACCCGAATTCGATTCCCCCCATTTCCCAAACGGTCGTTGTGTTCACGCGGAGTGCGATCATGTGGGTCCGTAAATCCTTCCGAGAGGTTGGTGGAAGGGGAAGGGGGGTGCGGTCCCTATGGATACCTCCCCCACTGGATTTTAGTCTGAATCGGGTGGCACTGTCACGGCCGTCCTAACAGATACCTTACACCTTTGGGTAGATGAGACGGTCTGGGTCGAAGAAGCTTTTGTATTTTGAAATCGGTACTTCTCTCGGCAAGGCCGGGAAATTTTGCTAGTCAATTATAAACTCGTGTAAATGGATTCTGTAAATTAAATTTACGAATAGACCGATAAATATAATATCGCTTGTTTTAATAAACTAAGCAGGATTCATTTTTAAACTGAGTCTAAGTTAGAATTAAGAATGAATATTACAATCACAGACAAAATTCTAAATTCTCAACAAGTGGTTCCGCATTTGAGACTTTCCTGTGAGCGTTGCAGTTGATTTCATTTTATTGAGTTTGCTTTCATGTTCGAGTTTTGCGTCCGCATTTTAAATATCGAGTGGGGAAGTTAGCATGAAGATCGCGCATTTCTGGAATAAAAGGCGAAATTTCCAGGAATATATGTTTAGACTTGAGGAAATAAATCTAGGAAAAAGAGATTGGGCGCTCCTATTTAAAAATGGCTGCCATCTTTGAAAATGGGATGTCGATTTTTCAAAAATTAAAATAAAATAGTGACTATTCATAAAACATAATTGATATCTTAAAAATATACTATAAAAAACTATAAGAAGCGTAATATATTGTTTTTGCATGCCCTTAAATCGATTAAATTTCTCGGTCTACTATTGGCAGAATAATGCAACTGATTGATATATCTGTGGATGGATTTGCTAGCCGAATATTTCAATCAAAAATGTGCTGGTTGTTTATATTCATGTCGCTTCTGTGTGTAAGTTCTTTAATAAATTATTTCAAAAATCGTATGATTAATGCTTGTTTGTGACTTCCGTATACATTCGGATATACTTCCGTCTTTCAAAACTAACATCTCACCTTTGCTCAAATAAAATAAATTCCTACCTATTACCACTCTTTCAGTTCATATTGAGATGAAGTGGCACAACTTCCTCATTTATCGGTTGTGGCAAGAAATCATCTTGGAAAACGTGCAAAAATCTCCCAGAAATCAAGTATACATTCCATATTCAGTTTCAGCTACCAATAAGAGTTGAGGTTTTTATGGTAAAAATAAAAATGTGTTATTTAAATGTATAGTTAGTTATAATTTCATTGATTAATGAACTAAGGCAAGAAAGGACTCTACAAAAACATATGTTTCTTCACCAACCAACAGAAGACGTTATTTCAACACATCTTGAAATGTTACCAAGCAGGCTACTTCTGAGGACAGGACTTGGTTAAATAATATATCATAAACTTAATCGGAAGTTTTGAGTTGCCACAAAAATGAAAAACTAGCTGGGAACTGACGTGGACCAATATTCCTGAAGAATCCCTTGCATGTGGGGAATTAATTCAGTTGTTCCTGCAAAATCGTGCTAAATACAAAAGATCATTGAAGTGGAATGCTTTGCAAGTGAACAGACATTGAAAAAAATCTGATGTGAGCAACACATGACTTTCCTTATATAAATCAATGAATTTACTACTTTAACAGTAAAAACAATAGGTAATTCTCATAGTAGATATGTTATTTCCAAGATATTGAATTTTCGTCAATGAGTCGTCATTTTCATTTATTTAGCCTCACTTTTATCTATTTGGCGAGTTTTTCGTTAATTTAGCAACATTTAAACAAGTTGGCGAGATTCCGCCAAATTCGTCGCCTAAAACTCGCTAAGCGTTATAGATATTGAATTTTCTTCAATGAGTCGTCATTTTCACTGATTTAGCGTCATTTTTTATCAATTTGGCGAGATTTTTGTTAATTTGGCAACAATTAAAAATGTCGCCAAGTTGGCGACATTCCGCCAAATTTGTCGTCAAAATCTCTCCAAGCGTTATGGACGGAGAAATAAGTTATTCTTACAGCAGATAAATGACTATTGGCGTTCAAATACAAAAGTATTACTCAAAGTATCTTTTTCATGAATGGAACGAGCTAGAGAGATCCACGAGAATGATGTTACCCGATTTAGCGCATGATATTATATATGAAAAGTGAACATGTTTCTCAATAGGTAATACTTTTTTTTTTATTTTACATGATTTTTTGATAATTTTTTTGAAAAATGTGCAATATCTCGAGCACGGTTCATGCCAGCGTTCTAAAATTTGTGTCAATCGTTTTCTAATGACATATATTACATAAGAAATGTCTATTTGCGTAACTTTAGTAAAGTTTTTGATGTTTTAATGTTTTTTCAAAATATCTCTTGAAAAATTAGGGGGGTTCTGAACATTCGATTGCGTATAAAAGCAATAGGCTTCTACCCGCCACAATACTTTCCTTGCATATTATTGTATATAAGGAAAGTAATAAAAGTGAATAATATGAAATAAACAGCTATGTTGACAGTAGTATTAAAGATTCTGATGGTACAGAGAACTAGAGAACTAATTGATTGCTAACTAATTGAATTTTATATGTAATAATGTTCAACAATACATAAAATACGATGTTTGTCTATTTTTGCAGCTAACTTAATAGGTTTAGCTTGTTGTACGCCATTTTGACTTCCTTTACTTTTATTGCCTTTTAAAAATGGCAGTTATTTTGAATATGCCGGTCACGGTTTTAGGGTTCTATATTAAAACAGTAGAAGCGAAAGTCCTTTATTCGAGAAATTGTTTGATAGTTACAGTATTGCCATTTAATCAGCGCATTGTGCAGCATCTTGGCTAATAAGTAAATTATTTTATTGCACCATTTTTCATTTTTTTTTCACTTTTTTCTCACTTTTTTCTAGTATTGACAGATTGCATCTAAAAATAAAATGTGATGTTAGATTTCAATGATGTTTAATATTGTAGCAGTACTCGTGGACTCCCATAGAACTTTTGCCAGGAGGGAGCAAACCACTGATGTTAGTGGGAAAACTCAAGTGTAAGATGTACAATATTGACTAGGTTGATGCCCACCTTTGTAACTTTGAACGTCCAGGACAGGACAAGTGCCCCCTCTTGCCCTCAATCATGGGTGGCCGTGGCAGTACTATTATAGTATATAATTGAGATTAGTGTACATTTAATTAGAAATATAAATTAATTAATTTCTACTTTTTTTACAATGGAATACTGACATTTTGAAATTTAGTACTTTTGCAAGAGGCTGTATTCATGCTTAGAACCCTCCTAAAGTGAAGGTTTTCGTTGCAGATAATTCATTACTGGTAAAACACTCTTAGCTGTGGTAATGCGGCGTTATCCTGAGTTGCGAGACTATGAATTGAACCATAGTAAAATCTGAGCTCAATATTTACGAAATTTGCAGCAAGTTGCATGGCAGTACTTAGTCTGAAGATGCAAATACTGCTTTAGTAACAACATAAACAGTTCATTAAATGTAAAAATTGCTTCCAGTGGCAGAAAATATTCTCCTTCAGAATAATAAGATAGCCACTACAGCAGAAAAGTCAAGAAGGCGTCTGTGCAATATGGTGGGATTGTTGTTTTTATACAGAGGAAGTTGTCTGCTTTTTGCCTCTGAAACCAGTTTATCCCTTTAATAAACTGTTCCTAATGAAGTATTTGTATTTTTAAATTTAATTAGATTTTAATTAATACAGCAGTTTAAGTAAATTTATTATAGGGCTGTTTTTTTTCTGTCTGCATCGAAGATAATCATCTATAACAAAACCAAAGTGCCTATTCATTTTTATTGTTTTGCCCAATATTTTAAAAGTAAATTAACTCTTGCTTTACATATTAATTTGATAAAAACTGATAGAGTAGAGTTGAATTTTACTGGAGAGATATTAAGTTTTAAAGAGAAAATACATTTATAGATAACATGGAGGCTACAGTAAGGAGTTAAAACTTAATACAGAGAAAGCACAAGTATCATTTGAGACAATCATTCAAGTGGCCCTGGAATGAAATAAGTAGCCCTGCATAGTATGCATTTCAATGGCGAGAAGCCTAAAATATTTATTTAAACTGCTAATTTTGTAAAAATAAATTATTAACTCAAAGCCAAGTTGAACTGAAACAATAATGAATATTTCTGCGTAATCAAATTTATATTATCTTTCAATTTACTTTTATCTCCATATATTCTGTATTCTATCCTACAACTAATCAAAAATACTGTTTAATTATACTCATAATAAGGGAGCCTTTAACTCAAAAATAATCAAAAATGCATATATTAAATACTACGCCTTTCTCTTGTCTGTTGTGTCAACTAACGATAACAGTTACTTTACTAACACGTTTGACACCTAGATATAATTCTCAAAGCATTATGGCATTTTCCAACGTTTCATCCATAGGAGTTTTATCTCCTTATATGACAGATAAAATTTAGTAATACATTTGTATTTTGACTTTAAATTTAATTAGATTTAATTAAATGTTTAGGATCTCAATGCAACCACTGTAAGATAATTTGCGAAAGCCTAGAAGTAAAATAAATCATTATTAAGAAGAAGGGTGTCATCGAAGTAAATGCTCCAGAGGATCAGTGAAATGACCGAACCTTGTTGAGCACCTTTAGAAATGAACTTTGAAAAAAAAAGTAACAAATAATAGATCCAGAATTTAGATACGAAAAAAAGGAAAGAATGGTAAATGAAAGGCAGTTTATTATTTTTTTTTAGGAAAGTGTAAGGAAGGCTATTCCACTGAAGGTTGTCAGATGCTCCGTAGATGTCAACAGGGATTAGTGAGACATGTGAAGAGGTTTTGAGGTTTTTAACGGCACCCTCACATCTGTGAAGTTCCCAGAACCCAAACTGTGGTGGATGAAGAGCATTTTAGTTGTAGCGAATGCTCATATGGCAGTATTAAATGCCTTGAGCTGGAGACGTCTTAAGCTTAACGCTGTGATATTGGCCTACCACTCTTTAGCCCAAGAATCAAATCCCGGCACTGCCAAGTAAATGATTTCGCATTCTCACTACATTGGTGACCCAGACGTGATATGAACACGCAACCTTCTGTTCTGGAGTCAGATGCGCTTTCTATTCCCCAGTATCAAATCGTAAAGAGCAGCCTGCGTTTTTGCTACGTGTGGTAAAAACCTGCGATAAAAGTTTAACATTGCTAAAAATCGACGTAAATCTTGCACTATTTTTGGCAGTGGAAAATTTCGAATAGTAGAAACTCTGTCTGGTAAAGGAGAAATGCCTTCTGCTGTAACCATATGTCCTAAAAATTTGACATCAGATTGGTCAACAACACCTTTGGAAATATTTATAACCACTCCGTACTGCAAAAAACGCTCAAAGACTATGCACAAGTGCTCTTGGTATTTTTATTCATTTACTGATGCAATTGAGCAGTCGTTAATATATATGAAACAGAAAACTAGATCAAATAATCTTCATGCATAAATCTCTGAAAGGTTTGAGCAACATTACATAAACCGAAGGGCATGAACTGAAATGCAAACAGTTCGATAAGTCAGAATAGTTTTTAACCAGAAATGTAATTTATTATTGAAGATTCTTTCGATAATTTCGCCCAAAGTGGGTAGAAGACAGATAGAAGGAACATAAAGAGGGGGTTTGACTAGGTTTATTTAGAAATATGATTTTAGCATTTTTTAAGCTGGATGGAAAGTGACAAAATTTAAAGCATAAGTTAATTTAAGAAATAGGGAGGGGTAGGTTTTAAAGCGATTTTTCTAGTCAATATTATCTATGCCAGGAGCGTTACAGATTTTAAGATTATTGAAGATTGAAATGACTTCCTCATCAGAGACAACCTCCAACCCAACGACAGGAAGATTAAATGCAGGAAAAGAAGATTAACTTCATCAAGGAATTATAGATTAATATTATTAATTTTATTGAATTTTTGAAAGGTACATTTTGAAGTGAGAACCAAATTTTGAACTGCAATTGGAAAAAATAATGTCCATGAATCAGATTTGGATTTGTTAAATAAACGAGTATATGTAGCCGTATTTAAATTGCGTTTAATTTTAGCAACCGAAATAGCATTAAGATGGACGAAATTTTTCTCTAGATTCTTTTATATAAAGCAGTCACAAAATTACGAAATTTAGAGATATTCCTATTCCATCAAGAACATTCAGAACGGGTATTAGTTTTCTGTTTTGGGATAATGCTAGCACAATTTTGAATTTTATTAATAAAGTTTTTTAAAATTATCTAAATCAATAGTATTGTTAATGTTAGTGGTAAAAATGTGGTTAAAGTGGGGATTAAAATTGTAAATAAATTTACCAATGCCAAATTTAGTCTTAAGAAAATAAGAGTTATTAAATGAAATATTAATAAAATATTTTATATATGTATGGTCGCTATGAGAATCACTTGAGAGAACTTTGGAAACAATTTTGGTCCAGTTAGGGATACTATCATAAAAACCAAAACTAACAAGGAATACGTCAGGGAAGCGAGTATTGGAATGAGAATCGAAAATTGGGCCACAACTAGAATCACTAGAAATAATTAAATTATTTAAAATACAGAAATCAATAACTTTAACTTTGTAACCCATTTGATCAGTGGAACCGTAGCCCCACATCTTAGCTCTGCCATTAAAGCCTCCAAGAATAAAACAAGAAAGATCAATCATGCTTCAAGCATTGATTATGAAAAACTTTCCAACTTCAATGCAATTTTATTTAAACATGTCTAAAATGCAATACATTCCTCGGTAATATTTTAAAACTTATCACAATACTATATTAATTTATTATATTTGAAAACTTAAACCTTCATCGAAGAAAATGAACTTCATTCAAATGACGGCATTGAAATATAAATTGCCTGGTTTAAACATCTCTAAAATGTGATACATTCCTCGGTAATAATTTTAGAATTATCATAATACTACGATAATTTATTATATTTGAAAACTTCATAGAAAACAACTGAAATTCATTCAAATGACGTCATAGGAAAAATAACACGCCTGGCTCTCTCTATAAAAGCAGCATTTCATTCATAAATAATTTCCCATTCATGTCATTCATCACAATACTATAACAATTTATTTTATTTAAAAATTAAGACCATGGAGCTACAAGTAATTAAACTCTATGCGTAAAACCTCATCGAAAAAAATCGTCCTTCTCTTTGTAAAATCAATGAATATTTCATTCATATCAGCTATGCAGACTCCATGAACTAAATGATTTTGTCTTAAAGAAATACAGCAATTCTAATACAACTCATTCTACATATTTTGCTGTTTAAATTTTACATAGGTGAAAAATAGGATTCGTTGTAGAAATAAACAAATTTGGATGAGCATTTAAACTCAAATATATAGTAATTGCGTTGTGTCAGTATGTAGATGCACAGAATTTAAGCAAAAGTAAAGTGGTTTTAGGACGGATACAGCACTCAATATGAATTAAAAAGAACTTAAAAAATCACGATTTTGAGACAAGATGGATGCCATATATAATTTTGAAGTTGGTCACGTGATCGTTTCATATCATGGTCACGTGATCGCTTCATATAAGAGGTGTTGTTAATATTTTAATTTTTATTTAAAAAACTACTGAATGTATTTCGCTGAATTTTTTTATATATTTTATGGAACAATTTGAATATTACCTAAAATTTTCGAAGCAATTTGTGAATTTTAAATCCGCTTAAAAAATGTTTGAAAAATTAGGTCCCATAGGGCTCAATGTATTTCATTTTTTCAACCCGGGTTCAATCCAAAACTAATTGGGTGATATTATTCATTTATATTCCCATAGGTCTTACAGACCGTCTGAATAACATACTAAAATTTCATTTTGATTAAGTCATTTTTACGGCAGTTATCGTGCTAACGGACAGACAGACAGACAGAGAGACAGAATGAACAAAGTCATAAACACTTTTCAACTTTGTTGTAAAGTGTTAAAAATTAGATGAAAGAAAATTAAGGAAATTTCTGAAAGTAAAGTTAAGATGTTATCATGTGGGAGGGAAAAACGTTGGCTAAATTTAATATATTATTGAAAGTTAAATTGATTTCGATAAAGACCGAAGGTGGGGTATTGAGTTTAAAATTAAATTGGGATTAAAAATGATTATAGCAGCTTTAATAGATATTGAAGAGAATTGTAGAGATTCAGAGGTAGGATTAGGAATTTTATTATTGGACAAAATGGATCTTAAATGCAACCAAAATCTAATTATATTGCAGTTCCGAGTAGATGATTATGTGCAGAAAAGGAGCGATTTGGGTTAATTTGAGTACCACTTAATACCATTACTAGCGATTAAAGGAAAACTCAATGTCAGAGTACGGATGATTAAAAATAAAGATAACCTTAAACAAGAAAGATCAATCATGCATAAGCATTGATTATGAAACACTTTCCAACTGAAATGCAATTTCATTTAAAAATTTCTAAAATGTGATACATTCAGTAGTGATATCTTTTACATTATCACAGTGCTACAGTAATTTATTATACTTAAATATTTAAAACTGTATCTAACTATAAATCATCTGATTCTCTATGCAAAATCAATGAATATTTCATTCATGTAACTTATATTCCCGACTCCAGAGCTAAATAATTTTGTGTGAAAAAAAATTCAGCAATTCTTATGTAACTCACCCTACAATCGCATAAGATATTTGCATTCTGCATAAGTTAAAATTAGGCTTCGTTGAAGAAATAATAAAAGCTTAGGGATCATTTAAAATCACAACTACTGTAATTGCATAGGCACGGAATTTAGATACACAGATAATACACAGATAATATATGTGTGTGTGTGTGTGTGTGTGTGTATGTATTCAAAGTATTGGAATCGTGCCGAAGATCGGAACTCGAATTTTCGAAGGATCTACACGTTTTAGGACTTCTAGAACACGAAAAAACTATTTTTAGGACGTCTGTGTGTGTAAGGGTGTATCTGTGTATGTTTCTGTGTGTCTGTGAGGATATTACATCCACTCTAATTAAAAAACTAATGTACTGAATTTCATAAAATTTGGTAGGTATGTTTTTTGTGGGAAATCCTGATGTTCATTGATGTTCATTAGTACGATTCGTAATAAGAGAATCTGCTTTTTTTGCGAAATGGCCGGCAGAAATTGACTTTATCCACTCTAGGTAGAAACTAAAGGAACAAATTTAACAAAATTTGGTGTATAATATTTCAATAACCTATAAGTGATTTATATACCAAATTTAACAGAATTTGGTATATAAATCATTTGTAGGTTATTCTAGTACGATGCGGGAAAAAGGAACGGGCTATTTTTGCGGAATGGTCCGCAAAAATCGTTAAATATAAAAATAAAAGACTACGTGTGCTAAATTATATCAATTAAATTCCTATGTTATACGTGATTTTTGACAACAAAAAGAATGAGACTAACGCCATTACTTCAGGACTAGCCGTTGAGATATTCTTGTTTTTTCGCGTTTTCGTTACGCCACCTTTGACAATAAGTCCAGCTATCAAATGAGAACCAAATTTAAGCTTAACGTGCAAATTCAATGTCATTTAAAATACTTATGGCTGTTATTTTGTGCAGATAAACTCAAATTATTATTGAAGAAATAAAGAGAACGTGAATATGAGTCTGCAGGTAAAGACATGTGCTGCCCACATCAGAATTTTTAACAATCTTAGAACAATGATTTATAGAAGTGAACGGGGATTATTTGCAGGCCATTTCGAAAAAAATGTATGATCTATATTTAAAGATCCACCAAATTTTTGTAGAATAAAATGTTCTACAAATTTAAGCTGTGTACCAAAATTTAAACTCTCTAGGACGTAGGAAAGTGCATTAAAAATGTTATCAAATAAGTATATCATGAAGAGTTATATAAAATTAAAAAAAAAATTGAAAAATTGTTATCTACCAAATTTATTTTAAAATGTGAATCCTCTCTCATATACAAAATGATTAAACTCTTGGAAAGATATTTATTATATAATATATTTCTTTTTTTCTTTCTGGAGGATATCCCAAAAGTCAGAATTTAATTGACTTTGTTTTTTTCCATATATTAAATAATTTTTAATTAAAAAACTACTTATCATATTTTATTGAATTTTTTTTTTAATATTTTATGGGATAATGTGCATATTTTCTAAAAATGTCGAAGCAATTTGTGAATTTTAAATTTGCTTAAAAAATGTTTGAAAAATAAGGTCCCATAGGGTTCATAGTATTTCATTTTTTCAACCCGGGTTCAATAAAAAACTAATTGGGTGATATTATTTATTTATATTCCCATAGGTCCCACAGACCGACTGAAACACATGCTAAAATTTCATTTTGATAAAGTCATTTTTACGGCAGTTATCGAGCTAACGGACAGACAGACAGCCAGACAGAATGAACAAAGTCATAAACATTTTTCAACTATGTTGTAAAGTGTTAAAAAGAGTTAATTCTTTTGCAATTGCTTAATACGAGAAAGTTCAGAAATATAAGACATATTTTCCTTTCATATGTATTATGATCAGTAGGAAAGTTTAAATGTTTATTGTCCCTGTTTTCCTTGCAACAGTTAATGCACTTCTTGACACTTTCCTTATTTTCCTTATAAGAATGTTTAAGGCTTCCTCGGTTGCTACAGTTAACATCTAAGTAGGTGAAGTAGTTAGCATTGTGTCCAAAGTCTTGACATTTAAAACATATTTTCATTGATATATACACTGTCTGATGAAGTATGAGCTAAAATTAAAAGAAAGTTTTTTTTCTTTTGGATCAAAAAATTGACATTTAAATTCGATCAGAAAGACACAGTTGCATCTATTGTATTTACATTTAAACAGTTTAATTAATTTGATGTGTTCAGATAAGATTGATAGATGATTATAAGAATTTGTCCAACGTCAGATTTAGGAGTATTATTGGGTAGGCTAAAGATGAGGACAGTTTTTCTTTATTTCCTGCTTAGAGATATTAAACTCTTTTCCTGGAGATCAGCACTGTTTAACTTAGGAATTAAAGAATTGGTGTTTTCGTTCAAACATGCAATCTTTATAAACTCATTGTTAAAGTTAGATATATTTTTAATTTTAGCATCTATGGGACAGTTAAATGAAGTTAAATCTTTCCTTAGTTCTGAATTGTTTTTCCTTCTGTCTCTATCTTTGAGTAGAACAGTGGCATAGGAAGAATTAGGAATGGATGATGAGAACTTATTAGCATTGCAGAAAGTAGTAGGTTGTTCGAAAGATGTATAATGTTTTTTCACTGAATTAGAAATCATAATAAGAAGATTGTCTTGGATGGAGTTAGAAAATTGTTTGAATTATTTCATGGTATCTTCCTTGAAAGGTGATAGACAGCCAGAAAAGTTTTCTTTGGAGCTTGTATGATCCATGAGGCAATCAATATATACAGGGTGTGAAATCGTTACCTCGCATTCAAAGGAATCGCACGAATTTTTCAAAATGTCAAAGTCATTGAGGCAATTCTTCTGAATGTGTGTGAGTCTAACATTCCTTTGCAAATAATTCTGTAATTTGTCTAAAATTTCTGGCACTCAGAAAAAAAAGTTATTTTGGAAGTCAGAAGGTACATCTTCTTGGCTATCTGAGGCTTGTGAACAGGAGAGTTGGTCATCATTGATTGGTTCAAGAGTATTGGTTCATCAGCAAAGGTTTTTGTAGATATAATAGATGCAGAGGGAATCATCACGTTGTTCTTTGAAAAGGAGGAAGAAAATCTGGATGGAGTCTTTAAACAATTAAAATCAACTAAGGAGACTTATTTCTTGTTTTCTTGACTCGTAATTACTTTAGAAGCAGTAATATTCTTGTTGCAATCATTAGAAAAAGAGTTAATTGAGACAAAATCACATTTGGCAAAGCTGGAAAGTCTGAATGAGAGTTGATATCTATTGTAAATAAATAAAGATTTTAAGTTGCCACAACAATAAAATTAACTGAAATTATATGTAAAAGCATTCACATTCAACGAGCATCTATACATACTAATTGTCAATTGTCCATCCGTTTGTCTGTCGTCTATCTGTCTGTCCGTCTGTTACGCTTTTTTAGGTACTTTCCGAATAGATAGAGACTTGCAATTTGGTACATGGGTCGATCGTTCGATACAATTTTCCGAATATGTTCTGAAGAGAGGGTAGGTGCTCCCCACCAAAACGTTCAAAAAGTGAAATGATAGAAAAGCATGCTTTGTGATAAGATAGAGACTTTAAATTTAGTGTATGGGTACATCATTCGAAAGAAAGAAAGTGTGGACTATCAGATTTTCAATATTTGCTACTTTAGAGGATGCTGCGCACCGAAATGTTCGATTTGCCGAACAAATGCGAATCGCCTGATTTGAAATTTGATAGAGGTTTGAATTTGGTATATGGGCTAATAATTTGATGAAAACATCCAAGACAAAAGAGTTTTCAAAAATATTCGTTTATAGGGTTTCTCCAGAGACAAACGTTCGAAAGCTGAAATGACAAAAAGCCATGTTTTAAAATGCTATAGAGACTTCAAATTTAGTGTACGGATAGATAGTTCGAGAAGAAGATAATATAGAATTTTAGTTTTTCGTAATTTTCTACTTTAGGGGGTGTCGCAAACTCAAATGTTCGATTTTCCGAATAGATGAGAAACGCCTCCTTTTAAATTGTAGTAGAGGCTTGATATTTGGTATATGGGACAATCATCTGATAAAACACAAGAATAGAGTTTTTCAAAACTGTGCATTTAAAGGAATGACTACTCCACAAGAAAACGTTCAGAAAGTGAAATGATAGAAAAAATATGTTTCGCAATGGAATAAAAACTTCAAATTTTGTGTACAGGTAGATAGTTCAAGAGAAAGGAAGCGTGCAATAGAAAATTCCCAATATTTGAAATTTTTGGAGGTTCCTCATACTAAAACGTTTGAAAAGTGAAATGATAGAAAAATATGCTTTGCGGTGAGATAGAGATTTCAAATTTGGTGTATGGGCATATCGTGCGACTGGAAAAAGGTGTACAATTTCAGATTTCCAATATTTGCTAATTATGGGGGGTATCATACACCAAAATGTTCCATTTGCCTAATAAATGAAAAATTCTTACTTTTAACTTTAATAGAGGCTTGAAATTTGGTATATGGGCTAATCATTTAATAAAAAACCCGAGACGAATACAGTTTCTCATAAATGCTTATTTATGAGGGTGCTCCATTTAAAAACGTTCGAAAGGTGAAATGATAACATTGCACGTTTCAGTATAAGAGAGACTTTACATTTAATGTACGGGTAGATAGTTCTAAAGGAAGAAAGTGAGCAATTTTCAATATTTTCTTCTTCAAAATTTTCGATTATCCGAATAAATGTGAAACGCGAATTATTCAAAAATGTACGTTATTCGGGGGTTGCTTATTGTGGGGCCGTTGATTTTCAACGGGTATTCGGCTAGTTACATATTAACAATTGATTGCTTAGAAACTTTTTCAAATAACAAGTTTGTTCTAAAATTTTAAATATTAAAACAATCAAATTCGTGCCACTCAATGTAGAACTGTAGCCAGATTTTTAAAAATATAGAAATTATGAAATATTGTCAAACGTGGAATTACACATTTTGGGATATAAAATATTATAGAAATACATATTATAACATGGATTTTAATGAATTTTAAGATACATTAAATTAAATAAATTCAAATTTACATTATTAACTTCAGTTTTTGAGCTGAAAACAAGAATTATAAGGTTAAGAGTACAAAAGACTATGATAGTAATGGAGGCACGGTGTTCCAGGAAAATAAAACATATTAAGATCATGAAACATTAAACTAAATTAAAGAACAATTTAAGTCAGTTAAGTAAAATAACAAGTTTTAAAAGTCTAAATGAAGATTCCCCAAAATATTACAAGTCATTTTCATTACAAGTCATTTTCATATTAGATTGTATTAGGTTATTATAACATAGCTTGTATGGGGATTAGTCACAGATTAAAAAATAGGAAAAAGGTAATATTTAACTAACCAGTGGAAGGAAAGACAATGATGGGGCATCAAAGTGAAGCATTTTTGAGGATACACCCGGAAATTTAAATATTTTAAAGATTCGAGTAAAAATACATAAAAAAACTTTAAGAAACACACAAAACCAAAATAAAGAAAACATCAACTGAAATGTTAGTGTTTCTAACGATCCAAAGAGTGTAGAATAGGTACAAAGGAAGGCCGGAAAAACATAGAAAACCATTACACAAATACATACATAGAGAACATTTTTCACAGGAACATACATAAAAACAGACAATGGTGCATATAGAAATGCCATTGTAGTTGTCATTATAGAGAAAATAGTGTTTAATGCATCCAATTTGAACTTTCGCCAATTTGGAAAATTAGGTTTCTAAAAACTTTTTAAAAGATAATTACGTGCGCCTGAAAGATTAGAAATATATTTTCCCATTGTCAAACTGAAAATATTTTCCGTGTAATGTCATATAGCGAATTTCATACAAACTGTTTGATATTTAAGTGTGCTAAATGAAAATTCTAAAAAATACCATCTGAGTGATATAACAATGTTAAAACCTGTGTACTAGATGATTCATTACAATTCTCGTATCAAATATTTTGGAATGAGATCCAGTGTATACTCATAGAACCCGCTCATGCAAGAAGTTTTCAACTCTAAAATATCCTTTGTGTTGCACATAACAGCACCCATAAACAGATTTTGAACTTTTTGCGGTCTTGTCAGTATGTAAAAAGCTATATTTGCAATGAAAGCGAGAAAAGTTAATATGTACCACAATTTTGCGAACCTCTGATTACATTCGAATAAACGGAAATTGAACTGGATAATATTGAACGGTACCTGGTTAATCTCCCTTTTGACGAATCGTACTTTTTAAACTATGATTTTATTACACAATCATCGGACCCGGCTGACCTGTAACTAAACAGGACCAACTTTACCATCCAAGCATTGGATTCCATTTTAAGAAATTATAATTCTAGTTAATCCATCATTTTTACCGCGCCGGATTATTATAAACTAACTCGGCATTCAGCCAACCCTGTTTTGAAAAACGATACGATAATTTTTAAGTAAAATTTACGAAGCAGCTAGTACATAATAATAAAAAAATCATTTTTCTTAATAAAAATCCCCCGCAATTACTCTTTGTCTTGAAGAAAACATTTATCAATTTCCCAATAGTCGACGCCATGTATTTCTTTTCCCCCGTTAAACTGAAGTAAACATTCATTTCACGATTCATTACGGCTGTCAGAAACTTTTCATTTCATTAAGTTTTTTCCATAAAAGAACGAAGGCATACCTCAAGGCATACCCTCTTGACCAGTGGTTGGAAAAACTACTTTATTATTGGAGTGATCTGCAACTGCGACTATGATTATGACAAAAATGTAGTTAACTGCAACTACTTTTTTTAAAAAGTAGTGACTACAAACTACTTTTAAAATGGAGTCATTACATAACTACTTTTAAAAGACGAATTTTGCCACAGCTTTAATTTTCACAGAAAGTTGAGGATATGGATATACTGTAGTCATTTAGCATACTCATTCTGAATAGGTAAAATTTACTGATCAACTTACCAATCTTTACGATTTTACCCTCTTCTGTAAACAGTATAATAAAATAAAAGTATAAACTTTAAATCAAAGACAATAAAAAAAATTTGATGTGGGCAACACGTGACTTTCCTTATATAATGCAATGAATTTACTACTTTTACAGTTAAAAAAATGTTATTCTTATAGTAGATACTTATATTCTTTCCAAGATATTGAATTTTCTTCAATAAGTCGTCATTTTCACAGATTTAGAGTCATTTTTATCAATTTGGCGAGATTTTCGTTAATTTGGCAACAATTAAAAATGTCGCCAAGTTGGCGACATTCCGCCAAATTCGTCGCCAAAATCTCTCCAAGCGTTATGGACGGAGAAATAAGTTATTCTTACAGCAGATAAATGACTATTGGCGGTCAAATACAAAAGTATTACTCAAAGTATCTTTTTTCATGAATGGAACGAGCTAGATCCACGAGAATGATGTCACCCAATTTATCGCATGGTATTACATATGAAAAGTGAACATGTTTCTCAATAGGAAATATTTTTTTTATTTTGTATATAACTTTTTAATAATTTTTTTTGAAAAATGTACAATATCTCGAGAACGGTTCATGTTAGCGTTCTAAAATTTATGTCAAGCGTTTTCCAATGAAAACTTACACAAGAAATGTCTATTTGCGTAACTTTATTAGTGATTTTGTTTGTTTGATGATTTTTTCAAAATTTCACTCGAAAATTTAGGGGAGTTCTGAACATTCGATTGCGTATAAAAACAATAGGCTTCCAGTGTTTACGGATTGTGACTTTGTACCAAATTTCGTTCGAATCGGTCCATTCGTTCGTCAGTTATCGTCTCCACAGGCTCACTAACACCCACACACACATAGACATCACTTCAAAAATGTTTGATTCGTGATCAGGGATGCTTGAAACGTGCTCTCACGCTGCCCTTCATCTGTGGCGAAGCCACGGATGAAGGACACCATGTGACCCACTTCAAAGTAAAATATGGCATCCATCTTGTGTCAAAATCGTGTTTTTTAAAATTCTTTTTAATTTATATTTAGTGTTGTATCCGTCCTAAAACCGCTTTATTTTTGCTTCATTTCTCTACATCTATATTCTGAAACAGCGCAATTACAATATATTTGAGTTTAAATGATGAATGTCATCCATCTTCTGTCAAAATTGTGATTTTTAAAGTTCTTTTGAATTTATATTCAGTGTTGTATCCGTCCTAAAACCGCTTTATTTTTGCTTAATTTCTGTGCATCTGTATTCTGAAACAGCACAATTACAATATATTTGGGTTTAAATTATCATCAAACTTTGAATTTTTTTACAACGAAACCTAATTTTCACTTATGGAGAATGTAAACAGATTAGGCTGTAAGATGAGTTGTATAGGAATTGCTGAATTTCTTTAACGCAAAATAATTTTATTCTGCAGTCTGCATTATAGATGATATGAATGAAGCATTCATTGCCTTTACATAGAGAAGCAGACGATCTAATAACAGACTTTTCCGATGAAGTTTTATGCATAGAGTTAAATTACTTTTACTTCCATGGTTAAGTATTTAAAGATGATAAGTTATTGTAGTACTGTGATGAATGAAATAAAAATGTATGAATGAAATATTTACTGCTTTTACACAGGGAGCGAGGCAATTTATATTTCGATAACGTCATTTAAGTCAAGTTCGGTTTTTTCGATGACGTTTTAAATTTTCAAATATAATTATTTATTGCAGTATCTTGATAATTTTAAAAATATTACCACTGAATGTATCGCATTTTAGAGGTGCTTAAATAAAATTAGAGATGAAAAGTTTTTCATAATCAATGCTTTATGCATGATTGATCTTTCTTGTTCTAATTTTGATGTAGTTTTTGAGATAGTTTAGTTTTTATGCACTTCTGAAGTGAACGTATTTTTTTTGTATCGGCACGTCTAGTGATTTCTTTGTCTCGTACTGCAAAAATTGTAGCATACAAAAATATGAAATTTGATACATTTATAGAGAAATAATAGAGTAACACGACGAAATAAACCGTTTATCGATTTAAACTTTAGTTTGGCAGGAAATAGCTCGCGAATCGAACTCGTGATCAAAGAAATCAGTTTCTGGATTCCCTGGGCTAAGAAAAATCCCTGCTTTTTCCTCTTGCTGAAAATAAGCAGGGATAGAAAATATATTTTTGTGAAGTAGAATTTTTAGGAAAGATAGATATGAAGCGAGCTCTGAGAGCGCAGCGAGTAGGAGACGAAGCCTCCCGAGTGGTTTTGCGAGAGCGGAGCTAGCAGGGGCAGAGCCCCCCTAGTTTTTGAAATGAAAATGAAAATAATATTGACACTCATATTATATGATGAGATCAAGTGATTCATTGCAAACTAAAATATGGCATCTATTTTATTTTCGCTTAGAGAAAATCGTGATTTTTAAGGAACGCTGATATTTATATTATGTGTTGCATTCGTCCTAAAACCGCTTTACTTTTGCGTATTATCTGTGTATCTCAATTCTGTGCCTCCGATATTACAATATTTTTTTATTTTAAATGGTCATTAAACTTTAATTATTTCTACAACAAAGCCTAATTTCAATATATGCAGAATGTAAACAAATGAAGTAATTGTAGGATGAGTTGTATAAGAATTGCTGAACTTTTAACGCAAAATTATTTAGCTCTGGAGTCTAGAATGTAAGTGATATTATTATAGTTCTGGAATAATTTAAAATATATCACCGCTGAATGTATCGCATTTTAGAGATGTTTAAATAAAATTGCATTTCAGTTGGAAAGTGTTTTATAATCAATAGTTCATAATGCATGATTAATATTTTTTGTTTCAACTTAACGATTTTTGGAATGAGTATTTTCAAATGACACATATCTGATACCTGTAGATAAAAAAAAATTAAAACAATATAATAGTTAACACTCGATTTAATCTTGCATTTTTATTGTGAAAAAACCAACTGGTATTTAACGCATGTGTGCTCTTTTAAGCAACTACAATAAATAAAATTGCTGCTTGTGAAAATAAAACTTTCAATAATTTTTTTAAAGAAAACTAGGATATTAGTTATTGGACTATTATTTATTACTTATTAGTTATTGGACTGGGATTAAGTGACTACAATGGTTCGAAGGCGTTTTTGTAGCCCTCTCCTTGAGGCTAAGAAACAATGTCTTCTCTGAACAACCGCTAAGGGAGAGGTAGTTATTCCTTAGTTCTTGGAAATCTTTTAATGTTAGAATTTGTTTTTGTATTTCCACCTTGAAATATATGAAAGTTCCGTCCATGGAGAGTTTTGCAAGTCACTTCAAACTTTTTGCGAATTCTAACCGATCACGCCCCCCATTCCAGATCAGCTTCATCGCCACAGAAATCAGAACCGGGTCATTTTTTGGAAGTATTTTATCGAAATTCAAGAATTTGGTGAATAAACTGGATTATAGATATCTCGAAAATGTTCGGAAAGATGACCGGCTCTACATATGTGCGCTTGTCTGTAAGACGGACGAATATGCTAATCACTCAAGGACACGTATCATTAGGAAATGTTATGTGCATATGCGCTCAGTAATGTTAAGACATTTTTTTTTTATTTTTCGATTCGCGTGAATAGAAGCAAGAATTATTTAAAATGTTAAGGTTATTTGGTTCATGTTATATAGAGAAACGAGATCATTCCCGGAACAATGTTTGTAGAACAGTTAGTTCATGGTGAAGCATGATACTTTGAAATGCGCTATGGATTTGAGTGATATTAGAATCATGCTATTGTCTGGGTGACCTCTCAAAATGACCGAGCGCTTTCACTCAAGCCAGAATCCTAGTTTAGATGCCATTCGATCCATATCGACTTCCATACCAAGGAAGAAAATTTAAAATTGTCAAAATTCAAATAAGGGATGGCATTATAAAGAAATAATCAAAGCAGTCAAAACCACTTTTCTAAAGGATCGAGCCAAAATCTTCAATTTAGCCTCATTCGATCCATCTCGGCTTCTAAATTAACGAAAATATATAGTATTTTGAAAATTAGAAACTTACACCACTTTATCTCTTAAAAATAAAAACACACACAATTTGGTATAAAAACAAATAATTAAATATTTTAGCCGAGCGCGAAAATAGGATTAATTTTTCCATTGTACTTGTTCACGGAATTATAAAATGTCTACTCATTTTATGCTTAAATCTGAAAAGGTATTCAGAAAAATCAAACACTTTTATTATGACAGTTTCTTCCTATTCAGCCCCTTTTTCTCAAACTGAAATTTCAGAACCCCCAGGATGCTCCTCGTCCCTACTTACTCTTTATTTAACCCTGCTAGATGCCGGCTTGTGTCCTCGCTATTTTTCTCTCTGAAGACTCTGAAAAGGACACGACTTCGTCGACTCTCCTCCCCTGCTTCCAGCAGTCTATCAATGTGAATTTCTATCAAATTAGTAAAACCATTTTTCTCCCCTTCGTTACAAATTTAAAGGTAGAATCTCCCCCACCTGAATACTTATCTAAACTTCAGTCCTCGAAAATTTTTATTAATTGCATAGGTGTCACATTTAACAGTCACTCACCATTTCAAATTCGCGAAGACGTGTGGCGATGACTAGCTGTATATATTATTACGAATATGTAAAACGTTTCACTGTGCTTTGTCTCCGGTCATACATAGCAGACCTTTATTTCTAATTAAGGCGAAATCGCCTTTATAGGCAGTCATTCCTATTACACATGAATATAGGGTTGCCATATTTTGAATATTGGGGAGTAGTTGCCAAATTTGGCGATTTATTACCCACTTTGGGTGACTTTTCAAAGTACTAGAACTTTCTTAAAATAACGAATATTCTGGGAGATGCGAGCTTTTTCTGGAAGTTTTTTTGGATAGTCTATAAAGAGAGTCATCGCCTCGTTATAGAACTACATTGAATTGTGAGATACGCCAGTGTTTTGAGACCAGTAATGATAAATAATAGTGTTTTGAGAATAGTAATGATAAAGAATAGTGTTTTGAGAATAGTTTTGATAATGGTTTTGAGAAAAGTTTTAGTTATTGAAAAATTTGGACTCATTCTTGTATCTTGAGAGTATATCCACGATGTCAAAGGATACTCGTAACAATATTAACATGACTCTATGGAATTCAGTCCCGTCACCTACAGGGAAAAATAATTTTCACCTTGATCATTTTCATAAACAATTTTTACGCAAATGTCCGAATGATTAATAATTAATCAAACGCTTGTGAAAAATGTATTATGATACAGTTTGAAGCAAGTAAACCTCAACCACTTGAAATATGATTATCTGAGAAAGCCGAGTGTACTCCAGATTTTATTGACTTCGCATCTTTTGAAGTTTTAGTAAAACAGCCAATTTTTTTTCAATATATTTAAAGTCGGAAATAAACGTTATTTCGATTCTTGACGACTTCCTTCCATTACGAAAATTTTTATTCATATATGCACATGAATATTTCAACAATTAACATGTGCTGTGAAGCTGTCTAAATAACTGTTTCGAAAACTGGACTCCGAGTGTCCCCCGATGTAAGTGCATTGGATTGGATAAAATAATTTATTTTCATCCATCGTCGGAAAATAAAAATAATTTGACGTAAAAAAGAAGGGGTAAAATTTTAAAAGCGCGGTAGGAAATGTCAATGTAAAAATCGAAATAGACTTTGAAATACGACTTTGATGGATGATGCACGCTAAAAATATCTAGGTCGTAGTCATGTGAGCTCGAATTTAAATAATGTTATTCGGATGTACATCCTTTGAATTCGTGGGTTTGTACTTCTGGGTTGTTTATGAAAGGATGTTCTGCATAGTAAAACGAATTGAGTTTCAAACAGAATTTTAACTAAAGACTTCCTTTCAGTTCAATAGAAACATCTAACTATTTAGTTGTATCCTATTTTGTTACAAAGTATCTTGTGGTTTCAGAAGATGACGAGTTGAAAGAGTTGCAATATAGAACGCTAAAGCAAAAGGATGAGAAGCAATGCGAAATCATGCTAGAAGGAATTTATGAGTAGAGGGGGGGGGGTATGCTTACACTAGTAAAGAATAAATATTGAAATAACACAGCCTATCTTATTAACTGCGACGCACACACACACATATATATATATATATATATATATATATTATTGTTATTAATATCAGTTAATAACTACAGTACTACAGATGCAATTTAGATCTAACATTTGTAAATTTGCGCATATGCAGCAGATATTTTACAATGTGTCATATTTTACAACGAAGCGACACTCATCGCTAAACACTACACATCGCTAATCTGTGGCGTTCCAAGTTGCTCTGGCCCAACACCACTGTAACCGGAGCCTCCGATGTTCCCTTGTTAAGGGAAGCACACGTAAGGGACGCTAGGATCGTAGATTCGCTTCCTTCTGGCGTCTAGATATGGTTCGTGGGCACACAGGAGCCGCTAAGTGTGCCTGTATCGTGGATCGGGTCGCCGTGGGCTCTATATGTGACTGCCGCACGATAATTCAATCATCTCTACTTATGGTATGCCTGGTCCGTCCAGAGTCGGTCCCCCGTGTCTGAATGGCGTCCCGTGGCCAATGCTCCCATCACCGTCGGACGGTATAGTCCGAACGATCCATGTGACGGCCTATCCGGCGCGCTGAGCACCCTGCGGTTTTCAGCCCGATGATCAGGCCTCTCTCGAAGTCCGTTAGTAGTTGAGTATATCCACGTTTCTGACGCCCACCCACCATTCTTTTAACTTCGTACTCGTGCTTGCGTCGGCCGAAGCTCCTCCCATTGATAGGGCGTAGATTACATGCCGGTTTATAAGGTCGCTGGCTCATGCTTCCAGCGCCACTCATGCGTGTAAAGTCATGCTCAACCACACCAAACTGGGATCATTTGCATACCAGCCCGCCCTCTAGTTATTTACATCATTTCGCGGTAGTACCATGTTTTCTTCTTCGTACGCAACTTTCATTGTCGTGAGAGTATTTCCTTCAAGAAGACCAGAAGTGGTTTAGAGACCAATGCAATTATATAGATATATCGATATTTTAGGTTGCAGCGAAATTGTAAACAATTCGAGTTATGGTTCCACTGATCAAGTTGGTTATTCTTTTTTCATAAAGAAAACTAACTTTGACGACTGTGACTCAGATTACTTAAGACATTAGCCTATAACATTAATTTGAAATATAATTATTTCATTTTAATATTAAAGTCAATTATTCGAATTATTGTCACTCTCCCTTAAAAGGGAACAAACAATTTATGGAGGTGTCTTCATAAGATGGCAAGTGGTGGGTATTGATCATCACACTGGATGGGTACTGATGCAAGTGGTGGGTACTGATTATCATCTATATTTCTTGCTGTTATACCATTTTCTGAAAAACTGTAAATTACATTGTCTGAACAGGATGTGAAAATCCTTAGTGAATCCTCAACTCCTTTCAAGTTTCGATGCTAAATACATATCAGTCATCATCATGTATCTATAACCAATACTTAGAAACAGATACTTTAAGGAAAAATGTTTAACCAGTAATCAAAAAACAAAAGAAAATCCATAGTGAATTTCCCTTACACCCTCCGGAATTTGATGCTAAATCCTGTATCAGTCTGCATCTAAATTTTGTCGATAGATGATCCTAAAAATTAGATGTTGCCAGGAAAAGGTAAATTTTGTATTTAACAATGACACTTTAAGATCCGGAAGTAAATCATCTTTAGCGAACACCTTATCCCGTCTGGAATTTAATGTACACTGCTTACAACTGAAATCGCAGCACCATAAAGTTTTAGGTGTAGCTTTATGTAAATCAGGTAATAGAAACAACAAGGCGAGATATGCAAGTGATCATAGTTTCGTTATACATTATGAAGTAATACCTTGCCGAGCAGAATAAAATCATCAGGACGAGGTGGCGCGATATTACAGCTAAATTGTAGCGTCATTGTTTTCAGGTTGTAAAAATCATCACAGTATGCCATTAATGTACCACATGCGTTCAGTTGTCAACGGAATGGCAACAAATCATTGTTTTACGTGATGGAGGAATGAGTCTTCGAAGAATCGCTGAACTATTGGGTCGTGATGTGACCACGAGTTCAACTGTGTGTGTTACTGTTCGTGAGAGACAACGAAACGACAAAGATCAGGTAGTGGAGCTTCCAGGTGTACCACACCACTTGAAGATCGTATGCTTCTGAGAAGCGTTGCGCGGGAGCCGTTTACTACAGCAACCATGTTACAACGACATTTATCCTACACTACAGGTAGCGTGGTTTCAACACAAATAATTTGAAACTGTTTGCATGACGCAGTACTCCAAGGTAGATGACCTTTTCAACACCTACCATTTCAACGTCTTCACCGGTTACGTCGCCGCCAGTGGTGTCAAATGAGACGCAATTGGTTGACAGAATGGCGAAACATTCTGTTCACGGATGAATCAAGATTCTGTTTTGGCATGCCAGATGGCCATACTTGCGTATGGCGGCGCTTTCAATAACGCCACCAGGAAGCTTTTTCTATCAGTCGCCACATAGTCTCCCCCCTAAGTGATTCCATGATTTGGGGTGATATAACATTTCGTGGACGAACACTTTTGGTCCAAGTTTCTGGCAGTATTACGGCACAATGATACGTCTCTGACATTGTGAGACCTGTGGATCCATATCTGTCAACCAGGCTTGGGCTGCTTTTCAGCAGGATAATGCCAGCCCACACACTGCACGGGTAACTATGAATAGTCTACAAGGTTGTGGTATCTTGCCTTGGCCAGTATATTCTCCGGATTTGTCGCCAATTGAGCATATCTGGGACGTTATGGATCGCCGATTAAGAGAACTCCCAATTCCAGCAAACCATGGTCAGTTACAAGCCCAATTGCATGAAGTGTGGAAAGCCAATCCTCAGCACACCATTGACCATCTCATTGACGGGATGCCTTGTCGTATTCAATCCTGCATAGCCGCTCGCGGTGGACCTATTCCATATCGATCTAATGTCAATAAAGTTCCATGCTGTCATTTCCCAGGTATGATTTTTTGATCATTTGCACATCTCCGTGTTACAATTATATTGTGTAAATTTCATAAGGATGCATCAATTTCTTCATGATGTTGCGACTTCAGCTGCGAGCAGTGTATGATCCAAATCAGTCATTAACTAAACTCCATACATTGTCAGACTTGAAAAATAGAAGTTTCAAGAAAAAGGTTGAATCGGAAAAGGAAATGTAAATCCTTAGTAACTCACACTACCTCCTTTAGAATTTGATGGTAAATCAATATCAGTTAAGCTCTATCTATAGCAGATCCTGGGAAATAATTGTTTCAAAAATGATTTTAGTAAAAACAATTGTTGTTAAATAAAGCACATTAATTGTAGTTATTCATTTTATATTTAAGATTGTATTTATTTGAATTTGTTTATTTTTGGTTCTGGCAATGGCAACATCATTTTCTGTAATTCTGCTATGGCAACAGTCTCGGTTCTGTTTCCGGTGTCAGATGGACGGGAACCTTACGTTTGAAATGTAAGGCTTTGAAATAAAATGGGTTTCTGAAGAATAATTATAATTATTTTAGTAAATATTAAAACGTATGAAATTGGATACATTTTTCGGTGTTTCTGACATTCGTATGGCAAAACTGTTTTTTTTTTTCAAAAACGAATGTTTTACACCAATAACAAATTTTCTGTTTCTAATGCTAGATTGTTTTACTTTATGGAAAGAAAAACAAGAAAGATCAATCATGCATAAAGCATTGATTATGAAACACTTTCCAACATCAATGCAATTTTATATAAACATCTTTAAAATGCGATACATTCCTCTGTAATATTTTTTAAATTATCATAATACTACATTAATTTATTATATTTAAAAACTTAAAAAATCATCGAAAAAAATAAACTTCATTCAAATGACGGCATTGAAAGATAAATTACCTGGTTTAACCATTTCTAAAATGCGATACATTCCTTGATAATATTTTTGAAATTATCATAACACTACAATAATTTATTATATTTGAAAACTTCATCGAAAACAAAGGAACTTTATTCAAATAACGTCATTGAAATATAAATCGCCTCTTCTAAAAGCAGCATTTCATTCACAAACTTTTTCCATTCCTTTCATTCATCACATACTATAATTTATTTTATTTAAAAACTTAGAACCATGGAGGCACAAATAATTTAACTCTATGCTTAAAACTTCATCGAAAACATCGCCTGGTTCTCTGCGTAAAGTCAATGAATGTTTCATTCATATCAGCTATATTGCGGACTCCATGAGTTAAATAATTTTACGTTAAAGAAATGCAGCAATTCTTATACAACTCATTCTACATATTTTGGTGTTTACATTCTCCATAAGTGAAAATTAGGCATCGTTGTAGAAATAATCAAAGTTTGATGATCATATTGAAACTCAACTATATTATAATTGCGTTGTTTCAGTATGTAGATTCAGAGAATTTAAGTAAAAATAAAGCGGTTTCAGGACTATGCAACTCTAAATATGAATTAAAAAGAACGTTAAAAATTACGATTTTGACAAAGATGGATTCCATATTTTATTTTGAAGTGGATCACGTGATCTCTTCATATAATGGTCACGTGAGCTCTTCATATAATGGTCACGTGAGCTCTTCATATAAAGGGTGTAATTATTATTTTAATTTTTATTTAAAAAACTATTGGATGTAGTTTGCTGAAATTTCTTTATATATATAGTATGGGATAATTTGAATATTTCCTAAAACTTTCGAAGCAATGTGTGAATTATAAATTCACTTAAAAAATGTTTGAAAAATTAGGTCCCATAGGATTCAATATATTTCATTTGTTCAACCCGGGTTCAATCCAAAACTAATTGGGTGATATTATTCATTTATATTCCCATAGGTTACATAAACCGTCTGAACAACGTACTAAAATTTCATGTTTACGGCAGTTATCGTGCTAACGGACAGACAGACAGAATGAACAAAGTCATAAACACTTTTCAACTATGTTGTAAAGTGTTAAAAAAAACTAATATTTTCATGCTTCGTGGAGTCCGTTGGTACGAGCACTTAACGTAAAAATGTATTTAATAACCTTTATTAATCCTTCATGTATAAATTCGCATGCTTCTTTTATTGTCTAATTATCTTCTTTGTTGAAAACCTCTTTTGGTCAAATTAAAAATCCAGACATTTAAAATAATGTTTTAATCATCTTACTACCAGAAAAAGTTGAAATTATATTTTTCTGTAAAATGTTAACAGGTTTCGCATGTATTATCTATTTCTTTTTTATTTTAAATGATTAATAAATTCCGTAACAAAAACATATCTCCAATAATTTCGTTATTTTAAATATGTGCTTGACTGAACAATTCTTGATCATATTTGAGTATTATTCCTAAATTTAACTTCAGGTATCATCGCGTTTGCGCATCATATTACCTTTCTGAAAATTATTTTTTCTTTTATACTGAAATATCTAACATCTTGATACTTTACAAATAGAAAATAACTGTTTGGTTTGCACGATTTAGGACTTTAGAAGCACAAACTCTTGTACTTTTGTTATATCAAATAAATATTTATAGAATTCACAATTTACATTTGGATTCAATGCATTGTCGGGCAAATATTTGCTTTCAAATTGAAATAGATTTCCGTGTTGTAATGCTAATTTATTTTGCTACTTTTTTTTTTTTTTTTTTTTTTTTGCAAAAGAAAAGTAATTTTGTGTTGAAAAATGTTTTCGCCGGATTAGAAAATTTGAACATATTGAAAATGTTTTGATTTAGTAAAAATATTTTTACAGAATTTTGTCTATGAGTCTGGTCACCGATTTATGTGTGCATTTCTTTGGAACAACTTTATTTATTCAAATTCAGTACCAAGATAAAGTTACATAAATGCGAATAAATTAGCGATTTGTTTCGAAAATATGTCCATGTGGGTTATAGTGCGTTGATTTGAAAAAAAAGTCTGATGCGGTTTAAAACTTTGCACAGCAAAATAATTCCATATGGGAACTTTAAATATATATTCTTTCCCTATGCATTATTTTATGCAGGGTGTCCCAAAAACATTGAAACGCGTTTTAAATCTTTACCTGTTGGAGATAAGTGAACAATATAAATTGCAAAAATGTTGAAAGTAAGGTAGGAAATAAGACTACGTTAAAGAAATAGTCCTCCCATTCATTTTCAAAAAGTTACACTTTTTAAATTTTTATACGACCCACTTAGACAAATTGGGTCAATCAGAAAATTTTCATTTTTATTGCAACAAAATAACCCCCTCATAAAAAAAACCCCTCATATCTGTATCTTTAAAACTGAGCGAATTATATTTAATCGAAAATTGAACATTGTGAATGGAGACCCTATATCAAATTAGAAATGTAAATTTGTGACGTATCACCAAAAAGTTAAAACTGGATAAGACATAGGAGACGTAGTGAGTACCATTGCTTTATATGATCTCTGTCTGTGTAATGCTTTATTTAGATGCATTTGTGATAAAACATTTTGACACATATTAACGTATTTTTGATCTAAACAATTGCCATTGTCAATTTGTTTATGATCCCTATTTTCACTGATGAAACAGTCTTCCACATGGTACGGAAAAGTGGCATAAGTCAGATTTTTTCCTTTATTCAGTTGATTTTAAAGATACAGATATGCGGGTTTTTTCAATGATCTTATTTCATTAAAAATAAAAAAAAATTCTGATTAACCCAATTTGTCTAAGGGGGCCGTATAAAAATTGAAAAAGTATAACTTCTTTAAAATTAATTGGAGGACTATTTCCTTCATGTAGTCGTATTTCCTATCTTACTTTCAACATTTTTGCAATTTACATTGCCCACTTATCTCCAACAGGTAAAGAATTAAAGCGCGTTTCAATCTTTTTGAGACACCCTGTATATGTAAAAATTAAAAGTCAGAATGTTACAATTAGATATATCTAATAATAAATAGATCTCTTCTTCTTCGACACAAACCGTCCGACCTAGCCGAATGTGTAAGGTACCTGTTTAGACGGTCTGGGAACGCCAACCCACTTAGACTGGATCCCCGGGAGGGCGGCATCTACAGGGACTGTATCCCCCTTCTTCTACCTTCAACCTCTCATAAAGACTTACATACCCACATATTTAACATGCACGTACTGAGTGTGTACACGGGGACAGTTTGGGTATGGCCGGGAATCGAACTAGGAAACATAGTGCAATCCCTGTGCGCTCACCACTGGGTTGTCAAATCCTCAATATGCTTCTTCTACTTTTTCGATTCAGACCGTTAGACCTAGCCGAAGGTGTAAGGTTTTTATTATTTGAGTGGCCTGGAAATCAATCGTTTTTTCTCATAATTGTCACTAATACAAACTGTTGAAATGTCGTTTCAAAGTAAAATCTTTAATTCAAATTAAAATATATTATTTTCTGCGAAGTTTGTATTATAAGAAAAGCGGCAGTACGGTACAATGCCGTACCGTCTGCCGTCCCCAGGCTGTACCCAAGTACCAGGCTAGGTACCCAGTCTTCAAACGTTCTGCTTCATAATTTAACCCTAAGTAACTATTAGTAGCATAATCTTTGGCATCCTCCTAGCGTCGAGATGTGGCGACAAGAGAATAACGCCGCATTTTGAGACGGTTAATTGGATCGTTTCGACGAAACCGCAGATAATTTGGAGAAATCTCACGAATGCGATACATGTCCTCCTGCAGGAGAGACTTATTGCTTGTAAATAATTGAAGCGGAACGGAAACATTTGTTCCAGAGAGTTTGTTCTACGAAATTGCTTAAACTCACACTTGGGTAATCTTTGATATAATGTTCTAGAATACAGATAATAGCGAAATGTTATCAAATAACTTGGTAAGATGCTGATATTTTTCTTAAAGTTGATATTCTTCGCAAAAATTCGCCAATATGTGTTAAATATGAAATCGTCGCCCCTAACGAAAACTGGAATCTTAATTTTCTTCTTTAGTCTTCTTGGCCTTTTAGATTACCAGCAGGACGTTTGGAGGACCTGGAAGGTATTATCATTTGTCTCCTTCATTTTGACTACGTCAGACGTAGAAATCGAAAATTCAGCTCCGTAAGAATTTGCCCTGACCTCGACATTTTAAGTATGCAAAGTTCAACGTTCGAGGTTACTGGAGGGACCTTATCAAGCTGTGACATAGTAAACCCGTGATCCAATATTTCGGTGGATGCGATCTAGAGTTAACGATGTTATTTTGGGGGAGCAGCCATGGATACCAGCTGCACTCAAAAAGAGGATGTACGGAGTTTCTTTGGAGATTGCATTTTTACCGAAATATGCAACTTTGTCAGAGTCGGATGGGATCATAGGACTGGCGGGCCTTCTGAATTAGCAGTCGAAAGGGTATCGGTTCGCAGGGGCTTGAAAAAGGGATTTTGGATTGAGGGGTTTAAAAAGTCAATGATGTAGCTTTCGGGTCAAGGGGTTATGCCCCAGAAACCAATGAGAGGGCTTTCATCGTCTCAGAGACGTGTTTTAAAATCTTGGAGAGAGAGAGAGAGTTTAAAATTGAGAAAAATTGGAATCGGGAGAAAGGTCTCTTGGTGAGTTACTCATTTGGGACCCTTTCCTAAAATGTACACTTTCTTATCTCTCTCTCCGATTTATTATTATTTAAAATAACGTTAGGCTAGTTAATATTAACTTTTAGCTACCATCAGTTCCAATTTAATCTGTGTGACTCTACCGTTGCTTTTGAAAATGGGTGTTCAATCCATTTATTTTAATATGAATATATTGTTTAATATAATGTTTGTAAATAGTTATAGGTTTTGTAAATAAATTTTATGTATTTGTTAAAGTACACACGGCTTTATTCTTTTTCGCGATCTTACCGGGCGTGTTCTTAAAGAATTAGATATCTCTGGACACAAGGAACTGGAAGTACTTTTCTAAACACCCCTTTTTCTGCACCCCAGAAGGAGGAATCTAAACTCTGTCTTCCTTAGGTTCTGTTCCGCACTAGATTCAATAAGTGTGGAAAGATTTGTTCTTCTAAACCACTGGAGGACCTCCAGAGGGACGGAATATATACAAACGCGTTAGACAATTTTATAAATTTAGGTTTTATCTATACAAAACCTAGATTTACGTGCGAAATCAGTCGCGCCTGTAAACAATAAGCAACATTTCAGTCTTGTTTGTAATTAAAGTTTTTCGAAGGCAATTCTGGTATAATGGTCCCTATCTGGGTAGAATGGTGTAGTAGGTGTAGTAGGCACTTGGGTGCAATTAGGAGGTACCGGTTCGAGACCCGGATCTAGTTGATTATGTTTACAGTAGCGAAATTTAGGTCTGTTTTAACTTTGATGAAAAGTTTGATTAAAAAAAAATATTTGCTTCGAATGGACTATCGAAGTATTGAAATTAAAAACATAATATTTGTTAATATAATGTAGGAAGAGTAAAAATTTAAATCGCTGTTGTGAAAACAACTGTAACTCATCGTGACTCATCACCACTTACACATTTCTATAAACTCGCTTTATCTTGGTGGGAGAGAGATAAATTTATTCATAAAAACTCTGTTATAAATAAAATGCTGTTCCAACTAGTAGAAACAGTCTAAAGATACGTCCGTCTCAGAGGCTAGGTGCGCTTCCAATGTGGATAATGCAATATCAGTTTATTGGGTTGCAAACCGTATTTTCTTACTGTAATTGCAAGTATTGGCTATTCCATTCTTCATCAGTTTATATAAAAAATGCGAAACAGCTCCTTAAATGCTGCTATCTGCAATGTAAAAACGGTATTCAAAATGTCGGTACTTGAAAACAATGTAGAGAAATCATTCGGTAGAATTTCATAGAAAGTCAAATAAGATTTTCCAATATTGAATGGGAAATCCAAAGTTTAATTCTAGAAAATGTACAAAATTGGAACATCTATTCGTGACCAATAGCTCTGGTATTGAGTATTTTATCTATACACATTTAAAATTACACATAAATAGTGAGAGATTGAATTTTATTCAACTGCGAGTTTCCGAAAGATATGTCAAAATACTCTCAGCCGTTTCATAACACTTCTTTGTCAGAAAAGAAACGAAATAATACTTTACAACAAAAAATGTCTCCGTCTTTTCACGTCAGATGCGAATGAATTTCAAACATACACAAAGCTTTTATTTAGAATTTCTGTGCGCTCACAGGATATAAATGCAGGTAGAAAAACAGAGAAATGACTTAATTTAAAATAACAACGTGTTTTAAAGTGATAACTCAACCAAGTGGGAATGTCTTATTATAATTAATTTCAGAAATGAAAAATTTCGGAAGAAAATCTTATACAGTAAAAAATAAATATCAGTTTAGAAAAACATCGAAAATATACCTTAAGTTTTCTTTGTAAATTCATCGAGAAAAAATGCACAATTTGAAAATAAATTCCAATCTGATCTCGGCGGAATTATAAAGCGAAAAATGTCGGTAAAATCGTCTACCAAACGGAAATGAACAGTAATAAGATGTTTCTTATTTTATAAAAATTGTTTCATTAACTTAATTTACCTAATTAACTAAGTACGGAAATTAACATGCATTTTATTTTAATAAAATGTGCGTTTATTAGCGCATTAAAAGAATCTGATGTTTGCAACACATGACTTACCCTACTGACTCAAATTCATTTTCTCTTTATTTCTTTAATAACTCATGAAATTGAGTTTAATGACACATAATAGCAGACATCACTATTTGGAATGACACTGAATATAGATAATACATTTAACACAGAATCTTTTAACGTAAGTTTAATGTGGTTTTTTGTAACCGTTTTTGTCAATTCAAGCTAGGTTCAAGGAGTTCGTATTAAAATTGAACTGGATGCAAGCAAACAAAATTTGATGTGGACTTTCTTTATATAATTCAATGAATTTACTGCTTTTACAGCAAAAAAAATCTGATGTGAGCAGTACATGACTTTCCTTATATAATGCAATGAATTAACTACTTTTACAGTAAAAAAAAATAAATTATTTTTATAGTAGTTATTTATATTCTTTCCAAAATATTGAATTTCCGTCAATGAGCCGTCATTTTCCAATGTCGTCATAATCAATGAGTCGTCATTGATTTAGAGTCCTTTTTAGCCATTTGGCGAGTTTTTCGTTAATTTAGCAACATTTAAAAAAGTCGCCAAGTTGGCAACATTCCACCAAATTCGTCGCCAAAATCTCCCCAAGCGTTATGGACGAAGAAATAAGTTATTCTTACAGCAGATAAATGACTATTGGTGTTCAAATACAAAAGTATTACTCAAAGTATCTTTTTTCATGAATGAAAGGAGCTAGATCCACGAGAATGATGCCACCCAATTTATCGCATGGTATTACATATGAAAAGTGAACATGTTTCTCAATAGGAAATATTTTGTTTTTATTTTATATGACTTTTTGATAATTTTTTTGAAAAATGTACAATATCTCGAGAACGGTTCATGTTAGCGTTCTAAAATTTATGTCAATCGTTTACTAATGAAACATTACACAGGAAATGTCTATTTGCGTAACTTTATTAGCTGTTTCATTTTTTGACGAATTTTTCAAAATTTCATTCGAAAATTTAGGGGGGTTCTGAACATTTGATTACGTATAAAACCAACAGGCTTCCAGTGTTTACGGATTGTGATTTTTGTACCAAATTTCGTACGAATCGGTCCATTCGTTCGTCAGTTATCGTCTCCACAGACTCACTGACACACACACACACACACACACATACTTTCACACACTCATACTTTAACACACACACACACACAGACATCACTTCAAAATGTTTGATTCGTGATCAGGGATGATTGAAACGTGCTCTCCCGTCGAAAACTCGAGTTCGAATTATCGATCCCGTCACAATACTTTCCTTATACATTGTGTATATAAGGAAAGTAATAATGTATAAGATCCACGGTACTGTGTTTTTATTGGTGAATTGTGCATTGGGCGATTTTCCGGATGACAATATGTAAAACGATTTCAAAGTACCCAATTATATTTAGCACAACTCTAAATTAATAATTATCAATATCGATAGCATCCTCAATAAGCGATAGAGTCCATATATTAAAATATTTTAATAATTAATTCAACAATTAGGTGTCATTTTCATTAATTTGGCTTCATTTTTGCAATTTTGGAGAAATTTTTTCCAATTTGGGCGAAATATCGCCAAGTTGGCAATACTTTGCTAGTTATATCGCCCAGTTTGCCATATACATCATACATCACCAAGTGTTACAGACAAACGGAAAGAAAAGCATTTCTTATATACTAGAATGTATGCCTGTCATACAACGGAAATCAGAATTTGCGAACATTACTATCAATTTTTATTTTTATCAATTTGGCGACATTTTTGTCACTTTGCCAACTATTAAAAAAGTCGCTAAGTGACATCCTGCTAAATTTTTCTCCAAGCGTTCCGGACGGAGAAATAGGCTATTCTTATAGTCTATTCTTATGTTCTTTCCAAGATATTGAACTTTCATCAATGAGTCGTCATTTCATTGATTCAGCATCAGTTTTATCAATTTGGCAAATTTGCATTCATTGGATGACATTTTCGTCAATTTGGTAACATTTCAAAAATTTTGTCTTTTAATATTCGTACGTCTTATAGGATGGTATTTATTTAATTAAATTACCTTTTTATTTATGATTTGTATCTTTAATTTTATGCTTAAATATTGAAGTAGACGTGATACCACTTTAATTATTAATTATTCACAAAACGTTTTTACGGGTTTCTGAAAAGTCGGAATGGCATATAAATGTTCTAAAAAACGTCTGAAGAGTGAAACCCTGCCCTTATTTCTCATAAATATGCATCCGTTTTATTTATTCATTGAGGTAATTTCATCCAATGAATCAACACACTCCTTTTTTCATAGCTTGTTCTACGTGTATTCCACAATCGTCTATGGATCATGAAGAACTAGTCTTTTTGCACATACCGGTTAAATGAATTGAACGTCTAAATAAATGGCACATTTTTATAACTCGATATGTAGTTGAAAGTAAAATGGTTTTCTTCAGGGCATAGTCTGTATCGCCCAAAATAGATGCTATATTTAATAGAAAAAATTGTAATGCGTGTCAAAAATCAGTCTTTTAATGGCATGGATTTGCGCATTTTAGACCTCTCTTCATCCACTAAGAATGCGCACTCTGTAAAGTAAAAAGAAAAAAATAACCACGCAAGCAGTGGCTTGATCTCTGCATATATCGCAGGTGTCATATCATTTCAATTTTTATTTGAAAAACTACCTAACCTATTTTGCTGAATTTTTTTTTACACATTTCATGTGATAATTAGAATATTCCATAAAAATTTCGAAGCAATGTGTGAATTTTAACTCCGCTTAAAAAATGCTTGAAAAATTAATAAAAACATAAATGTTTGAAAAACCCTTAGGGTTAAATGTATTTCAGGGTATAGTATAGGTTCAAAGTATTTCATTTTTTCAACTCGGGTAAAATCAGAAATTAATTTGGTGATATTATTCATTTACATTCCCACACGTTCCACAGACCGTTGCAACAACATACTAAAATGTCATTTCGATTAAAGTCATTTTTAAGGCAGTTATCGCGGGAACGGATAGACAGACAGTCAGAATGGCCCAAATCGTAAACACTTTTTAACTATGTTGAAAGTAGTAAAAGCCATGCTTGCTAATTGGCTAATTGGGCCGTGAAAAAATTTTCACTCTTACAGACAGGCGGACTTTAACCCATTTCGACCGATCAAAAGAAATGGCAAAAACATGGATTTTGGGGTTCGTCCAAAAATTGAATTAATTGCGTTAAATAAAATTTACATTCGAAAATTAGAGAATGGTATGTGGGATAATTTTGATCGTATGATAACTTTTTTTTTAACTCAATGGGATAGTAAAAATATTTTTATAATTGGCCGTATAAAAGTTACATTTTACATTATTTTACTAAAAGGTGTCACAAGATCCAAATTTGCGTACAATGATAGTTTCCCTCAATTAAAGTGTTTCTTAAATAGGACTTGTGGTTTTTTTAATACCCTGTATAGAGATTTGTAGATAATAAACATTTCTACCTAAACCACTTATTTTAGTGACATCTAAGTCCCTATGCATTGCTTTATCTTTGGAATATAAATGCTTTTATTTCACTGAAGCACAGTTACCTCTATTCGATATCTCTTAGATGCTCTATTGCCTCTGGAAGTCCGCATATTTGTCCCCTCGAAACAAATTACACAGAACTCCAGAAAACGACCCATTAAAATACCCTCGTTTGACCCCTCGCCAAAGCTCTTTCCGTTAATGAAGTTGACTGAGCTTTCGGCTCGCATTCAGGCCGTTCCGTCTAACAATGTGTACTTTGAATGGATTCCAGTCATGATGAGAACTCCATAGCTTAGGACCCTAATCTTATAGATTCCAATCTTTTGTTTATTCCCCATCGCTGGACAACGATTGAATCCGTTCTATGCGTTGTTATGGGTGTCATTTGAAATTAAAATTTACTGAAGTATGGTTCAACTCGAATTTTCCATACCAGAATCCATATTTTAATATCTTGTATCTTTTTCTGTTAATTTTGCACAAAATTTTTTGAGAAAGCTGTATTATTGGTCCAAATGATTACAATTATAACAGGTTAGACTTGATTTTAAAGGGCTTGGAATTTTTTTTTCGATTAATACCAAGTTTGGCCATGTACTCTTTCGGAGGAATAAATTGTCTCCCCGATGGACGGCTTCTATGTTTTGTTCTAGTTTCCGACGAGGTACGACTGACTCCAGTTTCGTAGCAGGTATGACTTGCTCCAGTTTCGTAAGAAGTACAATTAAGTTGAGTTCCGTATGAAGTTTGACTGCCTTGAGTTTCGTAAGAGGTACGAGGAACTCGTCCTACGGAACTCGAGTCAGTTGTACTACCTAGGAAACTCGACCAACCGCACCACCTACGAAACTCGAGCAAGCCGTACCACCTACGAAATTCAAGCCAGCCGTAGAAATACAACTCTACTCCTTCGCAAATACACACACTCACACAGAGAGAGGGGTCTGAAACAGGGGGATACGTACGATATTTGTGCTCTTTATCTTTTGATGAATAATAGAAGCAACCAATGTATAAGTAGTTTCGCTGCAAGAGGATTCGATGACGTGTGTGCCTTTTTTCGTCAAAATGCCTGCTGTCTCGTTTCCAGTGACAAGAAAACGTGGCATTTGAGGAGTTGCTTGCTTTTGACACAAATCGTTTGACTTTTAAAGAAGGATTAGCATTCTACGACATATATGAAAGTGGCGGTTTGATTATAATTTATAATAATCTGGATGGCCGCAAGGAAACACGAATCGTCAAAATTTGAATCATGAAACTCAGGATGTATTAATGGTTTCACTTCTTATGGCACACCTCGGCAACGCTTTGGGACTTTAGCTTTTTAGATGTACAGCACGTTAATCAGACAAGGACCCGCTATTAATGAAAGCAAAACAAAATATAAGGACATTACGAGCACTTCTACATTCATCAACTCTTTACTTGTGAACGGATACACTTTTTAAGTAGTCCCTCAGTTTCAGTACCCGAGTACTATGATAGTACTTATAACAGCAATTTCGAACCGATTGACAATGTCAAACAGATGCTCCTATGGATTTGAAGATTTACTTAGATTCCATCAAATAAATCTTAAAACCAAGGTAAACTTTATAAATCTCTTCTCTCTATAATTTTATATAGCAGCAAATTCTGAACACTTAAATGAACAAATTGAACCTGTTTGAGAGAAATACTCTCCAAAAGATATTAATTCTTCGAGATAATGAAATGTTACTTTTCCACGGGAAGCGCAATGTCAATCCATTTTCATGAAATACAGTAAGTTTATTTTAATCGGTTATAAGAAAGCAGAGGTTCATTTTCTGCCAGACTTAGTTTTCATAAATCTAATTCGAGTTATTGTTTGCTCACAAATGTATTGAAGTTTGTGAATCGTTGAGGAAAGTCGTGTTAATATTTTTTTTTTGTAAGTGTGGTTAATGCAGTTGCAAAATATCCGTTTCATTGCTTGCATAAAACATCGTAATTGACTTTATTAGACAAAAACCACATTAAATATTTAGTTTAAAATATTGCGTTGCAAGATAAGTTTTCCTCATACATAGTCTTAAATTCGTGTCTACTCGTATCTACTTCAAATACTCGTGTATCTTCAAATTGTAATTGTTACTTGAAAACTAGTTCCTATTGTTTCACTTCTAAAGACTCGAGTTACATGCAGCAGTGGACAAAGATGTTCCTAGAAACTTTATCTTACTTTGTTATTCAGTATTATAACCCTTTTCTCTTTCAATTTGAAAAGGTCGAGGTGCCTTTTGTATTTCGAAGTAATATTTTACAGTAATATAATATCTCGGTTTTCAGTAATGTTGTCATATTCTTATCTTTGTATATTTTTATTCGTTTTTATGAATATTAATCAAATCTAATATAAAAAAGTGGTACTATTTCGTAAAAGGATGTTAATGTTTTCTTTATAAGGAAAGTATTACTTTCGTGTCGAAAACATTTTACGATCTAATAGGAAATTGAGAATTTTTGAGGGATGTGATTATAAAATTTTAAGAAAATAATTCGATGTACACTGACTTCCAAACGTTAAGCACGCAATGCAAATTTTCATCTTCCGAAAGGGTATTTGAATTTGAGTGGCTGAAAATCGCCGCGAATGTAGATGGCAGTATGCAAATATCGTATGTTACAGCCAATAAAGATTGACTGTCCGGATATATGCTAATTAGGTAGTCGTTGAAGACGCCAGCTTTCTAAAGGGTTTGAGGAGGTGAATTTAAAAGCTGATACGAAGTGTTTATAACTTTTGTAGGATTATTTTTGATGATATTCGTGTTTCTATGGCTAAAAGAAAACAAATGACAGATAGTGAGCTCTGGCGTGCTGTCGAGCGCATTGAAGCAGGGCCGTTAATCAAAGATGTCGCAATTTTCTTTGGCGTTGATCATTCGGTAATTTATCGATTATGGAAACAATTCCCAACAGGTCAAACAGCTGTCCGGAGACCTGTGCCCGGTCGTCCAAGGGTTACCATCCCTCTGATGATCGGTATATTGTTATAGTAGCAAGCGGAATCGACGAGCGATCTCCACAACTGTTACATATATGGTTGCAGCAGCACTTGGTAAGATAATATCTGCCATTACTGTGCGCCGAAGGCTCCAGTTCTACTAACCGTCCAAGCTAGAAGGGCAAGATTAAATTGATGTCGTCAACATGTCAATTGAACTGTCTCAGATTGGTGCAACGTCCTGTTCACGGACGAGTCCAGATTTGCCTTGGAATCAGATGATAAGCGAGTAAGGGTCTGAAAAGAACGAGACACACGCAATCAGTCCAAGAACATCATCGAACATCACGCATTCAGAGGTGGCAGCGTCATGGTGTGGGCTGAAATTTTAATGGGATATCGAGCAGAGCTGCAAATCTTTAAAAGCGGTTCTGTGACGGCTGCGTGGTATCGAGATGACGACCTAGACCCCATTGTGAGACTCTATGCTGCAGCAGTTGGTCTTGATTTCCTCCTTATGGACGATAATGCCCGTCCCCATCGAACTGACATCGTTGACGAATACCTGGAAAGTAAGGATATTTCTCGTATGGTGTGGCCGGCGTATTCCACCGACCTTAATCCCATTGAAAACATTTGGGATGCTCTTGAGCTTGCTGTCTCTGCACGTTTACCTCCTCTAGCCAGTCTCCGAGAGTTGGAAACTGTCCTATTGAAGGAAAGGCCATTGTTCGCATCTGCGATAGTTGATCATCTCATTAAAAGCATGGAAAATCGTTGTAAAGTTTTTGTGGAGGTCCGTAGTGGTCATATTCCATATTAATGTATTTTGTTTGGTTTGTTTGCCTTTAAACATCATTTTGTTAATGACGCAAATGTGATGTCATCATATAACTTACGAAAAGTAAATATTTTTTTCATCTTTGTACATAATTCTTGTTTTCTTTAATGCATAAACACATTTGCTACCTTCCTGTACAATTTTGAGTTAATCAAAGCTTTACTTTTCCATTTTTGTTGAATTAACCGTCTGTGCTTAACTTTCGGAAGCCAGTGTATATCCCTGTCAGCCGGTCGGAATGTCCGCAGATGTTTGTACTTTCGAAGCTATAAATGATTGAAAGAAGATACAATTTGCTAGAGACAGGTTAAATTTTATTTCTGATTTTTCCCACTACCGTGTTCGGAACAAGAGTATTTTGTACTCTATTGAAACAGCTTCGAAACTACTAGTGCAATTGAAGCAAAATAAGATACTAAGACAGATTACTACGCGTATGTGAAAATACGTCACGTTTATTAAAACTTCCCAGTCGTATATATTTCATAAAATATATTTATGTTACAAATTGCTGTCATTTTAATTTTCACACGTTAAAAATTACTTTTGGAAAAATATTGTATTTTATAGACTCATATAATTAAAAATTAATACTGTTACGAATATGTTTCACTATGCACGGACCTTTCTTATATTCAAGACCTTTGTGTTATTCAACTAGAAAACTCCTTTACAGGCAGAAATTCCGATTACGTGAATGTAGGGTTGCCATGTAGGGTTGGCTCGATCTCTTGTTCGTTACGCTCGATAACCCTTCTTCTTCTTCGACCCAGACCGTCTGACCTGCCAGAAATGTATGAGGTATCTGTTTGGACGGCCGGTTAGTGCTACCCAATTTAAACCAGAACCCAATGGGGGAAGCATCCGTACCCTCCTTCCCCTACCACCAATCTCTCGGAAGGACTTACGGACCAGCATGTTTAACGTGATCATACTCTGCGTGAACAAGACGGCAGTTTTAGCAGTGGCGGGAATCGAACCTGGGCCGACCAAATGCAATTCTCGCGCGCTAACCACTGGGCTGTCGCGCCACTACTCGACAATCCTTGTAAGTTGCCTCCTACTCGCTGACGCTTGCAAGTGGTATGCGTTTTCTTATTGCCAGCCAAAGATGTGTGGCAGGAGGCCAAGTTGAATTTTTTTCAGAACCAGGACGAGGGGGGGGGGGGAAGATAATTTCGGGCTTGATTGACTTCATTATTTTAACTTAGCTGTGCGTATATGACGACATGGGAATTAAGAACACGTGCATTTTGTTTTCGGACTTTCTAGAGGGACCGGATTTGTTAACTGCGACTGTCATTTTATTCCGCCGACGTCACTCAATTTCCTTGGACGTCACTGGATTTTGTGTGCACAACTTAAATTCTTTGCGAATTTGTTTGCGCCTAGTATTGCCACTTCAAAATTAACAAACAATTCACTGTAATTCAAAAACTTTCTGTATTTTAGCAACTCCTCTCAAAGTTTACTCTGGACCGTGACATCGCGAATGATTAAACTTAATTCCCATGACGTCAAGCTAACAACTTTTTAATGGGTTGCCGGACTAAGTGCGCAATCGAATATTAAAGACCTTGGTCAGAACTCTGGCAGAAGTGAGATCGAGGTTTTTAAGAGCTCTGCACATTGTTTGTCAATAAAAATGTTAACTTCACGTAAAAAACGTTCAATTTTCTCCGTCTATTTTGGAATGTCCGCTACGATTCGGGTAGAATTTTGTGGTTTAATCAGCTATATAAATGGTAACATCTTTTTGACTCACCTTGTGCCTACATTCCTATACATTTACATCCTTTATAAAAAACAAAAAAATAAAAAAAAGCGAAACGTATCTAAAAGATATAAAAATATTTCTATAAAAATTTCGAATTTGAAAGTTTGAAAAAATATATTTTTCTTTTGTTTCAATATTCGAAAGCAACAATACAGTATCGAAACACTTTGGATAGTGTCATCTTCTCATTTCAGTGCATTTGTTTTGTCTTTTTGTCACCTTTTATTCACATATATTTATTTTATTTTCAGATCTTTTATACACTCGTAGTCACAGTTGGAACATTTCATCTGACTCCGGTCATCGATAACCAACGTGAGTTTTTCCACTTTATCTTATCGATTAGTTTCGTAGCAGATTTCGGCATAAAAAATAATTCTAAAGAGTTTCAGGTGATGGAGGGGCCGACCACTCGTTACTCCGGGGAATCTCTTCGATTGGATCTCGACTCTTCGATTTCGGTCTTTTTCTTTTAATTTTTTTCATGTATTTTAGTCTGTAAAAGAAAAAAAAAACTAACACTCTTAAAATGAAGATGAAACTTTATTTTATTAAGGCTTCTGATGGGTTCGAAAAGGCGGAAAAGTGAAACATTTTCAACTCCTATCGGAGTCAAAACATTCCTATATCACGTTCAATAAAATCTGTATGAAAATATTCAGCCTTCTTAGTCACTGGTGGAAGAGGGATTTTTCCAGGTTTGGAAAGACTTTTAGAAGAAATCGCATTTTTTTTTTCACTCCTAGGAAGAAATCAAAAATTGTCCCAGGATCGATATGAGTGAACAAAAAGTTAGCCTTCTAGGTCACTGGGAGGCTTCAAGAGTATCTAGAATGGCAAAAACTCGTCAGAGAATGATTACGTAGATGTTCAGGCAAAAGAGTCAATACCTTCAATGGCATATAATTTTTATATAAAAAGTTAAAGCCTTTATTTCCGATCGCTTAGTATTATGTAAGAATTTTAATCGTTCCTTAGTCAAAATATTTAGTTTTGTATGTGACAATGTCCCTGCAGAAACATACATTTCTGCTTTTTGAGATTCTGATTCCGAACCTCTATGATTTTTGTTTCATTTACAGATTATAGCTAATCGCTCCAGTATTAAAGTTAATATCGCTCATCAGATTACTTAAAAAATATTTTCTGTCTTATCAGATTTATAAATGTCATCTTTATGTTTTATAAAATCTCAAAAGTTTCATATATTTTTTATATGAATAACATCTATCTATACGTGAGGTTTTGTGGCGGAATTCGGAGCTTTAGAAAAACTGTAAATACTTTGGAAGCTCATACCTAAGCATCTAATAAGTAAAAATGTAAATAATTTTTCTTGTTTTATAAGAAATAGGATCCAGATTATGACTATTAAAAGCATTTCCATATTTTATTAATTTTAATTTATTTTTTGCAGGAAAACAAAATGAGCCCGTGCGAATGATTTTTTTTCATTTTTTTTTTCTTTACTTTCACTCAAAATATCTTTAGTAATATAACTATAAGAGATAGATATAAATAGTAAATATAAACAGTAACCGACAAAAATATGTGTTAGGAAATTTAGTTTTTTAATATATATTTATTTCTTAAAAAAAACTCTTATAATTTTTGATCAAGCGTCTTGTTAAAGAAGATTGAAAAATGTTCCGATATTCAAGTTTGTAATGTTTATATCTCAAAAACTAAAAGTGCTAGCTATGAACCACAGAAAAATAATTTGTAGTTCATATTCAAGTGCGTATTTGTGTGCCCCAGGCACGTTTATTGATTAACTCGAATGTAAGATCTTGTACATCGTATAAGTTTAATATATATACCGAAAAGCAAGTTAGTAAAATAATTTGATATTTTGACGTGAAGTCCATGATCGGAGCATCCAGATAAAATTGGTAGAAAAACTAAAGTACCAGATAGCTAGCTATAGAGAGTGAATAAACTTTACTGCAGTTTTATTTTTTATTTTCTAAATAGTGCACATTTTCAGCCTTTTTGATTGGGTGCACCCCTTCAAACGTAAAGTTTTGAATAATTCGATTTGAACCGTGGTTCTTATTCAAAGAATGTTCATTATATAAAATTGAAAAATAAATATACATATATTTTAGTCGTAAATTCTTTCTCTAAGCATTCTAAATGTTTCGGTATAGAACCTATCCCCTCTTACAAATGAAGATATTAACATTTATTTTTTCTGGGGTTTTCTTATAGAATTACTGAACCTTGTACTACATTCATTTTCTCCATTTAACGCAAAAAGAGCGTTTCTCATTTATTCGACTAATTGAACAATTTTGTGTACTTCAGTTGCAAAACAAAAATGGCAGGAAAATTCTAGTTTTATCCTTTTTTACTTTTCAACAGTCTTTCAAGACATCAAATTTTTGTCTGTTTTTCGTATTAAAGAGAGTTATCCAAACATTCAATATCTCGAACATTTTTGTTTTGAGTGTCTCCTGAAATGTACATTTCAGAATAATCCGACTTTTACGTCAGTTGTTAGCCAACGATTAATTCGTATACTAAATATCGGATCTCTGTCTCAATTGAAGCAATGTGTTTTGCGTCTATTTGAAAAATTTGCGGCAGCCCTAAAATTATAAAAATTTGAAAACTGAAATTTTCTTCTTCCTTACTATTGAATGATCAATCTATTCTTGCACCAAATATGAAATTTATCGCGAAGTTGAGTATTTTTATTGTTTCACAATTAGAACATTTCGGTGAAGTCCCAAAAATGAGCATTTTTGAAAAATTCTATTCCTACAAGTGGGGAGGGTTATCAAACAATTGGACCATGTACCGAATTACAAATTTCTATCTCTTTTAAAAAAAGTTTTTTCCCGTTTATTCGGTAAATCGAATATTTTGGTGTGCAAATCCCTAAAGTTTCAAATAATGGTAAACTAAAATTATATATATATATTTTTTCATTCGAACCATTCCATTTTTTCCATTACTCTTACGCTAATTCACTTTCGAAGTTTTGGTGTTGAACACTCTCCCTCCTCTAATGAAAACGTTTGAACGTTTGATTTTTCTCATGGGGTTTTATCAAAAGATTGACCCGTATACCACATTTTAGATCTCTATCTTACTTAAAAGAAGGCGATTTCAATTTTTCGATAAATCGAACATTTTGTGTGCAGCACCTCTCAAGTAGCAAATATGGAAAAGCTGAAATTTCGTTTGTATGCTCACAAGCACCAGTTGCATTCGTTGTAGATATGTACTTTGTAGTTTAATCTAGTATATATAAAATTGAAAATCTGTCTGTCTGTGTGTTTGTTACGTTCCGTAAAACGCCTGCACCGAATTTCATGAAATGTTGTGAGTATTCTTGGAATGGCCCCACTTAAAATTGTGTCCATATTTCGTGTTTCTAGGATCGCATATCATCTAGATATTAATAAAAGACTCACAAATCTTCCATAGACATAGACGATATCTATAGACTTCCATAGACAGCCCACGATATTTTTCCCGCTAATTTATTTGAAGAAAATCATAGCATGTTGCTAAGCAACGGAATTAAATCCAATGAGATTATACAGCAGACGATTTAAATTAAATATTTTCCCTTTTAAATAATTAAGTTATACATATGAAAATAAATTTTATCGGAATTACATGTTTGACTGGATTACATTTTGGCATATGTAGATCCAATGTTACATGTTTCGTAAATTTATTTACAAAAGGGACTTGGGCATTTTATTCTTCAGATGTGACTATGAAACTAATTTTGCATAACTAGAACTGATATTTTTCTATTTCTTTTTGGGAGAAATAAATTAAAAAATTTAATAAAATGTTTTAAATACCAATTTCATTCAGAATACTATAAGAATTTCCCATAATTGTGAATTTTAAGTTTCTTTATATTATATATTCGGTGCGAAGAACGGGTATATTACTTTCTAATGTGCGCCTTTTCCTGTTCCAGTTCTGTTCGCTTTCGGTCTGATCGCGCTGTGCCTTTCCGGAATGTGCGTCATGTCCTCGGCTCTGCTTCTAGTGGGACTGTGTGCAGTAAGTGCATCGTCTGTTTACATTTCCTTTACATACAAAAGTACAGCGGTATTTATTTGTATACATCTAATGTTATTGTATTCGGTATCCGCCATTTTAAACTTATACACTTCTTATATTCAATGTAATTTATGCATAAATTGTAAATGGTGTTAACTACTGTATCATTATCAAACATTAATTGTTACGAAAAATACAAAATTATAAATTACATAATCATAATTACAATATCAATTATTAAATCAAATAATTATTTGGCAATTATTGTAATTATCATTTTCTTAATTCATAATCCACTTTAAAAATAAAAAAATAAATTATTCACAAAATAATTTGAAATTCATATATTTATTTAACTTGTAATAATTTGTGTTTTTAAAAGTTTTGTAACATTTAAAAATAATATTTATTTAGAAAACAAAATTAACTAGCCGCCTTCGACGACCAACCTGGTCGTTTTTTAAAAATATTTTAACTTGCAATAGCTTTCTTGCAGAAACTTTTCACCGCATATACGTCCGCTACACAACCGCAGGGTGCATCGGGTGTAATGTGCCCTAACTAAGCTTATAAGTACAAATAATCCAACAGCTCAAGCGTAATACGTTCTGACAAAACAGCTACGCGAAACCATCGTCCACTACGCAACATCCGTTAGCTCATGCATGATATTTATTGCAGGGTCTTTAAAGCTAAACTCTAGCATGATTAGAAACTGAAATAGGGACAAGTGACTGCTTGTTTGAAGTTAGAGCGAACTTTTTAAAGAAATTAAGGTCATAAACAAAATTAATAAAAAGCGATAATCCATTAAAACTGTCAAAAATAATACTGTGTTAAATTATTTACTATACCACTCCATAACGAAATATAATTCATTTACGGCACACTAAACTCCCTGACAAAACGTACCTGTCAAACTCTATCTACTTTGAAGCGAGATATTAAATGTATAATTCTTATAAAGCGACAGGAAGTATTGGAGAAATTTGACTTATATTTTTTCAGATATAAAATTTTCTTCTATTTGGCGACATTTTCTAAAATTCGCCAAGTTGGCAATATTTTTTCAAAATGTGTCGCTCTGATTGAAAGAAGAACGGATACAAAAAGGAGGACTTTTTTAAGGCAGTATAACACGTAACGGGTTGTAGCGTTGCTTTCTGTCGTCGTTTTGCTGTGACGCAAGATTAACGAATCTAGAGTACCTATTACACACACGCTACTTTCTGACGAATGATAAACGTGCGGCTTTTTTCCCGACCGTTGATCATGTTGCTCTAAACTTTCGGGTGAATCGGGGTGTTTGAGTTCATCAAACTGGCCGCTCAGTGGACGAGGAGATGTTTTATCGTCGACACGTGTCATGAAGAGTACCGGAGGTGTCTCGCAAAGAGGATCTAGATTGACTCTACTGAAATTTGAAAACTAGTAATGTTAAAAAGCGCGGAAAGAAATGTGCGTGTATGCAATGCTGATAATTTACAGAATTATGAATATGCGGTGAAACCCGGTTAAAGGGACAACCCATGTGACTGGGACAACAGGGCCCTTTATGAAAAGGCCCTTTATGAAAATCGTATGATCACTTTAGGAGATGTGATCTCTTTAGCCAGGTGGTTAATATACTCAAGTAGTCACTTTGCCATGTTTCACTGTATCTTCAGATTTTCTCTGTTTATTAAGTTACAACAGTTGACTAAGGAAAAACATGTTGAGAAAATGTCGATCTACTGATTCATTTAGCTTTGACCACACTTGCGCATGCGCTGCACATTATCAGAAAAGTTGAAAGTGCTGAAAGCAGATTCCACGATTGTACTGAAAGCGGTTTACACGATTATGCTTTGCGCAGAAAGCAGACGTCCGATTATGAAACACGGTTGATATCGGCACTACAAGCTGATGGGGTGTTTCTGATCATTTTAGTCTATCTCCCGGTCATCTTCGAATGGACATCATAAAACAGCACTATAACTGGCTACATATGTTGGGTCTTTCATTAAACCCTGTTGTGCATAAAATTATAAAAGAAGACATAATAATTAGTTTAAAGAAAATTAGCTTATTAAATTGATACTTGATAAATTCAAAGAACAAATTGTATAACTCTGCTCACAGGCAGGCAAATCAGGAAGAATTAACAAGTTTAAATTAAATTTAATCACAGACATACTTATAATTTTAGATTAATAAACTTAGTTTAATTAAAGAATCAGTATAAAAACGTTACTCTAGATGAAACCTATTTAAATCCCATCATAAAATATTAACAATAGAATATTAAATTTTAAAATTATAATTTTTCCCAGGCTCTAAAAATTTAGGAAGGTTTAGAAAATTGCTCTCTAGAAAAAGACCATTGACATTTAAAATTTAAAGAATGTAAATTATCATATTGTTAATTTCTAAACTTAAATCGGAATAATTAAATATTCTAAAGAATATTCACCCCTCGGGGAAATCAAGGATCGTTGAGTCATTGGATAAGCTGGGTAGTAGTCTGAAAAAGTTTAGAGAATTCCATGTAGATCGGACAGATGCTGTTGCTTTGTTCCGGACCCAGGGGGAAAGAATCACGATTTTCGGCCTAACTGCTACATCAGGAACTCTGGGATCTTCCTAACTGACAGCCAGAGAACATAAGACATCTTCGATCCGGAGCTCAGTTATCATATAGACACACGTAACACTTTAAAGGCGGATTACTCAAAAAATCGCGCAATATTTAAAATTCCGAAGACGAACAGAACTCCACTTTAAAAACAAAAAATCAAATGTTCCTTAGAAAAAACATCGCGACAAAGCGCGATTTTTGCGCAACCGAAAATGAGGAATTAAACTGAAACATTCCGCGAGCGTATTTATACAAATGAAAATCGAAAGAAGTTTAGAAAACAAGCAGCAATTAAAATCAGATTACCGAAATTAGAGTTGCCAAAATTATAACTCAAAACTCCGATAGCAGACGCTCTGGAAAAACGCAAGCCAATTAAAATAATTCACGAATTCCGAAAAGGCGCGAAATCACTTAGCATCAATCGCTGTAAAAAAAAAAAAAAAAAAAAAAAAAAAAAAAAACGCGCTAAACCAAGAATTTCAAAATAGCCGCAACTGAAATTTTTGAAACGCACTGAACATGAAAATAACTGGAAACTGTAGAACAAATACAATTTCTAACCAAAATGGGAAAATGAAGCATCAAATTAAAATGAACTTTAAGGGGAATTAAATAATCATCTTTATAAATTTACAAATCAAAAGTAATATTAATTTAGGAAATGGAACATTTATAATTAAGTATATTATAAGGAAAATTAATTTAGAAGATTAAAAAAATTTTAATTAACGAATAAATAAATAAATATTATTTAAATATTACCAAATTGAGAATATTGAGCCAGGGAAAAATAAATAAAAGGAAATTGCAAACCCCCAAATAAATTCTAAAGCAACCCAACACATATATAATACAGCCTTTATACTCAATTCTTCCTGAATACGCGAGAGCCAGAAGACTCGCAGAATTACATTTTATATTTATAAACAACTTTTAAGAATTAAAACTTTTTATATACGTTAGAGTGCTTTGAATATCTAGTTTATACTTTTTTCTTCTTCTTAGGACAACAGAGCTTTTCTAGTGCCATGGATAGTCTGCATTTTGTTGACAACCCTCATGGACATCTTCCTCTCCATCTATTTCATAATAGAAGATGTAAGAGATACCTTTTCAAATATGTAGGATTTTCTTTTATGCCTAAAATAATTTGTTAAGACTGCTATCTAAAATAATAGAAAATCGAAATACTTCGTGAGTAGCGTAGCAGCACTTAGTGGACTTGCATATAAATTATGAAATAGAAGAAGCAACTTGTAGCTCTTTTAAAGCTCTGCAAGGATATATAATTGGATTTAAGATCGGACCCTTGGGTTTCAAAATAAGGTGGTTATCATTTTTATATTTTTAAATATTTTAAAAAGATTGTTCTAATTTGGATATTTTATCATTTTAAACTATTCTGAAAAGGTGGTTTTAATTTCGATATTTTGAACCAATGTTTCTTTCCAGCATGCCTCCGAGGGGGGGCTCCCCCCAGAAATACTTCATGTTAACCTGGTTTTTATTTGTGGCACAGCATATATATATATATATATATATATATATATATATATAATATACACATACACACACACACACATATATATATATATATATATTTAGAGTAAATAGAAACCTTTTCCCCTAAAATTTCATTCGCCCCCTTCCCGGCCAAAAAGTCTAAAAGAAACACTGTTTTGAAAATGTCTAAAGAAAACAAACCGCTCACAAAGAAATGTTATTCACGCCAAATTATTTCGACCCAAGTTGGACTGGAGCTGAATTTATCTTTAGATACATATCTGACGACTTTCGTGAGTTTTCGACGAGTCCTTGAACATGCAACTTTCGATAAGCCAATTAGCTTGAACGACGATATTGTAAATCATGTTTGACTTTATATCTTTGACTCAATTTAATGGCAGAGTCCATTAACCTGTGTATCTACTAAGGGTTATTCGCTTTATCCTTATACAAATTAAATAATCCTTTATATTGCTGATAAGCTATTAGCAATTTAATGTTACTTTTATTTTACAATGAGAGAAGAGTGTATAACGAAGTGGGTGTCCCGATCTTTCTCTCTCTCAGTAACGGCAAATCTTATTTCATATTAGAATAAATTAATGAAATAAATTTATTAAATATTTTAAAAATATTTTTTTGTTTACTTTCAGTCTCGTGATCCTGTATTAGCTATTCTGTTTGTCACAGATATTATTGTGTGTACCTTAAATGTAAGTATACGAAAATATGTGCATTTCTTTTTTCTCGCATTATTGCATACATAAATGTTTTATTAACTACTTCAGAAACCTCGCATTCAATCGATGGTAGATTTTTCAATCCTTTTAAAAACTACAGAAGGCATATATGGAATGTATAATAGCATTTTTAAACTAACTGCGAATCCCATGAAACGATAAAAATAATAAATATGACAAAAATTAAAAGCGTGCTCTTCAGCATCCACATGCTCATCTCTGTCACCGAATCTTCTATTGACGGCAAGCACCCATACCTGACTGGTGTTTGGCTCAACTCGACTTCCTCATACTAGAATCCATTTTCAAATTTCTTTCCTTTTTGCAAGAAAAAATGTAAAAAATATGTATTGATGGTCCAAATGATCACAACTATAACAAATGACTCTTCATTTAAGAAGGCTTGATAAAATCTCTTGATTGATACTAAGTTTGACAATATCACGAACACAAAAATTGTATGGAATTTATTTTTCACTCCAATGAAATTGTTATATTTCGGGATTATTAAGTGATAAATAACCCTCTTTATGCATCATTATGTCCATTTATGTCCTATGCTGTCATTGTGTTAAGAAAATATAACATTTCGAAACAATTTCGAAGTTTCACTCAAATTTATAACAAAATTCATTTTATCTAGTTCTAGATCTTTTAATAACAAAGCCGGCTGTAAAGTTTCGTGAAAATCTATCAATATGTGTGGCAGCTATCGCGTGCATAAGAAAAACAGACAGGCATTACTCTAAAGTCAGTCAAAATGTGTTTAGGAGGTCCTAAAATATATATGGATATATAAAGCTCTAGTACTATTATTAAAATAAATTAGATGAGCACATCCAATTCCTCCATGATTTGGTTAATCATTCAATTACTTCTATTGTATAAAGAATTGAGATCATTTTGAAAAGAACAACTTGCAACTCGTAGAAATATATATATTTTTCACTGATGCTGGTGAGATGGAAAAATACGGCTTGAGAAAGTCGAGTGGAGACTATCTCCAGATATTTTTATTTCATAAGTGAATTTAAAAGGATTTTAAAATGAGCATAAATGAGAATTTCTTTTTCTTTTCGATTAATATGAGTACATTTTATTCAGTTATCTGTTTTAATTAAAAATTATTCATACCTAAATTAGTTTCAAGGCTACATGTCTCCGAGAATAAACCGCATTTGCGGGAACCATTTTTTTTAATTACCCAGGCCAACCGGCTCAGCCCATAAATGTAGAGCAGTTACAATGGACGACCGGGGAAAAAACAGAAATAACACACAGATATTTAAGTTTCGCAGGTACATCAAAATAAAATTTGGTGAAAACCAAAATGATATAGTGAATGAGCAAGGTATGTCTAATTTAAATTTGGAAATAATTAGGAATTTAGAACCAAGTAAAAGCCAAATAAAATGTATTAAATTCCTAAAAAAACATTAAAGAAAACAAACAAAAATAAATAATACATAAATAAGAGAAACAGGAGAACAAAACATTTCGAGTAATATAGAAAGTGAACAACCTTAATCGGAAAATATAAAAAAACTAATGCCACTTATACGCAGAAAACAGCTTCCCTTGATTTGAAATTTCTTTGCCAATTATAAATACAATTTCTCAATTCATCCATAGAGTTTTTATTTTTGCAGATCAGATAGATTGGTTTGCAGTGGCTGGACTAGTATGGTGATACGTTTTTTAGAAGGTTGGCAATCAAGCGTTTAATGTTCAACATTATCCTTAGCATTACAGTTACATTTATTATTAAATCTATAGAGATATTTAGAAAATGGACCATGATTGGTTATAAAGTAAACAAGATATTTATAAAAATTGTGACCTACACTAGCAATGGGAAGGAAAGATTCAATCTAAGAGATTTATTCTTGAATGAAGAAACAGAAGTATTCAACAGATGCTATCAAGTGGCAATGAAAATATTTTTACAAAATGTTGAGAAACAGGAGTAAGGGAGAGGAATATGACTGGGCTCTCTTTCCGATGAGGCAATTTTTGCTTCCTAATCAGCAAATTCATTTCTCTTGTATAACTGGCCAACATTGGATTTAACTCATCTGATCTGGACCTCGTTTTTCTTGTAATAAAAGGAATTTTTGATAATTTTAATAAATTCGAATTTGTTATTTATGAAATTTAAAGCTAAGATTGAAGATAAGCTGTCGGTATAGATACTGCCAAACATTTTAGGATACATAACCCAGTCGAAAGCTTATTTTATTTGAACTAATTTCTGATTAAAAATCTGAATTTATTTCTTTTAATTTATAAAAAAACAACTTTCCAATTCTCCACTCTTGATGATACACATCGAACGTCCAATTTTATCTTCCATTTTAGATTCATTGGTATATGTTTCGTAGATTGGAGAAAAATAATGATCATAATCGGGAGAAAGAAATGAAACGGTTAGCTGAGGGAATATAAAGAACAATTAAAATCAAATAAGATTGGAGAAAGAATATTATATTCGGAAAAGATGTCAACCCATTTTTTTCCCCAAATAAGTATTTTTTATTTTATATATTAAGTAGAATTTATTTATTTATTAATTTATTTATTATTTGTTTAAAACAAATGATATCCATTTTATTTTATAATACCAATAGTTGGCCGTCATTATTATATTGCAGGCAACTATTACCATTACTTGTAGGTCTGGGTCGATTGATCTTGACAGTGGCAAATTGGGTAACATTGACGAGCCATTTGGCGAAATATCGCCGTAAGCGAGTTTGGGGAACTTCTTGAATTTTGTAAATTGGTTAAAATTTCGTCGAGTTTTCTAGAAATTTACACAAAGGGTATATGAGATAGTCGTCGTTCAATTAGGAGGAGGTGGTGGTACTGTTTTTTGAATGAATGTTTATTAAATACGTTTTATATTGTATCTGGGAGTTGTTTTGGAACCTTGTAAGATAGTTAGAGTTATCAGCTGTACAGTGTTCTTCTTTTCGCTTATTCATGTTTTGAAATAAATCGTTAGTTACCTAGAAATTATCAGTTAGTTATAGTTAGTTATTGATTTGACTCATTCTTGTATCTCGAGAATACATCCACGATGCCACGGGATACGTTTTAACAATATGTTACGTGCTTTTATTATATCGTCCTTCCTATAATAAAATTATAAATGTGCAACAGTGGTAATTTTGACTTAAAATAAACATATTAGTTTACTATTCAATTACTAGAATATAACCTTGACGTGACGTTGCTATGATGTCAGTTTGTTATGGGAGAAGAGGCTTGACATGACATCCCGTGACTATGCTCAGGGAATCGAAAATATCCTATCAATGTGCTTCAAATCTTTAAGATCGTAACTACGCAGGTTCTATTAAGCACTAGAAGGTATGCCAGTCATACGACGGAATTCAAAATTTATAAATCATGACCTACCATGCAATGTATTAGTTTCAAAACTAGTAAATTGCATGCAAGTTGTTTTAACATGAGGCAGACGACGCATAACGCAAATAGTAGCATTATGTTATTTTAGAGTGTAAAATATTGTGGTGTCTAATTTTGAGCCTAAATATTGTCGTGCCTAAATAGATTTAAAACATTACTTTAAACGTGCGTCATCGAATGAACTGTCAATCCAATTTTCTCAATATTTTACTGCGACCTGTCTTTTATATAAATCGTAATGTACTTAGAAATAGTAATATACTTAATGTAGAACTTTACAAATAATGTAATGCATATTTTAAGCCATATACATTTTTGAAACGGATTCGTCAATTATCAAACAGGCTTTACAGAGTAGTACTTTCCGACCTTGTGACTTCTCATACCGGTACATGACGAATATGTACCTTTTCCGGGTACCTAGAGATAGCAGTAGTTCATGTGAGTAAATGCAGTAAAACAAGAATACTTGGAGCCGGAATGGAGCAGCGTCCATTTCGACAATAAGAGCTTGCAATTTCATCCCAGTAGTTCAACGGTAGAGTGTCGGCTGGACAGTTTGGAGATCCAGGGTTCGATTCTCGGTTGGGGCAGCAAGGCTTTTTACAATGGTGCCCAAACGTATCAACCCTGTAGGTTAGTACAAAGATGTCAGACGTCTAAAAGTGACCTTAGTACGACTAGTACTGATTCTGAGGACTCTTGACGATTGAGCGCCGATTTCAAATTGAGAGGATAACGATCTTTGTTATATTTGAATAATGTATAAACAAAGATCGAAGCAGAGATATAGAACATTCGACAGGGTCACGCCATACCTCAGAAAAATAGCGTGTCATTGACATATCATTAACCAGATGACTGGCATTTTCATAAATTATTTTTTGACTCATTTTAATTCCATTTTTACAAAAACTTTCATCGTTTGAAAACATCCGTTGAAATCAGACACTCCCCTGATTTTTCAAATGATATCTTAATCAGTCTTCCACAGATTTTATTCTTCTCTTTTCCTTATTCATGTGAGAAAAAATAATTGTAAAGAATTTTGAATTGCGTGTGAGTGTTTTTTTTCATAACATGATAACTAATGCTGTGTTATCCTTTTTCAGATTTATTGCATTCTATGTGTGATATCTCAATACCAGGAGTACAGTGCAGGACGGGGAAGGCCAGAGGACTGCATACGTATAGAGGTACGTTTGATTAAGAGTGTTAATTGCCGTTATTTTATTCTATTCCAATGCAACCGTGTATAAAAAAATAATGAATCGATGGTATTAAAAGCCCCCACCATTAAAATAGTTATTCTCATTTAAAACGTTTTTAGTCATCAGAAACATTAATAATTATTTTTGATATACATTTCAGTACAAAAGAAATTTTCTATTCCTGATTTTCAAATTTTAAAAATGTAGATTTTTGTGTAGAGTATAAAAATGTCCCATATCCCTCTAGGGGGTCAAAATAGCGATAATAATAAGCTCACATGTTCATTTTTCGTCAAGCAATGACCTCTATCTGCTTCTTCCATAATGAGACACGTTACCGGAGAAAGAGATAGAAGGAAAAAGATGATTATGGTGCTTTTCCCACTGAGCCGTTCTGGAAACGTCAGGATATATAACGTAGACGGTGTCTATCCAAATAATTTACGATCTAGACATTTATGAAACAGTATGGTAGACACGTCAACCCAATAAAACTTTAAAATCAAAATTAACCAAACAATAGGTTGAAAAGCCCTTTATTAAAAAATCTCTTTATTACTACGTACAGAATTACACGGTTAAACCGCTTTTGGGAATCACTATGCCCTTCATCGGTGGCGAAGCGTGAAGTGCAAAGGAAACAAAGAATGACAAAAATACAAAATAATATATTTTAAGCATTAATAGCTTTTTAAATAAATATCTGTTTCAGACATTAATATATTTTTTCTCTGGTAATAAATAAATGTAAAATGTATATAGATGTATATAAATGCATACGCATATTAAATCTTCAACCAATATTTCGGAAGAATGTTTCAGATGTTATTAGGATCACCACCAATTAGCATCTCATTAACTCTTTAAAAGCACATAATTTGATATATACTGTAAACATAATCCATTTTTATTACATTAATATTTATTTGAAAACTCCAGTAGTATTTTATTTTTCTTATTACTGTTTTACATAAAAATATTAGCGTATAATAAACAGCATTAGCATATAAAAAAAAGTATTAGCATGTTTGGTTTTGAAAAGGGCTTACCTCATGCACATTTCATTAAGATAGCAAACAAACACAATATAGCAAAACTAATTTAAATTTATGAGCACAACGGATGAGGTTGATGAAGATTAACATTTTATAGATATTAGTTTTATTTTCCCTGCAATAAATACATGGTATTGTATAGGGAAAGTATTGGAATCGTGTCGAAAATCGCAACGCGAGTTTTCGATGAATTTACACGCTTAGGAACCTCTAAAACACAAAAAAACTACTTTTAGCGTAACGCACGAACGTGTGTAGCGTGTGTCTGTGTGTAATATGTATCCAATATAATTCAAACTAATTTACTTAATTTCATAAAATTTTATATATGTAAGTCATTTGTGGATGACCTTGGTGCGGATTAGATTTTGGTATGATTCAGGATAAAAGAAACAGCCTTCTTTTGCGAAATGTCCCTCAAAAATCGAATGTATCCACTGAAACTAAAAAATTAATTGACCCACTTTCCCAAAATTTGATAGACTTGTGGGTAACCCTGGTACTGCGTAGATTTTGGTACGATTCGGGAAAAAGGAACCTGCCTTTTTTTTATCAAATGAACCGCAAAAATTAACAAAATCTGAAATGAAAGACTGCGTATTCTCAAATGTGTCCGTTAAATGCGCGTTTTATATGAAAATTTTGACGATAAAAAAGAATAAGACCCATTCCATTACTCTAGGACTAGCCGTTTCCGAGATATTTTAGTTTTTTGAATTTTTGCTTCTCCGCCTTTGAAAATGTGTCCAGTTCCCAAATGAAAACGAAAATTAAAAGTGCCAATTCAACGTTATTTTGTGCAATTAAACTCAGTTGAAGGAATTATTAATGAAATAAAGAGAAAATGAACTTTCGTCTGTAGGAAAAGTCATCTGCTGCTCACATCAGATTGTTAAAATGTATCGAACGATTAGTTAAAAAATGTTTACTTTTGGACTGTCGTCCTTTTCAAAATTAGCAATTCAATTAGAATTCGAGTTTTCGGTGGATTTGTTCGTTTTGGGTTCTCTAGAATTCGAGTGTAATATTTTATAAGGACGTCCGTTTGTGTCTATGACTTTCATGAAATTTGGCAATCCTTATGCATTACTCTGATTCTAATTAGATTTTGTACAATACATCGAAAATAATACTGAGTTTTACTGCTTTAAACGGCCTACATCAGTGAAAAGAAAGAACAGAAATAAAATGATGAATATATTCAATAAAATAAAATGATGAATATGAATATTTATAAAGAAATACTGGTTTTAAGTATATTTTAATAAGTAAGTATAAGTATATTTTAATTAATAAGTTTAATTAAAATAATATAAGTTTAAGTATATTTTAATATTAAGTATATATTAAATATTTTTTATAACAACGATTGAAACCGATTTCAAATCGCTATAGTGAACCATACAAGATATATTGTTTTTTGGCGGATTGACATCATTTTAAAGTAGACCAAGTTATCCAATAAAAGGTAGAATTATTTAAAAACTTCAAATTCCAAGTAATTTGAAATAAAGCTTTGTTTCATGTACTAGAAAGTATGCCCATCATATGGCGGAATTAAAAATAAAAATTTTCAAAGCATTGTCTCCTATTTAGCGTCATTATTATTAACTTTGTGATATTTTTATCAATTTGGCGACATTTTCTTCCATCTCGCAATATTTGAAAAAGTCGTCAGGTTTGTGACATCCGCTAAATTTTTCGCTATGCATTGCGTACGGGTGGAGAAAGGGGTTATTCTTATTTATAGTCGTTTACTGTGTTCTTTCCAAGATATTGAATTTTCTTAAATGAGTCGTCATTTCCTTTGATTTATTGTCATTTTTATCAATTTAACGACATTTTCGTCAATTTGGCAACATTTAAAAAAAAACTCGCCGACATCGCCAAAGTTTTGCCAAACATTACAGCCGGAGAAATAGGGTATTCTTATAGTAGATTCTTATATTATTTCCAAGATATGGAATTTTTATCAATTTGTTATCATTTTTATTGTTTTAGTGTCATTTCTATCAAATTGGCGGCATTTTTATTGATTTGGCGGCATTTTTATTAATTTGGCAACATTTTTGCCAATTTTTATCTAGTCAGACCCGCGAGCTTGTGTCCTAAATGTAATAAACTGAAAACATGCAAGAATAATATTTCCTATTTCTGTTTGAAGAAGCTTGAAATATTTTGAATGTTAAATCAAGACCTAACTGTATCCCGCGTTCCGTTGATAAACGAGCGCTGGACGCGGGATGTTTAAAACAGAATTATATTAATTAATCGCGGGATTAAAACAGAATTATGGTTAATACACACACTTTATAAGATCTAAAGCATCAACATGTTAGTTAGTTTAAATCGTAATTACACTATATAAATCATAGTCAAATAGAAACATTTTTATTACAAAATAGTTTTCAAGTCTTATTTCGTCGTCGATAGAGTTATTTCACTGTATATATAAAAGTTGCTAAAAAACCCCTCTAATCTGCAGCATTTATAGTATTTTGAAGTTTTCTGAATGCAATGTAAATAGTTGAATAACCACTTACATTTGAATTAATTATATGTAATGTGAACAGTTCACTAACCACTCTGATTTTATTTTTCTACTCATCAATTTCGCATTTTTTAAATTCTTGAAAAAGAATAGTTATATCCCTGTAAATATGTATTGAATATTACTTCATAAAGGTAGCTAGTGGAATATCTTTTAACACTTGCAAAAAGCCTTGAAGTATGCGAGCTGTGAAAGATTTCAAATTAAAACTGCAACGAATCATTATGAGATTAGAAGCATAAAAAATTCACTTCAATATTTGGGAATTCTTATACAAAAAAGTTGTAAATTTTTAGAATTTGAATATTAAATAAAACTCAGTATAGGAAAACAGTGAAATCAAAGTAACCCATCTCTCTAAATAGTAAAAACGTATTTAATAGACAGGAGCACGTTTCAATCGCAATGATGCAGTGCACGCTTGGATGAGCTGTTTAAAAGAGGTAGTTTGCTTGTTATTTGTTGGAAACTTAGTGAGCATGCGCGGCTAGAAAAGGGGCATTTTCCCTGTTACAGTTCGTTTTAATAATTGAATGGGTGATTCTGCAAATCTGCGTGACATATCACGTATGTACTCAAATTTTCATCTTTCTACCTATTGTCGGTCTCGAGTCAAAATGATTGCGGTAAATGTAGATTTCGCTTCGTTATGAATGGAAAATGGACATCGTCCATAACAAATATATAAATATATCCTAGATATCTAAGGTATGACATTTCATGATTTCCAGTATGTCATTTCATCGCTGATTAATAACACCCGCATCGAATTTGCGAGTTAAGGGTGAGTGTCAGTAAATCTGCCCTATCCTCGCTTTGTTAACTTTCGCCGAAATTCTGCTCAAACAGTTGCGAAATATTTTCTGATAGATAAAATGCAATGCTTAGATTATATTAAAACTAAATTTAATACCCAATAAAACATAGAATATATTTTTTATTTTAATTCAAAATATTTTTGGTGTTGCCATCTGTTGTAATTTAATTCATACCGATTAATTTTTTATTTTTTAATGAACACCGACTTTTTTTTTAATGAACATTTTTAAATTTCTATTCCTTCTAATACGCTATTAAATACAACAACAAATCATATATAATAATGCCACAGTCACGGAAACGTAATTGAACTTGGATTTGAAGATAAAGGAACTTGAAGACAAAGCTGCAGTCCTCAGTGATGTACAACCGCGGGAAAAAAAAAACCGCCCCACCCTCTGTTAATCGAGCATCGTTCATCGTAGAGAATATTGAATGATACCATTCGATTAGGAATAACATCCTCTACAAATAATGTGCGTAAAATTTGCATAAGGGGCCATCTTCATATCTAAACGCGCACAAACTGTGAAATTTCCAATGGCAATACCCAATTTTGACGTCACCCACAAGTTCTAGACCCCCAAATTAATCTAAATTCAAATTTTCACGCCGTTTCTATCTTTATATCCGAAGATATTCAATAATCCGGAATGTGCAATTTTCGGGGATCAGCTCCATATTGAAAAGCGCAATTTGAAGGGCAATGTTTCGTTGATTGACCAAAGCACTGTTGTAAATTATTGAACTATCCTCTTGACATTCAGCATTATGGCTTACCTCACAGCCAAAGGGTCGCAGGTTCGATTCCTGCATGAGAGGGTGAGCATTTTCATGGCTGGGTGTAGTGTTGTCTTGTGTGTGTGTGTCTGTTACTAAAGCAGTGGGCCTGTAATGGGTAGGATTATGTGAGCCTCAAATAGGGCACGATTATTAGGGGTAAAAAGCCGTACTGGGTACGTTGCTAAAAACTAATGGGGCATTCATGGCAGGGTCAATGAAAGAAAGAAGAAATAAAGAAGAATGAAATGTTTATTTTCGAATGTTATTTTATAACACTGTTTCAAAAACAATTTGAGATTAACAAATATCTGCTTTGTAATACAGTTAAATAATCGAAAATAAATTGAGAATGCAGTTATAGAATCATTTTACCTTTGAATAAGAGGTTCTTATGTTGTAATAACTATCATACTGAACCGCAATTATACAAATTCGTCTATTGATGTAAAGCTACGTGTTATGGTGTTTAGAATCACATAATTTTATAATTTGTTATTGTTTTATATAAATATTTTTTATTATATATTATCCCATAAATTTTGTGGGCGATTTCAACTCGCAGTAGCTTCGGAACTATTAATCGACAGTAACATAAGTAGATCCCATTTATAACAATACAAGATTTCACCCTTTAATACAGTAGCAGAATTACGTTGGTTAGGTTGCATCTATACAACACTGTTTATACAAAGTTTTTATTAAAACTGGGTAAAAATAAATGCCCGGTTTCTTAAATAAAGATAAACTTACAATTAATATAACTTTGTCAAATTAATCATTTTTTAAACTAATATACGACCCCTGAAATCATCGTGATGCTGAATATTTAAACATTTCGAATGAACTAGAGGTAGAAAGCACCAGGAATTTTACATAAACATATAAAAAGTCTTTGTGAATCGATTTTTATCAAAACATGTCCAGGTTTGTATTCATATTTTTTCGATTATTGATTTCATAATTAATATTTCATACAAACAATTATTTCCACATAAATAAAAATCACGTAAATGTGTTTGGGTTGTTTAGTAGTAATGTCATACAAATAATCAGCGTGAGCAGATAATTATTACAGAAGACATGGAAGTCTTGGAAACTAATTTAACATTAGGAGCTCAAAACTTTACATACTCACAACTCAGAAACGCTTCACCCAAATGACTTGAAAATTGGTATCACAGGTTGAATTTTGCTCTAGATTCGAACTATGTTGTCAAACTAGGGTGTTGCCTTTGAAAATTTCAAAGTTTGTGCGCGTTTAGATATGAAGACGGCCCCTTATGCAAATTTTACGCATATTAATTTGTAGAGGATGTTATTCCTAATCGAATGGTATCATTCAATTTTTTCTACGATGAACGATGCTCGATTAACAGAGGATGGGGTGTGTTTTGTTTCGCGGCTGTAGATTCAGATCCCCTTATCAAATTTATAGAATGAGAAAATACCTTTTTGTGATTGTGGCATTATTATATATGATCTGTTGTTGTATTTAATGCTGTATTAGAAGGAATAGATATTTAAAAGTGTTCATTAAAAAATAAAAATAATCGGTATGAATTAAATTACGACAACAGATAGCAACACCAAAAATATTTTGGATTAAAATAAAAAATATATTCTATGTTTTATTGGGTATTAAATTTAGTTTTAATATAATCTAAGCATTGTATTTTATCTTTCAGAAAATATTTCACAACTGTTTGAGCAGAATTTCGGCGAAAAACGTATGCCGCGAAAGTTAACAAAACGCGAATAGGGCAGAAGATTTGCTGACGCTCACCCTTAAGATTGGTTCATACAATAAAGAAAGGCTGTAAAGCGCCCCTTATGGGCGAGCTCTATGGCAGTTCTTCTAAAATTCAAATCGGCGGATTCCGTGACTAATAAATTATATATTTCATAGGAAAGAAAATACTAATTTTCATCTCGGTAGCAATATAACTTAAGGGGGGGGGGGGGGGTCAATATTTTTGTTCAATGCAGGCATAGCCACCCACCCTAGAGAGATAATCACTTTTCACACTTTCATTTGAGAATCCAACATCAACCAAAACTACCGAAATGGTGCTTCTTATTTCAGTTATTCTTTTTCTATTAGTCTTTATGAACTTCAGATGTCCTTATGGATTATGGGTCCCAAGTACAGTACGCGTAAGGACTATTAAAATAGGATTACTGTGACAGTAGGATGGTCTGTGATTGAAATAAGATGACTGCAACAGAGGAGACGTCCACGTTTTGTAACAGGCCCATTTTAACATTATTCAGCAAAATTTGTCACCACATATTTTACTGTAAAAGTCCCACGTTGATTACAACTTGCTTCACCCTACAGTATATCACCCTGCAGTATCTGAATATGCGTTCTAACTCAGTTGAAAAGCACTTTCTCACCTCCATCCCACGCATCATAGTACCCAAACTTAATACTTTTTTTTTACTTTTCGCATCATAATGTATATAGGGGAAATATTTGAAGGACGTCGAATTTAAGTTTTCTATGGATTTGCGTTTTTGCGGAGTCTAGAACACGAGTTAACTGTTATGCGCATAGCGTGTGCCTTTCCGCCTGTCGGTGCAATGTATGTACCCACTCTGTATCGAAAACTATCCATCCTATTATATGAAATTAGGTTGTCATGTCATTCATGCGTTTCCTTTAATACTGATTCGATTTTGATACAAATTCTATAAACAATATTTTTATTAATTTTTCAAAAATTCGGAAAATGATGAAATAAAAGAATAAATGATTTTAGATATATTAATTAAATTTTTTGCGTTTAATGCATTTTTTGATAAAATTCATATGATCATCCCTATTACGCTATTTTTTGATAAAATTCATATGATCATCCCTATTACGCTAGAATAAACTTTTTTCGACTTATTTTGGCAAGTTGGAATTCATTTAAAATATCCTCACTTTAAAACGAACCAGTTAATGGTAATTTCAAATGTATTCAACTAATGTGTCATTTTACACGATGCAATTAAAGAAAATATAAAAAGAATTACTGCATTTTGATTTCAGAGAAAAAGATGTGTTGCCCAAGTCAGATTTTCTGCAATCTGAAATGTTGATATCTTCTGGCGTTATTTACACCATCCAACTTATTATTAACATATGTTAGTTGACATTCCTGAGGCTGTTTTAGGAAAAATTAGACAAACATTTTAAGAATGATGTTTTAAATTGAAATACTTCAATTTTGAAGACCCAGGCCGTTCGACTCAACCTGGGGACGTGAGCAACTATTTGGACGGCCGGGAAAATACTTCAATGTGTAAAACATTTGAATGGACACTTTTTCTCATATTACTTATTTCATTATTTCCTTCCTTAAATGCATAGTATAATGTATAGGAAAAGTATTGCGACTGGGTTGAAAATTCGAATTCGAGTTTTCGACGGGAGAGCACATTTCAAGCATCCCTGAGCACGAATCAGACGTTTTTGAGATGATGTCTGTGTGTGTGTGTGTGTGTCAGTGAGTTTGTGGAGACCATGGCTCACGAACAAATAGAGCGATTCCAACAAAATTTGGTACAAAAATTACAATCCATGAATACTGGAAGCCTATTGTTTTTATACGCAATCAAATGTTCAGAATCCCCCAAAATTTTCGAGTGAAATTTAAAAAAAATCATTAAAAAATCAAACCTTTTTATATAGTTACGTAAGTAGTCATTTTTTGTGTAATTTTTTATTGGAAAACAATTGAGACAAATTTTAGAACGCTAGCATGAACCGTTCTCGTGACATCGCTAATTTTTTCATTATTGATTGAAAAGCGTCATTACCGTTCCTGTCATTGCTAATCCTGCCCATTTTATGTATTACAGCCCGAGCCCGAGATCCGCTGCATGCGTTTCAACTGGCCCTCCTTCCAGGCGCTGAACGGGCCTACTCCGGAGCCCACGGAGCAGCCGGAGAAGGAGCCGACGGGGTCTTTCCTCGACATCCCGGGGGTTTCCCAGTCCATCCCTCGAGGGCCTTGCCATAAATTGAACGATTCTGTCGGGTCGTGCGCCAGTACGAGACTCATTGTGGAAATATGCGAATCATTGAGTGGTCGTGTTTCTTGTTCATGTCGTACACTGCATGCGTGTGTTTTTGTTTTAGAGGGCACTGCATGACCGTATAGAATATAGATAGATTTTATGTTATGTCGTGCATGGCGTAGCCTCTATAGTACTAAATAGATTGAGGCTCATATAGATCGTTTTCATGTTATGTCATGCATGATAGCACACAGCTAATCAAGCATTTTTCGTCGTAGAATGCATGGTTGTAATGCACACAGTTAAACACCATAGGACGCTGTCCAGCGAACGCATTAAGCGCCTATTGTTGCACTCGTCGCTACTTCTACCGTGGATTTCAGAAGGAATGGATTGTTTCATAAATCAGGAGACGGCCGACATGCATTTCATGTACAGAGCTGTAGACGAGAATACGAGGAATTAATACGAATAATTTACCAAATCCGTATGCAGTTCCAAAACGACGGAGCGCTACCCATTTCAGCGTGGTTGTGCGAAACGCCTTGAATGCAGCATTTCCAGGATGATGGATTGGTCAGGGTGATCCCCTCACTTGACCGGCATACCCGATCTCTCATGTCTGGGCTTTTTCCTATCGGTCCATGTGAAAGCCTCATCTACGATAGCCCCATTGATTCCATTTAGGACCTCGTTGTCAGGATTTCTGATGCTGCTGCCACTGTACGAGAAATGCCTGGTGTTTTCGCCAATATACGACAATCACTACGTCGCAGGTGCGAGGCATTCATGTTGGTATTCTGTAAGTTATTCATTGCAATTTGTTTTATAATTTCTTTGATTTTTTGTTTTGAACAGTTTCTGTAAATTGTTCGTTAAAATCTGTTCTATAATTTCTTAACTTTATTCATACCTCCTCTGTCATTCTTGTGTTCCATCATTTCATACAACAGTACGTGCTAACCCCTAGTGCTTAAACGCTTGAGTTAGGACTATGCATTGTATGACAAAAAGTGGCTGTTAGGTCCCCTTAAAGTTTTGTGCCATCGTTTTGAATTACTCTGTATAGGCTGGAGCAACTTTTTTTCCAGTCAAAGGTTGTGCATTGCGTAAAGGAGGTTACTTTCTCTTCCATTTTTCGGGATCTTGAAATAATCTAAACATCCTGGAGTTCTTTCTTGGAAGATGGGTATAACGTTTTAGAAGCAGAGGTGCCCATTTTACAGCTAAATTACGCATTAAATATCAACCCTATAACATGCGAGCGCCATCGAAATAGAGCAGACAGGCGACAACTGACTAAATCGATTGTAGTATAAATGGCAGTTACATGTATATTCAGGAGCTTTAGGAATAGAAGGTTTTTGTGTCACTTTACAACTAACGTAGCCATTATACTAAGGAATAGAAATATAACCACAAGGCAATTTGGGATCGTACTTCCTGTGATATCTAATGAATATCTACAATATGTATGGTGACGTAGATAAAAACTGTCTCTAGAGAAATACCTACAAAGATGAAATATGTACTGTCATTTATGACATAGATAAAAACTCTTCCCGAATTTTAAATTTAGTTAATACGCAAGTAGGGGTTCATACTGAGTGGTAGTAGGCATTGAACAACATTGAAATAACCAGACTATTCTTAGTGATATCCCGGTCTAGGAGAAGACGTTCCAAGACTTAGAATCATACTTAAAAACCTATAGTCGAAAGTTAGTCGCAATCCTTTTGGATCGGTTTATCGACGTTTTCATTGGGGGAAGGGGAGAATAAGATTAAATTTATACGAAAAAGTGATCGTAGACCGAAGTTTTAGTCGGATCAATGCAACCTTCATGCATAGTACTAAAAAGTATAACCCGTTACATTTTCCATATGTAGGATGAGAATTTCCACTTCTGGTTCACTTTTCACTGAAATATTTTGTTGAAACATTTATTCCTTAAAATTGGCTATAAAGTTTAATTGTTGACTGATGTTAATTCACACACCACAGGTTGGGAACCTCTGCTCTATTGCTTTGATAAGACGGGTGCAACAGTTAATATCTAGTGCAATATATTGAAGATTTTAAGAACATATCACTTCATCCAGTTTTAATGTTATTGAAACTTAATTTTATTTTACATTCCTGTGTATCAACTGTGAAATTGTTGAGAAAGAATTGTTTTCTGTGCTCACAAATAGTATACCTCAATGTAGCATGATAGTACTAAATGTGCATGTGTGCTTTTGAAATGTGCTTTTGTAAATTATGTATTTAAAATTTAATTTGTATTGAATACAACGTCAATGCTACTCGATGTAATACATAAATCCTATACCGGTATAAAAATAACAGGTATACGCCTCCTTTAAAATTGCTTTGTATAAATATATATTTTTTTAAATGGCCAGGCACTTTGACCTTCGTCATTCGCCTTTATTACAGCGGCCAGAATGTAAACCATTTAGCCGTCCATTGACGTTGCCCCAGGCGCACCAGAGGGGGGGGGGGCGGATCACATTGCGCCCACAACACAAACATCCATGCCTTACGTGGGGCTCGAACCCACAACGTGGCGGTCGAGCGATTGCTACGGAAACGCTTGCCTTTGACCACTCGACAACCACGTCGGCGAGCTTTGTATAAAGAGGATTTATTTCAAATAGTCATGTTGCGACTCCATTATCTGTACGTCAAAATGTAAGTCGGTAGACTAAAGTTAGGGAACCATGGATTGAGAATGATATAGTTTGAAAATCAGTACGCTATTTTTTTGTTTTGGATTGCTTTTCATGAGAAAAATGAACAGAATATTTCCTAAACATTGTATTTCAAGTGAGATCTCTTCAGCAGTGATAACGCACTTGTATTGTCATTTGCGAGATTTTCTAAATGGATTGTGTAACTGCGTTATGGTAATCTGATCCCCCAGTGTGGTACAAATAATATTGATTCTAAAATTTTTAAACGGTTCCTCCGCAAAAAAGTCTGATAAGAAAGCGTTATGCCACCCGCTAATGCATCAAAAGAATACAATTCGGCTTTCCTAGGCCAAGATGTGGCAATGTTTATTTTATAATTTCTAACCAGAAAGCTCACCATGTCCAAGGTGGACAGAAATGGGATCCGTCTTTGTAAGGGAGCCCAAGATCACTTTAAAATAAATATCTAGAAAATTAGAAGTGGTGAAGGAAGTCGGAAGGGCCCAGGATTTGAAATTTCAACACACATCCTACTTTCCAGTAGTAAAAACTCAACTCCGGGATGAAGTTTATCGACAATAGTATCTGCGTCGAATGACGCAAATAGGATAACAGGATTGCTTTTTTTTAAGTCATTCCCGACTCTATAATGGGGCGTTTTTGCTACAAGAACCGTTAAAAAAATAAAATGTCTTTTAAAATGCTGAAACGAAGGATTCAATTGACATGCCAAAACAGATTGAAACTGATTTAAATTGGAAGTATGGGTGTTTGATCCACCGCATTATGCAGGGTTTCGTGCCAAATAGCAAGTTCAATATTTTGTATTATATTTATTTTACAAACATATAGGATTCACTGCGGGGGAAAGAAATTGTTTATATATTTATTTTTGGAAGGGATGAGATGTAGAGATACTGCCCAGATGGGTTTTTAGGGGACCTTTTTGAAAATGATATATACCTGTATAGGATTTATTATATTGGTTGATCCAAAAGCAAAGATTCCTATGTTATATAGTTGTGTTTCGCTTAACACGTTCGAGACGGTGTCGACTCATGGGGACCGACACCGAACTTTCCGTTCGGGGTCCTGAGGACTGACACTGAATTTTCTGTTAAGTCTGAGTCGGATTCTGTGAACCGGTTGTATCGAATCTGATACATGAACTTAATTTATAAAACATAAAAGTACACTTACAAAACTTAATTTATATAACATTAATAATACTGTTACAAAATTGTAATTTATATAACATAAAAATACACTTATATTTATTTCCTCTGTGTATTTTGTTGAAACATTTCAAACATAAAGTGAAATAGAACACTATCTTCTGTCCATACTCCATACGGTCAAACATCCACTCAGTTCTTGTTCTCAAAGTATATCAAAATCGTCTCGAGCGTGTTAAGGCTCATTACGTCGAAAAATGGAACATCAGGATTTTGTCACATTCTAATGATACTTTGTTGAAAAAAAATGCGTCTTGTTTAAGCATAACTGAATGCAAATATTAGAAACAAATATCTCTGTTTTTGATTCTGAAACTTTTTCAAATTGAAAATACACGTGTGCAGTGAAAAGAAATACAGTTCTTAAAAGTCGGGCATAAATAATCCATTAAAATGGAGTGGATTATTTAGTTCATTTAAAGGGTGCAATTAAAATATAATTATAGCGCATAATTAAAAGAAATGACTTGTCATCGTGATTCCATTGAATGATCATAACAAAAAAAATGTTTACTACATAATTCATTAGAAGCTGTTAATCGTTTATTATAACTGTATTTGTAATTTCATTGATTTCTTAACCTTAAACCTTTATTATTTTCATGTAATACGCATGCGTCATTCCTATCGGTCAAGTCATCAACCTTACCAGCCCGACTGCTTCTTCTGCCACTTTAATTTTGAGAAGCGTACTAAATTATATGAATTTGTTAACGATGTTTCTTTCTTTAAGCGTTCAAATTGTTTTCCAACACATTAAAATTAAAAAAAAGTATCGAACATTAAAATGTATGAATTCATTAGTGATAAATTATTTAGCCATTCCTTAATTGTAATGGCCATGCACGATTCATTTTTTAGTGATCTTATTAAGCCGTTTTAAGCAGTTAAAGATGAATACATATAATCAACAAGTACATTTGAATCGCAATTCTTATTATTAATAAGATTAAAACTTGACCATAATACTGGACAGTCCGTACAGTGCCAACTTCACAATGTTGAACGCTGCTTCAGATGCGAGTTGCACCTGTTTCAAGTTGGCTTTCATTTTTCAGAAAACACGCCAAGTACGCGATCCATGGAGACGGAGGACTTGCCATCCTGCGGTTAAAAAGAGCCATCGACACTGCTACAGTAAGCAACGCGGGGACATTAACTTGAGGACAATCTTTCCACTCAATCTTTTTTTATAAACATTTACTTCCAGCCAATGAGTTTGGTTGTGGAATCTTGGCGGGTGTGAATATTGTTGTAAATAAAATTTATTTATGGATTCTCGTAATTTCTTGTACTGACTGAGTTGATTTTATCTACATAAATGTTTCAAATGAGATGGATGCCATGGTAACTACTTGCATTGCAGGTTTTTTCACTATGAGGAATCCTCAGCGAATAGATGTTAGATGGGTCTTTTTCTGTAAACGGGAGTTTTACATGTCCCAGGTGTTTTAATAAAAGTTTGCATCACTCGGGACTGGACACGGACGGATTTTGGACACTGATCAGTTTTACTACAGTGTAGTTCATATTTGTCACCCATTAGCTGTAAAGATAATTTATATTTTTAATATTTAAAAATTTTATTAAATATCATTCCCCTGTGTGTCCCAACAGCCAAATAATGAAATCACAACTTCATTGACAAGCCTTCATTTTCTAGTTTTCTTTTATATGAATGTTTTATATTAAATTAGGCAATTTAAAATTAAAACAGTAATAAAAAAAATCCACTATGTATTACAGGAATATTTTAAATCAAGTTTTTACAATTGCCCCCTAGCTTTTTTGTCATTCACCTGTCTTTCAATTTTAACACCTCATTCTGTACATAGATATAGACTCAATATAATTAAAATATATTATTATTTCCTCTACTAAAGTCCATATTCACCATTTCATGAGTTCCACTATGTTTTAGCTATCATTCTGTGTAGGGAAATATCATAAAATGGAACATTTTAGAGTCTGTATTTTTATTCCTTGTCATTAACCTGTCTTTAATTATATTCTCAGGAATAAAAAAGTATATCATTTTTTTTTACTTATATACGTACCTGGTTACTGTAGCTAATTGGATATCAAGTTAGACTTAAATTCAAATAAAACTCATATTCAGAAAGTAAAATCACATGATTTGACATTCTCCTGCCGTCATTTACCTGTCCTTTTGGTAACTCTAAATATAAGATTGTAATTAAAGCAAAATGATATATATATATATATATATACATATATATATATACTAATAAAGCAGTTGCCTATATTAAGTGTTATTTCCCTGTCATGCTGTCATTTACTTGTCTAGAAAATAAAAATGTGCATTTTCTATTTAATTCCCCTAAAGTGATCGCTGCTACTGTTTTTTAACACTTTACAACAAAGTTGAAAAGTGTTTATGACTTTGTTCATTCTGTCTGTCTGTCTGTCTGTCTGTCTGTCTGTCCGTTAGCACGATAACTGCCGTAAAAATGAGTTTATCAAAATGAAATTTTAGTATGTTGTTCAGACGGTCTGTAGGACCTATGGGAATATAAATAAATAATATCACAAAATTAGTTTTTTATTGAACCCGGGTTGAAAAAATGAAATACATTGAACCCTATGGGACCTAATTTTTCAAACATTTTTTAAGTAAATTTAAAATTCACGAATTGCTTCGAAATTTTTAGGAAATATTCACATTATCCCATAGAATATATAAAAAAAAATTCAGTAAAATATGTTAAGTAGTTTTTTAATTAAAAAAATTATTTAATATAGGGAAAAAAACAAATTCAATTAAATTCTGACTTTGGGATATCTTACAGAAAGAAAAGAGAGAGATATTACATAATAAATATCTCTCCCTTTGTTTAAACGTTTTGCATATGGGAGTGGCTTCATATTTTAAAATAAATTTGGTAGATAACAATTTTTCATTTTTTTAAAATTTTATATAACTCTTCTTGATAAATTTAATTGATGGCATTTTAAATGCACTTTCCTACGTCCTAGAGAGTTAAAATTTGGTACACAGCTTAAATTTGTTGAACATTTTATTCGACAAAAATTTGATGGATCTTTAAATATAGATCATACATTTTTTTCGAAATGGCCTGAAAATAATCCCCGTTCACTTCTATAAATCATTGGTGTAATATTGTTAAAAATTCTGATGTGGACAGCACATGTCTTTCTCTGCAGACTCATATTCGTTCTCTTTATTTATTTAATGATAATTTGAGTTTATCTGCACAACATAAGTATTTTAAATGACATTGAATTTACACGTTAAACTTAAATTTGGTTCTCATTTGATAGCTGGACTTATTGTCAAAGGTGGCGTAGTGAAAACGCGAAAAAACTAGAATATCTCAAGAACGGCTAGTCCTAGAGTAATGGGGTTAGTCTTATTCTTTTTGTTGTCAAAAATCACATATAAAATAGGAATTTAATTGATGTAATTGAGCACACGTAGTCTTTTATTTTTATATATAACGATTTTTGCTGGCCATTTCGCAAAAATAGCCCGTTCCTTTTTCCCGAATCGTAGTAGAATAACCTACAAATGATTTATATACAAAATTTTGTTAAATTTGGTATATAAATCACTTGTAGGTTATTGAAATATTATACTCCAAATTTTGTTAAATTTGGTTCATTAGTTTTTAGCTAGAGTGGATAAAGGCAATTTCTGCGGCCATTTCGCAAAGAAGGCAGATTCTTTTATTACGAATCGTACTATAATCTAATGAACATCAGGATTTCCCATAAAAAACATACCTACCAAATTGTATGAAATTCGGTCCATTAGTTTTTCAATTAGAGTGGATGTAATATCCACACAGACACACAGAAACATACACAGATACACCCTTACACACACAGACGTCTTCCTAAAAGTAGTTTTTTCGTGTTCTAGAAGTCCCAAAACGTGTAGATCCTTTGAAAATTCGAGTTCCGATCTTCGGCACGATTCCAATACTTTGAGTATATACACATACACATATATATTATCTGTGTATTATCTGTGTATCTAAATTCCGTGCCTATGCAATTACAATAGTTGTGATTTTAAATGATCCCTAAACTTTTATTATTTCTTCAAGGAAGCCTAATTTTAACATATGCAGAATGCAAATATCTCAAGCGATTGTAAGATGAATTACATAAGAATTGCTGAATTTTTTTCACACAAAATTATTTAGCTTTGGAGTCTGGAATACAAGTTATATGAATGAAATATTCATTGATTTTTCATAAAGAATCAGATGATTTATATTTCGATACAGTTTTAAATATTTAAGTATAATAAATTACTGTAGTACTGTGATAATGTAAAAGATATTACCACTGAATGAATCACATTTTAGAAATTTTTAAATGAAATTACATTTCAGTTGGAAAGTGTTTCATAATCAATGCTTATGCATGATTGATCTTTCTTGTTTTTTCTTAATTTAAACCACCCATGTTAAAATATAATGCAGAAAATAGGTTGATAAATAGAAAAAAAATATTGTAACAAGAAAGATGAAAAAGCCCGTTTAAAGAAAATAACCCATATGCACTAGTAGCTATAAAATGGACTATGCTGCACAATTTTCCGACAAAAGTAGCTTCATCCTACAGCTGACATTGAATTTATTCCGCTTTGCTGCAGCAGGATTCATCGTTCAAAGATTTGGAAAGTGTTAGCACAAATATATGTATTTAATGCTAACAATTCATTTAACGGTGGTGCTAACGATAATTTAATAATTTTGCCCTCGTATATAATAAGGACAAATCTATCTCCCCGATGCCAGTTTCTTCAGTGGTAGCATGATTCTAAATATTGATCTTTCTTTGATAATTTTTTAAGATGATAATATTTCTTTTTTTCGTTTCATTGCATATTTTAAGCAGGAATGGATCCTCATAAAAAGGGACTCGACTCATTGTATGATTTATCACGGAATCTTTTTATAGGATGATTTATTGTTTTGGGGGGGATTGTAAGAAAATATGCTTCTTATTTCAATTTATTATTCAATTTTAAAAGTGAATATTTTAGGCCTGAAAATATCTGAAATTGGATGTTTTTCACAAATCTGTCCTATTTTTGATTAAGTTATATAAGTTATATAAAATGGAAAAATTTTGAAAGCTTTTGATAATTTTGCAGTTCGTTTTGTCATTTATTCTTTCATGTATTATTATTTTTTTTTTCAAATGGCCTTTCATGTATTATTAACACCTTTAGTCTCATTCGCAAATCCCTAGTATTAGGTGCAAAAATATTTAAATGTAATACGTTCTAATTAAGTACAGCAATTATTTCATAAAAGGCATCATCTCGTTCTCGATGCAAAACCTTCATTAACATGAAAAAGGCAGAAACCACCTCGACCGAAACAAGAGATATTTTAATATTTTTCTGTCACTGAGGTGGATGCTCCGTTCTGAAACAGACGGTTTCTGCCTCCAAAACAAGTTGGTGCCATTTATTAATAAAGTACTGTTGTATTTAATGAAGCTTTATTTTTCAGTTTTACTACATTAGTTTGAGCGTACTTTTGATTATGTCACATTTGCATAAAAATGTGTTTTATATTGGAAATTAAATATTGCTGCATGTTTTTGTCCAACCATCACATCTGTGCACATTTTTTTTCTTGCAGGAAAAAAATTAACTAAAGCAATAATAGAAACAATTTAACGTGGGCAGCACATGACTTTCCCTGCAATCTCATATTAACTTTATCTTTATTTCTTGAAAAATTCATTAAATTGAAGCACAAAATAATACCCGTAATTATTTTAAATGACACTGAATTGGCACTTTTAATTCAATTTTCGTTTCATCGGATAACAGGACTTATTCTCAAAACCGGTGTAACGAAAATATGAAAAACTAAAATATCTCGAAAACGGCTAGCTCTAGAGTATAATGGGGTTGGTCTTATTCTTTTCATCGTCCAAAATTGCATATAAAATAAGCATTTAATGGATATATTTGTGCATACTTTTATTACAGATTTTGGCGATTTTTGCCGGCCATTTCCAAAAAAAAGGCAGTTTTTTTTTATCCCAAATCGTACCAAAATATAATCAGCACCAGAGTAACCTGCAAGTGACTTATCTATACAATTTAATGAAATTGGGTCAATTAGTTTTTGAGCTAGATTGGATACAAATTCTACCCAGACCCACACAGACGTCACGCTATAAATAGGTTTTTCGTGTTTTAGAGATCCCAAAATGTCGAAAACTCGAATTGCGATATTCGACAAGATTCCAATACTTTCTCTATACATTACCATGTATTGTAGCAAAAGTAAAAAGAAATAAAAATGATTCAAATATGAATTTTCAGTTAAGTTTAGTTTTTTAACTTTTAAAGAATGTTTTATTTTAAAAAGCGGAACTTTTTGAAGTGAAACTTCTATGGGCGCGAATCGACTCTCAATTGCTATGGAAATGGGTCATCACGGAGTGGAGGGATGCAAAGGAAGTGACATACTGCCACGAATACGTAACAAAACAGGTGGCTGGCATATCTGCTGACCTCCACACAGAATACAATATGTATTTGTATCTTCTGATTTCATACCATCTTTAATTCCCCTTCTTCTGCATTATAAAGCATTTTTGGTAAAAAAAAATCTATTTAAAAAATTGAGCCAAACTGATCCGATTACTTAGAAAAGGTCAAGATGTGTTGATGAAATAAGCATGTTTTTAACTCAAGAAAAAATATTCAAAACCATAATTATCCGCCTCTTAGTTATTAAAATTATTTAAAACTTGATAACTGAGAACATTCGTGTTCTTCTTTAAGAGTAGCAGTGGAATACTCAACATGCCGAATAGTGAGCTTTTAACATTATCATTGCAATTTAGAATTTAGTTCCTCTTGGGTTTTCGCTTCTCCTTTAGGTTTAGAACCTAAACCTAAAAGATGATTTATTGTAGTAACTCTCTTTCCCACATAAGTTTCACTGTAAGGTCACAGTTTTTTTCTATGATATTAAACTGATTTAGGAAGGAAATGACATAATGCATTAAAAGAAACTAGCGCACTTTAAAAAAATATCTATGAATACATGTAAAAATATAACATATGAGTCATTCCATTTCTATGAAACAAAAGAAAGAAATTGAACAATAAGGAACACTAGAACAATGTAAATAAACACAAATAATGCAATGCAGCATACAGCTGGATCCTCTTCGTCAGTGCAACAGAACCAATTCATCCGAAGTCTGCTGCTCGTGTTATGTATTCTTATTGACGTGGCTCTAGTTTTTCCCATCCTTCACACTACGTGTATTTTATTTATTGAAATGAACAAAGTTCAATGAATATTTAAAAGCAGAGCCCAGTTCATCTCTTGTCCCCAGATGGACCCAACTAATGATTTTATTTATAAATATCTTATATTAAAAGGGGTTTAACGATGTTGTCATTGAAGAAACCCCCCTAAAATATCAGGCCCCTTCCCCCGAAATTATACAAATGGGTCTGCGTCTTTAAGCAGTAAGTTTCGTCTATTTCAACCTCTTTTTGCTAGGAGCAGGCCTAAATTGCCAAACAGCATTATGAAGCGAAAAATAAGAGTGAACATATAGACGATTTTATTTCTGTATAAAAATCAAAGCAAATGAATATATCCATTAAGGAAAAATCCACGAAGCGTCCATTCTGCAATATCCAGATCACGAGACATCCTTATCCTTCAAGCCTCAACGGACAAGCTAAGCAAACTCCATTCGAAGCGAAATCGGCATTTGCTTCAATTTTGGGATCTCCTTGACACGAAACTGCAATAGATAAGAATGGGCATACATACGTGAAAGTACACGCAACTGTGCAGAATCACCATTTCAATGATTAGAACGAACTATAACCGGAATAACTGATCCTTTTTAAACTGCGCAGGCTCACTACACTTCCAGTAAACAACACAAGCCAACAACTCTTAAATAGTTCATCGAAACGTCTGCATTTACATCCATTGTGATTGAAACGTGCTCCTGTATATAATAAAACATTTTTGCTATTTAATGGGTTTACCTTGATTTCATTGTTTTTCAGTATTATAACGTGTTTAATTTAATATTCAAATTCTGACAACTTTATAGGCTTTCTTGTATCAGGACGCTCAAATATTGAAATTAATTTTTTGTAGTTCTGATCTTATGATTTATGTGTTAAATGAAGTCTCAATGTGATATCTTTTACAGCCCTCATACTTATGTGCGTGTCCATTTAAAACTTGACTTTTTGCTCGTATAGGTATATTGAAGTTTGTGTACCGTTGAACCATAAAGAAGTCTGCGGGTAAGAAATCTCATTACACGTACCAGAAATGTTTGTTTGTTAATGAAGTAAGTAAGTCATCGCCCCAAAAGATGTCGAAATGAAAAGCCTCGGACAATATTTCAAAACGCGTAATAATATCGGACCGTTCTGATAGAATATTTGACAGCCCTGTGCCAGAAAACGTAACGAAGACGGGGCATTTAGGAATGAGATGCTGGGCAACGACAGACACAAACTGGTCATCATTCGAATAACAGTTTTTTTTTTTATTTCTAATCAAATACGTCATTTTAGCGAACCCCTCGGTAAGGCCTACTGTGAGGGCTCGAAAATATAAAAACGTAATTGTTCCTTTATAAATACTACAATATTGTCTCTTGGGATGGAGTTAAAACTTTGTCTGAGGAACGTCAAACTTGTTCCAGAGAGGAGGCGCTGGTGTAATATAAGTCACTTCGCATTGTGTGTATTTCTGGGGCTAAAGGGCTCGTGTTGAATCTATATAAATGAAATTGAAAATCTGTCCGTATATGTGTTTGCCTCAGCATCACGCGTGAACTGCTGCACAGAATTTCATGAAATTTTGTGGGTAGCCATGAAAGGGTTCCATTTAAAATTCAGTCCTTATTTTGAGTTTCTAGGATGAGAGGTTATCCAGATATTAAAATAAAACGAACTTCTCGTACAGATAGTATTATGCAGACGATATGTTGACCTCGCATTGATTTGAAGAAAAAAATATATGATGTAGCTTAGCAACGGAATTAAATCCAATGTATTTATACAGCAGAAAATATCATTAAATCTCTTCTGATTTAGATGATAAAAACGTGTATTTAAATATTGCATTTTTGATTGCATTGATCCATTACGGGCTTCGAAGTTAAAGATTACGGGTATTATTGATATTTTCAATTTCTTAGGTGATCTGCTTTAAGTGCCCATTTTGGCATTGATCTTTAAACTCACATAGAGTTCAGCCAATTGTTGAAACTGAATAAAACGTCTGATGTGGGCAGCACATGACGTTTCCTACAGAATCAAATTCATTTTATCTTTATTTCTTTAATAATTCATTAAATTGAGTTTTATTACGCAAAATAACACTTAATTACTTATTATAAATTAACCTGAATTGCAATTTTAATTCAATTTTCGTTTTCATATGGTAACTGGACGTATTTTCAAAGAAAATGCGACAAAAACTAAAATATCTTAAGAACTGCAAATCCTAGAGTAATGGGGTGGGTGTGATTCTTTTTATTGCCAAATATTACGTATAAAACAAGCACTTAATAGATGCATATGTGCACACCTAATTTTTCGTTCTAGATTTTGATGATTTTTGCTGGCCATTTTGTGAAAAAAGAGGCAGATCCCGAATCTATCCCGAATCGCACCAAAATCTAATCAGCACCAGAATAACCCGCAAGTGACTTATTGACCCAATTTTGTGAAATGGAGCCAATTAGTTTTTAAATTGGAGTAAATACATGCGATTTTTGCGGGTCATTTCGCAAAAAAGGCAAATTCTTTTACCCCGAGTCGTACTAAAATCTAATAAGCACCGTGGTGACCTACAAGTAACTTATCTAGACAATTTCATAAAATTGAGTCGATTCCTTTTCGAGTTAGAGAGGATACGTACATTGTACAGACAGGCAGACATCGAAAGATAGAGAGAGATGTCAGTTAAAAATAGATTTTTCGTATTTTAGGTGTCCCAAAACGCGTAGATCGTCGAAAACTCGAGTTGCTATGTTCAACATGATTCCAATACTTTTTTTATACATTACCATTATTGTAGGGAAAGTAAAATGGTACGGGTATATCTTCTAATACCATTTTCGAGCTTTTATCTCGGCATATGTGGATCTAATTTCACAGTACTTTCATTTCGGCATATATTGATCCAAATATTTATAAATTATTTTATTATATTTATAAAGTATTTTTTATAAATTTGTTTACAAAATTTATTATATAATGCATATTTTGGTTAGAGCTGAATTATATGACCCATCAAGTTAGAGAGAGTAAGTCTCTTTTCTTCCAGGGTATGAGCAGAAACTGAAAACTTGAGATCAAATGTTTAAGGTATTAAACTTAATAAATGGGTTTGTTTAAGGGTCTAGGGGAGCGTCCATCCATTGCGTTATGCCAGGAGTTGGTATAAATTTTGATAAGGAGTCTTATAAGAAATAGTAGCATCGAATGGGAGGGGTATGGATATTAGGAGCGAATGGGAGGGTCGCCAGGAATGGAAGCCAGTGGGTTCCTGTTTCCTCGTGCGTGGCCATGGTGTACTTGGAAGGGCGGACTTTGCTGGTTTGTAAAATTAAGTTTTGATTTGAAATCTTTCACATCTTGCATATTTCATACACGCTAGTCTATTTAAAGCCTTACTTTTTGCTGGTATGTATTTAAACGGTTCATTTTGCTGAAAAAGAAGAATCAGAGCAATGCTAAATAGAACTCAATATTCATAGGTATTCATAGGTATATGAGGGTCACGCTGAAACTTGAGATACGGCTAAGTGGTACAAGTTAAACTTACCATCTCTTAGGACTGTTCAAAGTACTTCCCTCCAGCATCAATGCACTTTTGTAAGCGAATTTTTCAAAGATTAAATGCTTCAAGCCATCCATTTCTTGGAATCAATGAAAAATATGCTTTTATAGCTTCATCAATCTCACATTCGGAATGAAAACGACGCCCAAGCATTTTTTTTTTTTTTAGATTAAAAAATAGCCAAAAGTCACACATAGCAAGATCAGGAGAATAGGGTGGATGTTCTATCACTTTGGTGTTTTTCTGTTCAAGAAATGCGACTGTCATTCTTGCTGAAAGAGAAGATGCATTGTCATGGTGAAGCATGAATCCCCTAACATTCACTTCCTGAAGAATTTCTGGAAGACAGTGGTGCACCAGTTATGTGTAACTGTCTTCTGTCCCTCTAGCTTTATGGTTTTGACAAGACCTATACTTCTGAAGAACACGGCATACATTACTTTTTTTTTATTGCTCGTTGTCTTTTCACCACTGTTGGTTTGGGGTCATCTTCAAAGACCCATATTTTACTTTCTTGACGCGTTGGAATATCAAAACACAGTATTAAGTTTCATCACTAATTATGATTTTAGAAATAATGCGGTGTCCATCAACATTAAGTCATTTTAGGGTTTCTTTACTGATTCTGACATTCTCCGCGTTTTGGTATTTTGTTAAATTATGGGGGAGCCAACGACATACTAATTTTTTCATAAGCAGCTCTTCATGAATCATTTTACGTATAGCTGCGGATCCAATGTTAAGTTTCTTCTGTATCATTTGGCAGGTACAGCGATTATCACAATGACACATTTTCTGAGATTACAGCTGACAAAGGTCTCCCTATGTGTTTTGCATCCAGGAGAGAATTTCGGCCTCTTCTAAACTCTGTAAACCATCTGAATACAGTGGCATTAGATGGAGCATCCTTTCCATATGATAATTGTAGACGTTGAAGACATTCTTCTTGATTTAGGCCCACTTTAAAATCATAGAAAATCATAGTTCGGTAATGCTCTCGCGTCAACTGCATTTTCTTTTCTTTCAAAATTTATTCTACGATAGCTAAATTGCAATTGTTGCCACACATTATCGTCTGTGGACATAAAGGAGTTCAAATTTAAATATCCGATTGATATTTTTTTCTAGCACATATCGTCTGACCCTGTCTCAAAAATTTCAGTGTGACCCTATTATACCTTTCGATTTGTCTTGGCCTCCTTGTATTCTGTACCGTGTTCTACAACTAGTAAAAAATACTTATTAATTCTACTGAGGAACTTTCATTTAAGAATACTTAAAAACGCATAGACTAACCACTACGCTTTTCTGTTGTGTGCCATAAGAAGAAACGGAACTCGATTCCCGTGCGTGACACTTAAATATCATTTTCGAAGAATTATGTGTGGTGCTTTGGAGCTTTTCATCCATAGTAATTAAGAGTGACCCACTACCCTCTAACTCCATAAGAACTTTTCATTTTCGAGTCATTCATTTTTAAAATTGATTTAAAGGAATTATCTTCCGAAGTCGACAACGGCCCGTTCAAGATCGTCCAATAGGCGTATCGAAGTAGATTTGTTTCGATAAATACAAAGGCCCGTTATTTGAGTAATAGTTTCTCGAATAATAACGTTCAAACAACTGTTATTTTTGTATAACATATTTCACTGTTATTCCACTATCCCATACACATATAAAACATTGTTCCGAGACCACCATTTTTCTCCATAGGAAATAAAGAAATGAATCTATTCAGTGCAGAATATTTGTTCTATTCTTACAAAAAAAGAAAAAGAAACAGATAACGATTCCCAGAGTTTTACGCAATGTGCGCAAAATAGGAGAGCGATATAGGTATATTTGTTCTTTGAGGAGCGCCCTCATCTCAGACATCCACGCAGACGGACTCAAGTACTCTCATTTAGTAGCCGGAACATTGAAGAATATGAAATATCTCCGTCGAAGAAAGGGATTTAGAAAAAACGACGTTGACAAAGCACGAACGGGCTGGCTGTAGATTGAATTCTCGGCCCCATTCAAATAGATTGAACTAGATCTAAAGCTTTTCTGAGAATGGCGGGCACAAAATTCGTAAAGATTCTCTCTCATCAGCCCAATAGCAAACCTAAAAAATTCTGGTGTGGGCAGCACATGACTTTCCTTATACAGGGTGTCCCCACAACATTGAACTCGGCTTTTATTCCTTAAATATTGATCTTAGACATATATAATAAATTACAAAGTTGCTTAAAAAAAGGGTACAGAATTTTATGAAATCGATTAAAATTTTCAAGGGAATTAAATTTTAAGAAATATAAAATTTAAATTTTTATACGGCCCCCCGTGCAAAAACATTTCCAATGCGTAAACTGTGCCCCATACACTAATAAAGTGATGTACAAAATTTCAGCAGTTCATCATAAAAAGTTCCTGAGATATAAAAAGACAAAAATGCTGACTTAAACCACTTTTCGATGGATCGACATGGGTTCTCAGAGGGGACAAATCATGTCGACAGATAGCGTTTCAGGGGTCATGCAGAAATTACGAAAGAAAACAATGATTAGATAAATAAATAATAATTTTGCTATTTATTGGTACAAAAGTATCTACACTGTGTAGAAATAATAACTTTACACAAAGATTACAAAGCTTGTTTAAAATGTTTTCCATCCATGCCAAAGATCCATTAAAGATAAGAATCAGATATTATTTGCCTATGATGTATTTCTGCGTTACGTCATTTGCACTCTTGCTGCAATCATTTACATTTTAATGTGTGATTAATCCCTCACCGAATTTGTTTAAACATATCACTGGAACTTTTTATGAATAAATACTGAAATTTTGTACATCATCTTATTAGTGTATGGGGCACATTTTACCCATTGGAAATGTTTTGGTACGGCGGCCATATAAAAATTTAAATTTTGTATTTCTTCAAATTTAATCCCCTGAACATTTTTATCGATTTCATAAAATTATGTACCTTATTTTACGCAGCTTTGTAATTTATTATATATGACTAAGATCAATATTTAAGGAATAAAAGTCGAGGTCAATGTTTTGGTGACACCCTGTATAATACAATGAATTGACTCCTTTTACAGTCAAAACATAAGGCATAAGATCCACGGCATTGTGTTCTTAACGTTGAATTGTACATTGGGCAATTTTCTGGATAACAACGAGTAATACTATTTCAAAGTACCCAATTAACTTATATTTCGCGCAACTATAAATAAACAATTATCAATATGGATAGCTTAATAAACGATATAGTCCATATATTAAAATATTTTAATAATTAATTCGTCAATAAGGCGTCATTTTCATTAATTATGCGTTAGTATTGCAATTTTGACGATATTTTTGTCAATCTGGGACGATATATCGACAAGTTGGCAGTACTTTGCTAAATTATTCGCCAAGTTCACCAAATGCATCTCCAAATGTGACTGACAAACAGAGAGATGATCGTATATACGAGAATATATGCCCGTCATATGACGTAAATCAGGACTTTGCGAGACAGTTACTTCAGATTGGGCGTTATTGTTATCAATTTGACGACATTTTTTTTCACTTTGGCCACATCTAAAATAATCGCCAAGTTGGTGACGTCCCGCTAAATTTCTCGCCAAGCGTTACGAACTGGGTTATTCTTATTCTCTACTCTTATGTCTTTTCCAAGATATTGAAATTTTATGAATTGGCCAATTTTTATCAATTACGTGATAATTTCGACAATTTTGCAACATTTAAAAAGTCAGCAAGTTGTAGATACTCCGACATTTTGCCAAACGTTACGGATGAAAAAATAGGTTATTCTTATAATTGATCCTTATATTCTTTCCAAGATATTGAATTTTCGCCAACTAGTTGGCATTTTCATTGATTTGGCGTCATTTTTATCAATTTGGCGAAATGTTCGCTAATTTGGCAACATTTTTAAAAAGTCGCTAAGTTGGCGATATTCCGCAAATTCGTCGTCCAAATATCGCCTAGCGTGATGAACGGAGAAATAAATTGTTCTTATAGCAAATAAATGACTATTGGCGTCCAAATACAAAAGTCCCAAAGTATATTTTCTTATGAATGAAACGAACTAAATCCACGACAATGATGTCACCGAATTTATCGCATGATATTACATACCACACACTCACACATACAGATCATCTCAAAAGGGAACACATTTCACAATAGTTAATATTTTTTTTATTTTATGTGATTTTTTAATAATTTTATTTGTAAAATGCGCAATATCTCGATAAAGGTTCATTGTAGCGTTCTGAAGTTTATGTCAATCGTTTTCTAGTGAAAAATTACATAAGAAATGACTGTTTGTTTATTCAAAATTGTATTGTGATGATTATTTCAAAATTTCACTCTAAAATTTACGGGGATTCTGAACATACTATTGCGTTTAAAAACAGTAGGCTTCCAGTATTCACTGATTATAATTTTTGTACCAAATTCTGTTCGAATCGCTCCTTTCGTTCGTGTGATGTTTATTTAATTTAATTTATTCAATTTACGCGGCAACTACAGATAAAATCCAGTTACAGTAGCCACTCAAATATAAAAAGAACAGAATATAAAATACAAGAAGAGTTTAAAATACAAGAATACTAAGTAGTATACATGTCAAGCACATTCAAACAGGCTTTTTTAAAACAGGCAGGAGTCAAATGATATCCATATCAGTACAATATGTATTATATAGATCAATAAATTTATAGATAGAATAACATTTAATGTAATTGTGTTTAAGAGTAGTATTCTGAAACAAAGTTTTTCCCTAGTATTATTAACAGGTATATGAAATTCCAGGCAAGAAAGTCAAGTGGGGAATCTCCACAGTCTCACTGACACACACTCACACACACACATCACCTCAAAAACGTTTGATTTGTATCCACGGATGCTTGAAACGTGCTCTCGCGTCGGAAACTCGAATTCGAATTTTCGATCCCATCACAATTCTTTCCTTATACATTATACTATGAAGGAAAGTAGTACGCCATACCCGATCCATACCATGCATTACAAAACATCTCCCCCCTCTAACAAATAAAACTACTATATATGACCCTATAATAAACGCGAACTACTTTTGACCTGCAAGATCCTTCTCACAAAAGTAAAATTCTATACGACCCCTGAGGAAATGCATGTCCCACGAACGTTGAAACTCGCTTTATTTTGAATCGAGGATGTTAAATTAATAATTTTTACAAAGCAACGGTTTATTGGACAGATATATTAAAATATCACCGGGTGGGTGATATTTCTTCAGATGGATCGCCGAGCGTGACAGGTCAATATTGACTTTCCTTATACTTTTAGGTTCAGCAGTTTTCCTTCCATTTTTCTCTGCGGAAAAATGGAAGGAAAGAAAAGGATTTTTTGGAAATTGAAAAGCGACATAATGAAACGACTTTTAAATTTCGGAAGATACGGCTCCGGGCGACTTAAAAAGAGTTCCTAAAATAGGAATGCAACGGTGTGTCCAATCCTATTTTTTTTTTCTTTTTTCTGCCACTGCGAGAGACATTCGGAACGACTGATTTTAATCCAGTTACTTTTTTATACCCGTTGCCAAAACATTAGATAAACGCGAGACGACTGGTTAATCCTCGTTCAACCGCAATCGTTTTAAACTGCTATCTCTTACCGCGTTATGTATCTAATGTCGGCGTGAGATTTGTATTGTTTTATACTGAAATAAATGAATGACTCGCGCGTGACCTGGGAGAAGAAAGATATCTTGCAATTGCTTTGAAGAAACGCAATAGGTAAAACCGATTGCTTCAAAGTACGGGTATTCCTTGCAAGCACCATCCTTGAGGTTCCTAGATGTTATAGTTACGTATATAAATGATTTAATCAAAATTTGATCCCGCAAAAGTATCTCTGAATTGAATCGGCCTACAGAAATCTACTTGCCTCGCGTTTCATCCGACAGGATAGGGCGATATGTATTTGGAGGAAGGACTCGTTAGATATAAAGGACTCGTTAGTAAACATGGGCGCTCATAGAGGAGGCCAAAAAGAGGCTCTTGCCCTCCCCTCGATCTTCCAGGTCACAAAGTTGGGTACCAAACTAGCCAACATTGTGCATTTTATTTCTGAGTTTGCCTCACTGGCATCAGTGGTTTATCTCGTCCTGGGACCCGTTTTATGGGCGCCCATGTCAGTAAGTCCTTTCTACATACTAATGTATGGTACGCGTATAAATGGGGGCGTAGAAGGCTTGGCAGTTCTCGAATTTTATTTAATGTTATGAATATTATTTATTGCAACTGCCTGTTCTAAGATACAAGAACCTTATTGAGACTTCCCTTTATGGTGCAATGCAGACGAAAACCCCGAAGTTCGTTTAGAGATACTTTAGTCCAGGAAATGGCGGCTCTCTAAAAATATCTGCGATTAAACAGCGGGGAGGTCATGATAGAACGAACTCGCGATTCTGATAGGATGCGATATGCCATTTATGGGTCTTCTCGTTACGTCAATGGGACAAAAATTCGTATTAAATAAATTCGGTGGCATAAACCGAATAAATCGTTGCATATATAAAACATCCTATACAATAAAACCGCATATTCGATGAAGTAAATATTCATTAAAAATACCATAAAACGCAAACATGTGCATTATGGAAGAAATTAAATAATTTGAGTCTGCAGAAAAAGGTTTTACTTTCCCTACCATGCACGGAGATATTCAATCGATAATTGGAATTCAATATTTTGACAATGTACAAGTTTTGAGAATTTTAGAACATAAATCCGCAAGATTTTTACTGCAATATCTCTCTCTTTCTCTCTCTCTCCCCCTCTCTCTCTCTTTCTCTCCCTCTGTGTGTGTGTGCAATGTATGCATCCATTCTCACTTGAAAACTACTTGACACAATTTAATAAAATTGAGTAATTCGGTTACTGCTGTTTTACCCTAATGCTGATTAGATTTTGGTACGATTTTCAAATATAGAGCTGGCTTTGTGTTTATAAATGGTCTTTAGAAATGATTGCGATAGGTAGAATCATGATACAAATTAGAGTTGCATTCTCGAGGATTAGAGTTGCATTCTCGAGGATTAGAGTTGCATTCTCGAGAATTAGAGTTGCATTTTCAAGCACAGAGCTAGCTTTGTTTTTGAAAACGGCCTTTAAAAAAATGGCAAAATATGAAGTAAAGTTATACTTACATATGCACCAATGCATTCATTAAATACTCGCTTTATACAAAACATTGCACCTGCTGCCGCAGGTGCAATGTTTCTATCGGCGATTTCCCCAAACGCTGGTAGAATTTGATATTCGCACGTTGTTCTTCAAACACCATTTCCATTTTCGACGAACGCGAACGACTACAGTCCTCTGACACGCATTGTCTGGAAAAACACCTGTTTTTTCCTTTCATATCTCGCGTTACATGTGCTTCCACGCCACGGTAAAGCAATTCCCCTCTCCTCCAATCAAGGTTGGAGATATCAGCACAGTCTCCGAACTTTTTGATCCTACCTTGTATGTCCATTCCTGAAGGGCATTACACCCTTCATCTTTCCTCCTCTTTCCGCTTTCATTTGATTTTACTCTTTCGTATATTAGTTTAAATGCGGAAAACTCCCCAATTGGGACGGTTCAAATCGAGCGTGAAATAGGATTTTGCGGATTAAAATTCAAAATGTCCTCGTTCCATTCAAAATGTCGCCCGAGATGAGAGCCCCTTTATAAGCGAATTCTACCCCATTCTTATTACAGCATACCTCGTTCTAAGTAGGGTTTATGCCGTAAACGCTTCCCGAATGGGATGCGCCCTAAAAGTAATAAACGCTAGCTAACACCCGGAAGTGAAAACTAAAAGAGCAACGTTGATCATCGCGTGAAAACTATCTTTTGGGTCATGTTATTCTCTCTAGTCAGGTACACTTTATGAGAGAATAAAGCTTTAAAAGAAATTGCCGATTTTTTTAGAATTCCAGACAATATTGTAGGTATTGTTTTACCCCAAAATGTCGATATTATATTTTGAAGTGTTCATGAATCTTCGACATGTTTCAGACAAGCACCATCAAAATGATATCCGCGAGTGATTAAGAAAAGAATATATTATATGTATTATTATATTTTGAAAGGCGCAAAAGAACTAGACCTAGATGTTTAATTGTCGATGACAGGATTAAAGAAAATGCTATCACGATTTAAGATAACATTCTTAATGGACAAAAGGTGATAATTGTCAGTGATCCATCATTTCTATGGGGAGGCTATATGGCTTAGACTTCGTTACGAACATTAAAACAGTATTAACAAATATAAGCATAAGCGTAATTCATTGGTTCGACAGACTCCTTGTCTATTCGGGAAAATAATATCAGAACCCGCCACAAAGGAGGTGTTACTTCTACAGTGACATGCATCTATGGACCCATTTCGCGCTATTTGAGATTCTTCGCGAAATAGCCGATGACCGAACTGGCAGCGAGAAACTTTGTTTTGTGCTTCAAATTGGCTGCCTGCTGTGACTGACTTCGTCGGTTACCGCAGATAGTTAGAAACTCACTGCACATAGTAAATAGTCCTGCCTTCATTGAAGTTATCGGCTATCAAGTGTTAGAAACCGCAAAACTTATCGAGTAGAAGAAAATTTGAAGCTTTGGGCTCGAATCTTTTCATTATCAAATTGAATTCAAACTTCTTTTAAAAGAAATAAAACTTTAGCACTATATTGTACTATTTTATAACATTTAATTTTATTCTCGAAATTCAAGTGGCAGACGCATCCATTTTACGATATCGTCGTCATCGAGGGACCGATCACACTGTGGCACGCTCCCTCAGCCTAAGGCAGCGCAATTTTAATGAAGAATTAATTAGAAAATAATGTTCCGTTAGAATCAGTGCGGCAAAATTTAAAATATGCGGGGAAGATCTTAGGGCTATTTTCCGAATTTCCATTTAAGATGGAATAAACCGCTCAAGCAAATTGTTTTCGTAACAATACTTATTACATGGCAAAATGACTACGGATTCATTTTATATATGCGATATTTTGGGAGCATTTTAATCATTCTGAATTAAAGTAAAGCGTTAGCATTTTAGCAATTTTCAAAGTGTAATTATAATATCCGTTACTTTTGAAATTGACTTTAGTGCTTTGATGCTTGCTTAATTATATAGTCATATTTTAAAAATTGTTCCAGGGCATTTATGACGGATATATGACTAAAATATAATTTTATGCTTACGCAAAACCTGCATGCATATTATGGTAATGTTGTTTTTACAAAAAAATTTTTCAAAAATCAAAGAACAGTATACAAAAAACATAGAAGTTGAATATTTCGAGATTAGAAGTGTCGTTCAATATAGATGGAAGAAAAAAGCAAATTATTTTAGCAAAATTTTGAATACTGCTTGATATTATAACCAGTTTGAATGTTTTATACGGCTTCGTTTTCATCAGGAAACTTGATGCATTTTTAAACGCCGCAGCTCTTCAAGATTCCAAAAACTTGAATACCTCGAAAACGGTTCGTTCCAGATTAATGGAGTTCATCTGAATCATTTCGTCGTCAAAAACTACGCGTAAAACAAGCATTGAATGAATATTTTTAAGCGTATTTCGCATTTTATTTTAGAGTTTGACAGTTTACGAGTCATTTTTCAAAAGAAAAGAAAGGTTTCATTTTTTATTTGTATCCCATTTTAATCAGGTCCAGGGTCATCCACAAATGGCTTATCTACCCAATTTTATGAAATTTCATCGAATCGTTTTGTAAACTAGTGTAAAATATTGTCATCTTCTTAAAATTAAAAAAACATCTTAATGTTTCAAGAAAGATCTGACCTAGAGTCATGAGGTGGGTCAAAAATTATGTACAAAACAAGCATTTTATGAATACTTTTCAGTATATGTAGTCATATTTATGTCGATTTTTGCAGATAGAGGCACGTTCTATTTCCCATAATCGAATAAAAACCTTATCGGCACCAGAGCAACCCACAAATAACCTAATTAAATTTTGTTAATTTTTTCAGTTAGTATTTGAGCCAGAGTGAATACATATTTTGCACACACACACACGCACGCACGCACGCACAAAGAGAGAGACGTCAAGTTAAAAAAAGCTTTGTCGTGTTCTAGAATGCTCAAAACGTGTCGATTCTTCGAAAACTCGAGTTGTGATTTTCTACCCTATTCTAATACTTTTCCTATATATATATATATATATATATATATATATATATATATATATATATATATATATATATATATATATATATAAACTTATATATATCTATATATAAACTTCAACATTTCTCTTCCAATCTATCAAAATCTGTATATAGAAATATTATTAATAACCAGATATTAAGAATCAAAATGTTAAGCACACCATGTTACTACAAAGAACATCTTCATAAATTCATCAACACCGTTATCAAAAATAACTACCCGCCCAACCTTATTTTTTCTTTTATTAAAACACATTTTAAATTTAAATTCAAAAACTTGCAACAATTACAGCATCATATTGACAAACCATACTCTAGCATTTCTAAATAATTCATCATCTCCATGTCTTCTTCTAACAGTTAAACGCTTCGTATCATTCACTTTAGCCTGCTTTGCGAAAAACTGCTTAGTCAGTAACTCAAAATTCAGTGTAACCTGTTCTGAGATGATTGGTAATACATGCTTTTTCAGTAGCCCCACAGTACAAGGGGTAGATATATTTTCATTTTCTTTTCATTATATTCATTTGATATTATGTTATATTACTTTGTATCCTCATTTAAATCATTAGCCACTAGCTGGTGTAAAATAATATTATATTCATGATTGATATTTTTGTGTATTTGATCCATATTGTATTTTCTTCTACGTCGGGCCATGTACATTATTTCTGTAATACATATTACAGTTGAGTACATAGAAACGTGAAATCAGCATTAATGAAACATGTATGGCCCTTGATAACGTACATGGTTTCAGAAATGCTTTTCATATCCATCATATTCATTTTATATTCACTTTATTTCATTTATTCAATTTCCAAACGTCATGGGAGCTAGAAAAGGCCTAGCTCATCGTGCTACACTTGGTTTCCGTTTTGCAAATTTTCACCTTTACCTTCAGTTTACAAGCTATTTACTTTGGTATTTCTCGGGTATATATTACAAGCAATCATAAGAAATCTTCAATTATATATATATATATATAAATAGATATTCCTATGTATGTAATGGCTGTTGAGATAGTCCAGGGGAGAGACTTTCCAGGTTGCAAAAATCTACTTTATTAGATGACACTCGTCAAAACATAACGTGTTACATCTGGCCGAGCTCTCCGTTGGGATCCATCTCGTAAAAATTCTCAGAGCAGTCTGCGTTAGTTCACACAATTTACAAATATGGCGGAGGAGATGACGACGTGGGAAACATGCTGCCTTCGCGTTATTATGATTAAAAAATGGGATGGAAATGCAGTTTCATTTGAAAGTTTATGCAGAGATTAAAATGAGTGACCCTGTAGGGTATGGCAGAGGAAAAGAGGAAGTACTGGCAGACTTTGTTAATATTAGTGGCGTGAGATAGAGTTTAACATAACTGCAATACGTGCGTGACATACAATAGGAATATGGAATAAAAATTACGAAAGAATAGCGTGAGTTACTGGAGAAAGCTTAAAATTTCTGTATCATATATACAATACCATGTAATGTAGGGAAAGTAAAACTGTCTTCCCGCGATGCGTGACATCATCGACCCATCCCGAATCGTCCTTTTCCGTGACTTATAACTAATTCTTGTCACACTCGCTTTAACATCCCGTTCATCACCTTTCAACAATGACGGAATGAAAATTCTTGGAAGCTTTCGTGTTTACATCAAAAATAGGAACATCGACCCTTTAAATAACATTGTATTGAAATTGGTAGATTCATTCTCCTTTGCAAAAATGAGTCATGTACACAAAGTAGACATTCTAATGCGCGAAGTATATTGCATTTAAATTGTCGAGTGATTGAACTCTTTTATATATCCAAATGTGAGATAATGAACCATTTTATATCCATTATTTGTTGGTTTTTTAGCAACAAAGTTTATAAGGTATCTGCAACAAAACCATTTCATCACTGATGATATTTGTAATTTCCGAATCATGATTAGAAATAAGACCACAACTTTTTTTTTTCTTTTTGCGCGGAGATTAATATTAAATCCACCTTTCAAACATCGTGAACGAGAATTTTATGACAATTCTATGTTTTGATAGCGAAAGAAATATCGTCTGCCTCATGTTCGGAAGCGTTCGAGTTGAGGAGATTTCTGCTTCTGTCAGGTCCCTGTTTCTTACGTTGTCGGGAGATTAAGTGAGGAGGAAAGATAGGTATCTATTTAATCTACGTGACAGAGGTGATTTTGTTTTCGCTCCTCGTCTTTTTCAGGCTTGATACGGAGGTTTTTCGTACGGAGTATATAATATAAAGACACTTAAAATTCACTATCAGGTGCAAATTCCTATAGGATATTAAATAATATTGTCAATCAAAATATTCCATTAAAATATTTAATTTAATTCTCCAAAAAGAAGTTTAACCCATATTGTATTTTTCAAGCATTGAAAAAAACTAATATTTTGTATAAAATCTTAAATATGTGTTTCTCTAAGCCTACGTATACACATAAAATCAAAAAACTTACCAAACTTTTATTAGTTTGATCGGTACAGGCTGTCCTAAAAATAGGACAACGATGATGTATATCCTATAGGATAATCCTCTGGATAATTTTTTAGCAAGCCTGTTTACTGGTATAAAAGTATGGAATATTACCTTAATAAATTTATTTGTATGTTTTTTCTTGGAGCTCAAAACTTTAAAAAACTTGTGTGCTGAAAATGTAAAAAAAAAATCTGCAAGAATCGCCATTTTAAAAAATTAATAAAAAATATCCAGCATTCATTTAAACTTGCCACAAATGTAAATATATAGTTAATGGTTCTTAAACAATATATTGTCTTTAAATTGAATTAAAACATGCAAAAGAATTTATATAAAGACCACTTATGTGTGCTGTCCTATTTTTAGGACGATGAGGAAATATGTGTTAAGAATATATGTTCTCGTTATGTAAAATTATCTTCACGAACAGATCTGAAGAAAAAAAGTTCCTGGTCTCGTTTGTAAACACATGTACAAAAAATATGAAATTCAACCAATATACACAAAATAATAGCGCTGAAATTGTATGAGAGCCGTATTACTTATTGCGAATATTAGGAAATGTACCAGTGGTAGATTACACGGACAAGACAGATGACGTAATGAATTGAAAATATCAATAATATCGTAATTTTTAAACAAAAGACCATAATTCATTCCAATATATGCTAATATATGTGAAATATATGTCCATTTACTACTTATAATCTCGTAGGTTAGAAGATATACCCGTGCATTTGTGGAAGATTACCTGTACTGCGTGCAATATATGAGTTTCAATCATTTTTGCCAAAATAAAACAATGACGTAATATAGAAAATATCAATAATCCCCGATTCAATGATCCCCGAAAATATCGGTGATGATAATGTGTAAACCTAGAGACCGTCATTGATATAATTCAGTCAAATAGGCAATATCGGAGAAATTTATTTTACATATCTTTATTATTTAAATCGTAAAATATTTAATAAAAATCTGATGTGGGCAGCACATGACTTTCCCTGCAGACTTATATTCACGTTGTCTTTATTTTAATTACATTTAATGTACTTTTAATTCAATTTTCGTTCTCATTTGATAAGTGGACTTCTTTTCAAAGATGGCGTAGAGAAAATACGAAAAAACAAAAATATCTCGAGAACGGCTAGTCCTAGTGTAATGGGGTTGGTCTTATTCTTTTTTTCGTTAAAAATTACGTAGTAAACAAGCATTTTATGGATATATTTGAGCATACGTAGATTTTTATTTTAGATTTTGTCGATTTTTACGGGCCATTTTGCAAAAAAAGGCAGGTTATTTTTTTCTGAATCATACCAAAATCTAATCAGCACCAGGGTGTCTAACAAGTGACTACCAAATTTTGTTTAATTCGGTCCGTTAGTTTTTCAGCTAGAGTGGATACAAGCTTTTGCGGGCCATTTCGCAAAAAAAAGGTGGGTTCTTTTATCCCGAATCATACCCAAAACTAATCAACACCAGATTCGCCCACAAGTGACTTACCTACCAAATTTTATGAAATTCGGTCAATTACTTTTTTTGTTAGAGGGAATACAAAATCTGCACAGACAGACACACAAACAGACATACAGACACACACACAGACGTCACGCTAAAAATAGTTTTTTCGTATTCTAGAGGTCTCGAAACGTGTAGATCCGTCGAAAACTCGAGTTGCGATTTTCGACATGATTCCAATACTTTCCCTATACATTACCATGTATTGCAGGGAAAGTAAAAAATCTGATGTGGGCAGCACATGACTTTCCCAGCAGACTTATATTAGCGTTCTCTTTATTTTAACTAAATTTAGTTCGCTTTTAATTCAATTTTCGTTCTCATGCGGTAACCGGGCTTATTTTCAAAGGTGGCGTAGGGAAAGTACGAAAAACTAAAATATCTCGAGAACGGCTAGTCCAAGTGTAATGGGGTTGGTCTTATTCTTTTCGTCGTTAAAAATTACGTATTAAATCAGCATTTAATGGATATATTTGAGTATACCCAGTTCTTTAGTTTAGATTTGGACGATTTTTGCGGGTCATTTTGCAAAAAAAGGCAGGTCATTTTTTTCCGAATCGTACCAAAATCTAATCAGCACCAAAGTCATCCACAAGTGACTCATCTACCGAATTTTGTGAAATTCGGTCCATCAGTTTTTCAGTTAGAGTGGATACAAGCTTTTGCGGACCATTTCGCAAAAAAAGGCGGGTTTTTTTATTCCGAATCGTACCCAAAACTAATCAGCACCAGCCCCGCCCACAAGTGACTTACCTACAAAATTTTGTGAAATTCGGTCCATTAGTTTTTTAGTTAGAGTGGATACAAAATCTGCACAGACAGACAGACAGACACACAGACAGACACACACACAGACGTCACGCTAAAAATAGTTTTTTCGTATTCTAGAGGTCTCGAAACGTGTAGATCCGTCGAAAACTCGAGTTGTGATTTTCGGCATGATTCCAATACTTTCTCTATACATTACCATGTATTGCAGGGAAAGTAAAAATCTGATGTGGGCAGCACATGACTTTCCCTGCAGACTTATATTCACGTTCTATTTATTTCAATTAAATTTAATTAATTTTACTTTCCCTGCAATACATGGTAATGTATAGGGAAAGTATTGGAATCATGCCGAAAATCGCAACTCGAGTTTTCGACGGATCTACACGTTTCGAGACCTTTAGAATATGAAAAAACCATTTTTGGCGTGACGTCTGTGTGTGTGTCTGTCTGTCTGTCTGTGTGTCTGTGTGTCTGTCTGTCTGTGTGTCTGTCTGTGCAGATTTTGTATCCACTCTAACTAAAAAACTAATGGACCGAATTTCACAAAATTTTGTAGGTAAGTCACTTGTGGCTGGGGCTGGTGCTGATTAGTTCTGGGTACGATTCGGAATAAAAGAATCCGCCTTTTTTGTGAAATGGCCCGCAAAAGTTTGTATCCACTGTAGCTGAAAAACTAATGGACCGAATTTCACAAAATTCGATAGATAAGTCACGTATAGGTCACCCTGGTGTTGATTAGATTTTGGTACGATTCAGAAAAAAATAACCTGCCTTTTTTTGCAGAATAGCCCGCAAAAATCGTCCAAATCTAAACTAAAGAACTACGTATGCTCAAATATATCTATTAAATGCTTGTTTAATACGTAATTTTTAGTGAAGTAAAGAATAAGACCAACCCCATTACATTAGGACTAGCCGTTCTCGAGATATTTTAGTTTTTCGTATTTTCTCTACTCCACCTTTGAAAATAAGTCCGGTTACCGAATGAGAACGAAAATTGAATTAAAAGTGAAATAAATTTAATTAAAATAAAGAGAACATGGATATAAGTCTGCAGGGAAAGTCATGTGCTGCCCACATCAGATTTTTTATTTAATTCAATTTTCGTTCTCATTTAAAAACCGGACTTATTTTCAAAAATGATGTAGGAAAAATACGAAAAACTAAAATATCTCGAGAACGGCTAGTCCTAATGTAATGGGGTTGGTCTTATTCTTTTCATCGTTAAAAATTACGTATTAAATCAGCATTTAATGGATATATTTGATTTTACCCAGTTTTTTATTCTAGATTTTGCAATTTTTGCGGGCCATTTTGCAAAAAAGGGCAGGTTATTTTTTTCTGAATCGTACCAAAATCTAATCAGAACCAGGGTGACCTATACGTAACTCATCTACCGAATTTTGTGAAATTCGGTGCATTAGTTTTTCAGCTACAGTAGATACAAGCTTTTGCGGGCCATTTCACAAAAAAGGCGGGTTCTTTTATTCCGAATCGTACCCAAAACTAATCAGCACCAGCCCCGCCCACAAGTGACTTACCTACAAAATTTTGTGAAATTCGGTCCATTAGGTTTTTAGTTAGAGTGGATACAATATCTGCACAGACAGACACACAGACACACAGACACACAGACACACAGACAGACACACAGACACACACACAGACGTCACGCTAAAAATTGTTTTTTCGTATTCTAGAGGTCTTGAAACGTGTAGATCCGTCGAAAACTCGAGTTGTGATTTTCGGCATGATTCCAATACTTTCCCTATACATTACCATGTATTGCAGGGAAAGTAAAATAGTCTGTTGTATAAACACAATGGATTTGAATCCGTTGTTAAACGACATGATATAATTTTCTTCAAATAAATTGACGGAAAAAATATCGTCTGCTTAATGCTATCTCTATGGAAGGTTTATTGGTTCGATTTTAATTCATATCTAGACAACCCCTGGTCTTAGAAACTCGAAACATGGACTCAATTTTAAGTGGGGTTATTTCAAGGCTATCCACAAAATTGCATTAAATTCTATTCGGCCGTTCTCCCGTGATGATGAGACAGACAGATTTTCAATTTTATTCATATAGATTCAATTTCATATTTTTGTGACTTTCTTTATAAGCGGAACCAGGATAATTTATTCTTCAGATCTGCCTGTGAAGATAATCTTGTGTAGCGAGAACAATGATTCTTGAACTTCTTCTTAGGAGAATTGAATGACATTAAATATTTGAATAGATTTTTGAATAACAATGTAATGTAGGATCCCATACATAGAAATTTGAATAAGATTGTGAATTTTAAGTTTATACGGGTATACTTCTAGTTAATAAATAAAAGTGATTTCATATATATTAAGCTTATTTAATAAAGTCGCGGTGACATAGCTTTGAAATCCATTCCAAATTGAAGCAAACGGTTTTCTAACACACAGTCTCTGTTCTGAAACACAGAGACCAACACAATACCCGACGTGTCGTGTTGGATGAGAAATAGACTTAGCATAGATCTCATATGTAAGTTAATACTTGAGTTAAATGCAATTGGAACAGCCGAATATAATCTCAATATTGCTGCATCTTATATACCTGTATACTGTATATATATTTTACACACTTAGTTATGCATTCATGGTTACGAATGTCCATCATAGATGAATGCGAAATACGAAATGTATAATTGGAAATGCATTGTATTGGAGCATTTAAATACATAAAATAGTGGTTTTGCACATATTTAAATGTAAAGCGGTTAGAAAGCTTATAACATTGACTAACACTCGAAATTTGACATTTCTAGTGACGCGATGGATTAAAGTATTTATTTGCTAAAAGTGTAAAGTATTTGTTTGGACGGCCGGGGAGTACCACCCAATTTAGACCGGAATCCAGTGGGGTGACATCCACAGGGAACGTATCCTCCTTCTCCTACTACCAACCTCTCTGAAAGACTTGCAGAATGACATATTGAACATGTCGGTACTCCGCTTAAACACTGGAACAGTTTAAGCAGAGCGGGGTATTGATCCTAGTGCAATTTCCGCTAGCTAACCACTGGGTTGTTCCATTCAAATATAGGGCTTCATCGGAAAGTCCTTTCGCACTTCAATAACTTTGTGAAGAGACCTCCATGAGGGTACACGTTAGGTCTATCTATAATAAAATGACCCTGAAATACCCAATAAATCTCTGGATAGACCTGTCATTTGGATATTGGAAGTGGACAGACCAAAACCCAGAGACGTAGTGCCTGTTACATTGAATTTTTAGTCACAACGTAACATTGCAGGGCAGACAGAGAGAGTGAGTTTGAAGTTTTAAATATGAAATTTGAAATGAAGTGCTGATCAGAAGCGGCCGCAAAGAGAGACGAGCGGAGCTGACCCTTTCTCCAAGACGAAACCACCGAGAACCCTGGATCACAACGGTTCAATGGAGGTAGACCTTTTGTATATACTCGCATGAAGGTTTCTTAGCACTCTTTGATCCCTCTACTTAGGTTAGCCTGAACCAAAAGGAGATGGCAAATTACACGGCCTTAAGATAATGTTGGGAATAATTATTATATTGAAATCGTATGTAATAATGGGTCATTAGAATTCATATTTTGAGTGTATCGTTTGAAATGAATATCATAATCTCTGGGATAATGAACTTAGTGCAAATATGCATGTCAAAATGTTATTAGTAAATGGTTCCTTAATATACGATTATCCCAAATAAATGTTATTGTTTTATTGTTAATTACTAGTCGTCATTTTCAAGTGTTTGTGCAATTGTTTTAATTGAATTATTTCTACGATCACGGTCGTCCTTAACGGACGTGTGGGATTCCCAAGCAGCAGTGCCGCTCTGTGAGATTCCTGAGAGTGTAATTATGCCATTCCTGAATTTCTGAATAGAACAGCCATTCTCTACAACTAGAGTGTGTTCAATGAATGTCTTTTGTAACCATTTTAGAGTCGATTTCTACTGCTCTACATTTCGCTGTAAATTTTTGTAATGAATACTTTCATTTTATCTCGCTTTGTTACCAAGTTTGTTATACTAACTTCATTCATTTACCACTAGGAGCATTGCAATGGCTTTTATTGAGTCAGGCATGATCATTTTACTCTGGATTCCTCATGGTAGAACTAGGAACCCTGTATAAGACCTACTTACGGCAAAGCTAACATGAGTGTAGAGAGATATAAGAAAAATAAACATCCTCTAAGTTACCGAATTCCTCAATTAATTGCTATTGGTTATTGAAAACGAGATGTTTGCTATACTATACACATGGTTTGGATTCTCATTCTTATAAATAAAACTCAAAATTATATTCCTTATTTTTAAAGTTTTAACTTTTAAAAAGTATTCTAAATGAATATTCAAAAGCGAATCCATTGCTATGGAAACCATCTAGTCACTGTACGCTTAAAAAGCGTATGGAAAAAATCGATTCGGTTGCTGGTCATAGCTTTCACTTTTTGTAAGCATGTTAAGATTGTCCGAATGCAGGGAGAATAAAATTGAATCTTTATAAGGAATTTCACACGCAATTGTATTTCAGTTTGCGGGCTCGCGAAAGGTTCATTAAAACCGAAAATTCGCTGCTCTAAATGGATTCGTTACAAGCGCATGTGTTGGCTGCTGTGTTCCAATAATTTTATTTTCGACATAATTTTATTCTTTACAGATGGAGTTAAAGAAACTCCATTTTCAAACGACTCATAATGCTTACAGGCGTTTAGACTTTAATCATTCTGTTCGGACTGTTGAACTAAATTAGATAGCTAAACGTTTTAACAAAAAACTTACTACATGTAGATAAATACAGTTTTCTAAATGGACTGATTTGGCAACGAAAGGGACATTGGTTTAAATATTTTCTGCTTAAATCTGTTGAATAAACGTTAAAGTTCAACAGAGGTGAATAATGTGCTTTGTAGTAAAGGGATTCAAGAATCTTTGTACTGTAAAATAAAGCTCTTCTGGGAAATATTTTATTACTTTTTCCAAGAATATAGATAGCTCAGTCTGTTCGAAACGTAACATTTTCCATTTGGAATTTATGATTCTATATGCATCTATTTGCACTTACCTATTGTGTAAAATATTTATTTAGCTCTCCATATGTATGCTTCTGTGGTGTTTATTTAGCTCTCCATATGTATGCTTCTGTGGTGTTTATTTAGCTCTCCATATGTATGCTTCTGTGGTGTTTATTTAGCTCTCCATATGTATGCTTCTGTGGTGTTTATTTAGCTCTCCATATGTATGCTTCTGTGGTGTTTATTTAGCTCTCCATATGTATGCTTCTGTGGTGTTTATTTAGCTCTCCATATGTATGCTTCTGTGGTGTTTATTTAGCTCTCCATATGTATGCTTCTGTGGTGTGTGGAGGCCTTTTCATACTGTTCGTGTACACAAGATCGAAATTATTCAAAATAAATTTTTGAGATATCTGTATTATAAGAAAACTGGTATTTTTTTGTTATGCTACTTTTCTTCGTGATATGTTTAATATTAAAAGCTTACAGGACAGAAGGGATTTTATTTTATTTTCATTCTTCAGGAATCTGTTCAAGAATGGATTGTTCTGTCTTGGGTGGGATCGGGTTTCATGTTCCCCAGTATTCAATCAGGAGCATGAGTTTATTGGCTGAAATGAAGTTTAGTACGAATATTGGTTCTTATTGCGCTATCAGTCATTTTTATAAACTATACAATAGCTTTCCCAATAATCTGGATGTTTTTATTCATCAAATATGGCTTTTAAAAATCATTTGTTGCAAATAGTTTGCATTTTAATAGTTTGCATTTATTCATCTGCAGGTGCTTTCGAAAATCATGTGTTGTCAATAGTTTGCATTTTAATGTATTTTATTATATTTTAATTTGTATATTTTGTATTGTATTTTATCTTGAACGCCGTTACTGGGTCTTTGTCCTATAGCTTGTATTGTTTTAAATAAATAAATAAAATATTGTTAAACAAATTATAACTCCAAAACATTTTTGTAACGTTAAAAGTGTTGTTTGCAACGTAAAAAGTGTTATTTTCCTTAAGAGTTTGTATTAATGGTTAAGAGTGTCATTTTTACTGTCTTTGGCAGACTTAACGACTAGCACGAGTATACATAAGTTTGTATATAAGAAAGTGGACGTGGTCCCTCGAGACAGAAGTCATGTGACACTACGACACGCTACGTTCAGATAAATGCATTTTGAAATAAATAAAGATTGGAAAGTGTCTTATAAAACAGCCTTCGACACAATAAGAAGCTATCAAAAGGACGAAATGAATCCCGAACACATGGAATGTCGAGTGTCTAGCCCCGAAGAATAGCATCCAACGTGTCCTCGAAACGGTTGAATTCTACAACGCTTTAAACGTGTGCTTCATTTCTCCTTATTCTCGACACAAAGTAATATGACTAAATATGTTTCCTCCATTTATGCGTGTTGCGTATAAACGTGGCTCATTTCGTCTAAAAAGTATAAATGCTTTCTGTTCCGCTGTCTGGTCATAAAACGGGCATCCATTATCCGGACACAGATACATATACCGTTTCGTGAAAGGTACTTTATCGAAAAAAAAATGCCATTACTGTGTTATAGGTTTCCAGTCACTTTTACGCTACAACATTTTATGATTATAAACAATAGCATAGAAAAGAGAGAGAAAGAAACTCCAGGATTCGATGAAAACGCATCCCTCTTTTCGATTTATTTTGCAGACACCCATAAAGCGAGATAGAAGTTGAAAGGTCCATAAAAAGTCTTACATGTAGACGATATGGGACGATTAGAGGGATTGCATGTGACATTTTTGCATACGGTTTTCCCACGTACAAAACATACTCAAGTAGAAAAATCAGGATGGAGGGTTTATTGACTAAATTCACTCCTTTCGCATCGAATCATTATAAAACTCCATGAACCACCCTATGATTCATAATTTAATCCTTCCACTACGAATTTAATAAATAAGAGTAACATACGAAACGTCTCAATCACAAAATGTATTTTTAAAACTATTTTAGATATAGTTCATCTGCGACATTGCAGGATCCGAAAACGACTGTTTCTGAGTAAGGAAAATGCTCATAATCAGTTGAATTCCTTCTCGCTTATATACAAGAAAGCTAAGTCAAAAGTCACTTTACTGTACGACTCTAATATCCAAAAACATATTGTATATATACTAGAAAAATGCAAACTTTGATTGGATTCGCGTCTATGAAGTGTGCGAGCTGTGCAAGATTTCAAATTAAAACTCAGTTTCACATATCATTATGAAATGAAAAGTATAAAAAATAATTTTAAATTTGAGAATCTGTTAAGAAAATGAATGCGATAAACTCCCCTGATTTGCATCAATGACTCTATTCATTTATCTACAGCGACCTACCCCTAAAGAAGGGCTGCAGAAAATAGACTTTCTACAGCTCTAACTTGAAACTGTTTTTCTCTCGCGTATGCAACTCGTGTTGCTTCCGTAATGATGACGGGTATTTGTAGAAAAAGGTCGTGTTGTCATCTCATGAATTAGGAAAATGTCTTTTCTAGTGATTTTAATAATGTATACACGTATAAAATTTTACAACGAGGCGTGCATTCGTTTTAAATTTGTATTGACACCTTACAGACACGGAGATGCTTCCGAAGGTTTTCAGGTTCAATCACGTAACAGACGTGTTCGATTGGTAAGAGATCAGGGGAGACTGGTGGCCAGGAAAGCACCTGGTAGGGTATGTTGACTACTGATTGTTGACTGATGCATGTTACTGCATGTTGACTAATGCGTGCTGTGTGTGGTCGGGCGTTATCCTGCTGGTAAATGAAATTGGGCACCCCATGAAGTAACGGTAGTGTCACCGGCCGCAGCACGTCATCCACGTATCGTTGGGTCGGCATAGTGCCTGCAATACGGACCAGCGGTGACCTGCTATTGTAGGCGATGATGCTCCGAACCATGATGCCGCGTTGTCGCGTGCTGTGACATTCCACAAATGCGGCCGGATTGAACCTGTCACCGCTTCGGTGCCAGACTCGTACACGGCGACTGTGATTGCTAAAATAGAAGCGTGACTCGTCTGAGAACACGACACTGTGCCATTCTGCAGTCCACATGGCTCTATCCCGACACCATTGCAAACGGAGGCGTCTGTGCTGTTGGGTCAATGGCAGTCTTCTTAACGGCCGCCATGAGTGCAGGTCGCTGGCAACCAATCATGGATAATGGTCCTGGTCAATTTGGGAGCATCATGGATGTCCGGAAATGACCTACGGGGCAACCAAAGCTTGCCGGCGGTTTCGTCGGTCCGCGCGTGCTGATGTCGCTCTGGCTGTACCGGCATCCCTCAAACGTGCCATATTCTCTTGTTCCAACCATCTTCACAGCTGGTGCATCGTGGACGCGAAATCGTCTGTCTGCTGGAACTGCCTCGGTCGTTGGCTGCCTGGCATTCTCTGCTACTACACGTTTCCTCTGAGACAAAAAAATTGCAAAATGATTTCTTTGGCAGACAGAGCGGCGCGACTATTGCCGATTCTGCGGGTTCTTTCCCATATATCTCACTCAACGAGCGCGGGACAGCTGCGCATCATTTACATAACTCGGTGAGCTGCATCTACCCTGCAATTTGCATATTTTTCTGCCCACTCCTTCTTGGTGTCTCATTTTCTCTGTCATGTAGGGTATAATGGTACAAGAAAGTAAAAATCTAAAATGAAAGAGTTACCGAGGCGATCTATAAAATGTTGCATTTTGTTTACAAACTATCTTGATCGCTGCTAAGCGTGCTTTCGTGATAGTCTTATTCTATCTAATTTCACTAATCTGATTTGACCTTTTTTTAAACTAAACAGAATGACATAGAAATAAATGTTGCAGTCATTACTTCTAAATAACTTGCCTGTTTCAGCGTTAGTAGGCATTTTCGGTTCCTTTATAAACTTGACAAAAATTTATAAATGAAATTGAGTCCTAGATTCACACAAGGTATGAGAACTTAATATATTTCATCTTTGACCTATTATTTTATATAATGAATGGAATTTAAATATTTAAAAAATACACTCGTTTCTCTTGGGATGTTTCGAAACATCACCCGCGCGTTTCGTCAGTCGATGACTCATGTTTACTTACACTTTTTATAAATGTTCTGAATATAAAAAACGTTTCAAATGTAAGCATAAACATAAAATGACGCACATCTCTAAGAGGCAAAGTGACGTAAGTTTAAAAAAATTTTTTTTATCGCCATTCCTAATTCAAATTTTCAAAATATTTGATGGTTACTTTGATCTGGAAACTAAATAATAATAACTAACTCGAATGAGACGCAAACCGAGATTCTGTTTCGAGTGAAAGAACTCAATCCTGTTAAGAAGTGGTTTTGAATTTTTTTCTTTATTCCTTTACATCATCATGCCTCATTTGAATTTTCGACTCTGTATATTTTTGACTTGGACAGAGTTGGATCGAATGGGACCCAAACCAAGGTTCTATCTAGAATGGAGGTGCAAAGTGATTTTGAGAGTTTTTTGTTTTTATTATTTTTATTCCTTTACACCATCACTGCCCATTCTAATTTTTGAAAATTTCGATATTTCCCTCAATTTCGAATCTGAGACGGATTGAATGCCATCAAGACCTAAAGTTTAGCTATAGTGAGAGGGCTCGAACCATTTGATACATCACCCCCTCACTCAGTCAGTCAGTTCAGTGCATATTATATAGGGAGTCCGATCTTTAGAAGCCTGATTCTTGTAAATCTTATCAATCTAATATGCATTTGCAAAACTAATAGACGTGTGAGAATTTTTGCTTGTAGATTTTTGCCACTTCACTTGTTCAAGGGGAGTTTGACTTTGACAGCAGATATATCTCAAAAACGAGCAAACAGTTTAACCGGAAAAAACAAGTAAATCCGCAAATTTCATTCATTTTGTCGTTAAAAGTAATAACATTTTCTTCATATAACCTATGATACACATACACTTGAAGGACTAAAACATTTTAACTTATAACAAAGCCAGAACTTAACCTTATGACTCGCGATCGAAACATTTTAAATTGAGTTTAAATCTGGCCTCATTGTTTTTTTGACTGATTTAACAATGGCTCAATTCAATCCCAAGAATCGAATTCACTTTGAGTGACGAAACCGTTTTTGAACTGAATACTGTGTTTTATATTAGGTTATTTCACTATTAAATTACTGAAAAATATAGTTTGATCTCATAAAAGTTAAAGGGCATTTCTGAGTGTTGACACTATTTATGGATCGCTGCTCATGTCCCAGGACGAGTCGGACTGCCTGAGCTTCCGACACTATTTACAGATCGGAAGATATACTTTCTACGAACCCGTAGTATCTTTCCAGTCACATACACTACCTACATACTTTCGGAGTCGTTATTCAGTCCTGCAACTCTATTCAATGTTATGCAGTGTTTATCACACTTTCGACAACAGCCAGTGATGTTCATCCTATCCGCAGTACCTAATGATTACATTCTAGTTCGTATTACACTTATACATTAAAGATCCAATACTGCGGTTGATATCTAAAGCGTGAATATCTCAAATGCGAGGGGGAAAAATACGCGTACAAGATGGCCGATTCGAAAGCGCGTACTTCTTTAAAGATTCTCGACATGAAAACTCTAACTTGGCAGATGGATGATAAAGAATAGCAACATGGCCGCCGTCGAGTGGAAATAAAGCCAACCGCATGTAAGTCCAATGACTATCATTAATGATTCATTTACTAGTTGTGATTTTATGTTGGATTGTTTCAGGCATCAACCTATGCTGTATTTTTGTCAATCAGAATGCCACTATTATCGTTCAGAATCTCTTACTGTAATGCATCCTTTCTCGGAATATTTTTATTGACTGTAGTGTGTTTTATAAAATATGAATCGTGTCAATACCATCTAATTATACTTAAATTATTATACCTAGGCATTATAATATATCATACCTAAAGTATATTCTAGTTATATACGATCTAAAAATGAGGATAGTTGTAGATATTCGAATACGGGCTGCTGATTCCATAAGATGTATTTTAACTCGATTTTTCATCCGATTAACAAATATCGACTAACATTCGAACTTAAATCAAAAGGATTAAAAATGAGTTCTATAACGATAATCATAATTACATAACGGATATATGTTGCGGGCAGAATTTCAGAATGTTTTGAACGATTTGGGATTAAATGTCGGATCGAATCCGTTTTTATTTTTATTTTGTGGTTTCTGAATGGTGCGATCCGTATAGTGTTTGCATTTTAAAGCTTTCACATTGACCTAGATTTTACCCAATATGTTTAACGGGAGTGATATATAGAGTGTTATGTTGTCGGTACTGATTTTACGATCTGATATCGACTGTAATGCGAGTTCAGATATTTATACTCTCCGCTAGTATTTGATTTGTGTACAAAATGACCTCCCTATTCGGCTCATAATAAAACTTCAGTCCTATTTTTTTAAACATAGGTTTCTAGAAAATGGCACAATCACTTGACATGTTTGTTTTACTGATTTCGATGGTCTGTGAATGGTTAGAAAATAGGGTTAAATGTTCAGTATTAATTCAGATGTATAAATAAATAGAAATAGATAATAAGAGTTTATTTAAGTTAATATCTGGGATTTGTAGCGGCGCCATCTATCGAGAATGCTATGTTTTGCGTAAAGTTTAATATACTATACTATAAATAGATTAAAGATTAAAGAAATTAATTTTTATTCTGAACAACTGAATTTAAATATATTTTTTTTGTCCACCTGAAAATATTTTCCGCTTAAATCTGCCCAATTTCATTTTTTAATGTAGGAAAATGGACTTCAGCCAAAATCTTAGAACAATGAGTTCCGTGACTGGAATAATTTTTAAAAAGAATTCAATTTTCTACTAACAAACGACTATCATCTTAAATAATAAAATTTAAAATATAAACAAGAAAATTTCTACATTTTAATTATGCATTACGTAATAAACTGGAAAACTATTTATTTATTTTTATAAACAAATTTGAGAAATTTAATTTTTCTAAATATTCATGCGTTTAACTCTATCGGATCGGATCCTTTTGTATTTGGACTTTTTAAATATTTCAATCCGTATAGTGCATTTGCATTCCAAAGCCATTGGCCTGGATTTTCACCCGAATTCGATTTCATATATTTCACGGGAGTGAAACATCGTGTTGTCGGTAATGATTTGACAATCTGAGATCTACTGTGATGCGAGTTCAAATATTTAAACTACCCGCTAATATTTGATTTGCGTACAAAATGGCCGATCCATTCCCGGTTCGGTGTGTCCGCCCTATTCGGTCCATAATGAAACTACAGTCGTATTTTTTTAATAGGTTTCTATAAAATGACACAATCACTTGACATGTTTCTTTGACTGATTTCGATGATTTGTGAATGGTTTGAAAATAGGGTTAAATATTCAGTATTAATACAGATGTATAAATAAATAGAAATAGATAATAAGAGTTTGTTTAAGTTAAAATCTGGGATTTGTCCATAATGAAACTACAGTCGTATTTTTTTAATAGGTTTCTATAAAATGACACAATCACTTGACATGTTTCTTTGACTGATTTCGATGATTTGTGAATGGTTTGAAAATAGGGTTAAATATTCAGTATTAATACAGATGTATAAATAAATAGAAATAGATAATAAGAGTTTGTTTAAGTTAAAATCTGGGATTTGTCCATAATGAAACTACAGTCGTATTTTTTTAATAGGTTTCTATAAAATGACACAATCACTTGACATGTTTCTTTGACTGATTTCGATGATTTGTGAATGGTTTGAAAATAGGGTTAAATATTCAGTATTAATACAGATGTATAAATAAATAGAAATAGATAATAAGAGTTTGTTTAAGTTAAAATCTGGGATTTGTAGCGGCGCCATCTATCGGGAATGCTAATTTTTGCGTAAAGTTTAATATACTATGCTATAAATGGATTAAAGATTAAAGAAATTAAATTTTATTCTGAACAACTGAATTTAACTATATTTTGTGCTTTAATCATGCTTTAATCTGCGCAATTTCATTTTTTAATGTAGAAAAATTGACATCAACCAAAATCTTTGATCAATTAGTTCCGTGATTCGAATAAGTTTTAAAAATAATTCAATTGTCTACTAACAAACGGCTATCATTTAACATCTAAATAACAAATTTTCTACATTTTAATTATGTATTACGTAATAAACGGGAAAACTATTTATTTATTTTTATAAACAAATTCGAGAAACTTAATTTAATATTTCTAAATATTCATATGTTTAACTCTATCATTTTCATTAGGATTAGATAAGTACACAACTGTACAAACGTTTAAAATAAAACTGTACATCTTTGTAGCGGAACTTTAGAGATTGCTACCGCATAAGTAATTCTATCAGTCGCTTCGAGCTGCCGCTCTCATGGCCGAGAGGCGAAAGGCAAGGTCTTTCGCCTTTCGATCATGGGATCGTGGGTTCGAATCCCGCTTCGGGCATGGACGTATTGTGGTGTGTATGTATGTATGTGTGTGGTTTGTCTGTTGATAGCGGCCCACCCTTGGCCCTGGTAGGTCACCGAATCATGGGGAGTCGAGCCACGGAGCGTGAGTTGGGTCTCCGTTTAGATGGTGCAGACGGGCTGCGCGTGCTGGGTTTTTCATGGTTTCCCTAGCATGTAACGTAAATACGGCGCAGTTTCCTTAAGAAAGTCCTCCATGAAAGGCAGTCCTCCCTTCTCCCCTTGAGGGAACTTCCCATGAGGGTCATTGCTGGACTTGTTCCAGGATCGGTCTTGCGACGAGGCGATTGCTCCCGGGATCGCTGTGGGCTCAGGGCCCTTTTCAGGGCCCTGAGCCCACAGATGACTCCACGGTATCAATTGCCTCGTCGCTATTCCGAACTCTCACGGCCATTTTGCTGCTTTTTAACACAGACGTTCTTAATCATTTTTTAAATGTTTTCTCTGCCCTTTATTATTTATTTTTTTTTATGTTATGAATAAATTAACGTGATTAAAAAATCAAATACAATAAAAATTGATAATTATAATAAATGTTTTTTTTTATATATATTCTAAATTTGGATGAAATTGATAACACTTACAATATAATTCTAGGACATCTAGTACTGATGCCAGTTCTATTTCATTTTATGCAATTTTATTCAATTTTGCCTTTGATTAAAAAATAACTATTTTCCGTTTAAACTAAAATAGTTCTAACTAAAAAAATATACATTCACGTATTAGTCATCATAACGCAACGAAATTATACTCATTTAAAAAAAAATTATCAAAATAAATGTTATGCAGGTTATTATAGTTCTTGAAGTTATTTAAAATTATTGATTTGTTTATTTTTAAGAAATTGTTTATTATTTCTTGACTATTAAATTTATTTAAATTCTATATTACTTTCCCCACATAGTATAACGTATAGGCCCTATAGGACAAAAATGTTGACTAGGTAAAAAATTCTATTTCGAGTTTTCGACAGAAGAGTACTTTCAAGAATTCCTAAACTCGATTCGAACATTTTTGAAGTCATGTCTGTGATTATGCGACCTCTAACGAAGCAGTTCAACAAGTATTTGGTACGATGATTACATCTAGTGTCTTCACATCCTGTCCATTCCATTGGTGCTTATTAATAGGTCAATAACTGAAACGAATAATAGCAGAGACATATTTTTTTATACTTATGTTGAATTTTAACGGAGTACCAAGCTCCCTTAAACCTATTTTGTAATATTTATTCAAATTTTCTAAAATTCCTCCATGGCTATACATATTATTTGTAAAATATTCATTTTAAACTTAGCCACTCACTACAAAAATGCTAACAATGGAGATTCGAAATACGAAGAGCCTATATAAATCAGCACAATGTCTTTACATTGTAAATTATCATTTGTTAAAACAGGTAGTTCTGCTACCAAATGATTATATGACTACCAGTAACACTAATATCATATAGGTTATGTAGGCTATCAGGCTGTGCAGGTCGATTCGGATCAGCGTCAGAATAAAAACTTTCGAAAGATATTGATTCCAAACTTAGCGTAATAATTCGAAAAACGAAATGTATTTATTCCAGTTGGAAATTGCTCTGCCACGCCGTAATTTGCGCTTATATGGGAAATGGAGACTTAAGAAATGAAATGAAAGATAGGTAGGACCTACTTGGATAAGAAAAGATGTTCTAACTAAATCCAATGACTAATGACTGTTTAAAACCAACGCCTGACAGGAAGTCAGATTTTATACATGTTGTAGTACTCATAGATACCACATTGACGTAGACATGTACTTTAATTAAGTGTATTATTATTAACCGAACTGTTTAATAGCATAAGAACCTTAAGGATAATTTATTTGTGCATGCCATTTTGTGCTATAGAATTTTAAATATCAGATGCTAAAACGGAATTATTCGGTGTTGCCCGTGATCTAAATAAGCCCCCTCTATTTATATAATGCAGATATCGTCAACCCAAATCATTTCTGTGCTCCCATTTTTTCCATGCCATTTAGACAACGTAATTCAAGGGCATAATTAAATATTTATTGTTTTTAAACTGATTCGAATTTTAAAAAATCTTACGTATTACTTAGCTAAAAGTACTAAAAGTACTTTTGTACCGAATTTTGCTGCTATCCGAAGCTTTGATCTTCAACGATAGAGAACACGAATAGGGACGGGACAGCCCAGGTATTAGAGGGCACGGATTGCAGTCAGAGGACATCAGTTCAATTCCTGGTTCTGCTCAAACTATTCCCGTGTTCGCGCAGACTACGTACACGTTACATATGTGGGTCTGAAAGTCCTTTCGGGAGATTGGTGGTAGAGGAAAGAGGGAACGCATTCTGTTATGTTCCATTCATTTCTTTTAAAGTCTAGCACAGTGCTCCCCAACCTTTTTTGTGCCATGCCCCACCTAAACCTTTCTAAAATTCTTATGCCCCCCCTCCCATGTAACATATACATAATTTTTAATATTCAAAAATTGAATTGTTCACTGAAGAAACTTCACTGAAGAAAAAAGAGGTTTTAGGAAGAAATCACTGGGAAATTGTTGAGGAAACACAGTAAGTAAATTTTCAAAACCTACAATGGAGAACTGAAATTCAAGTACGAAACAATTTTAATGAAAGATATTTCTATATTATTTTATTTATTAGTAATTAGTTATTATTTAAATTTAGTGAGATCCTTGCGCTTGCTGCAAAGAGATTTTATGTTAGGTTCCAATTTAGTTAGCTTCAGTCTCAAGTCTCCCCGTTGTGTTATATTCAGCCGATTTCTTTTTTTCAGCAGCAAATCATTTATGGCACTAAATTCACATTCAGCTAAATATGAAGATGGAAACGGTAACAATAGTTTTCTTGCACATTTGGTTGAATTTGGATATTTGATTTCTGTTTCCTCACAAAGCCATGCCATCGCTCCTTTTATATTAAGTAAAGTTTTAACCGACTCATCATTTTGCATTTCTGCGAGTTCTTCTTGATATTGCATATCTGAAATATCAGACAAATCCACTAACATTGGCTGCATCATCCAAGTTGGAAAATCAATTTGTTTCAAATCAGAAAATCTTTCTTCTAAATCAGTCAATAGAATTCTCAGATGGTCGACAATAGCAAGTGTAGCGGTATCAGTCACTTCACATTTTTGGAGCCAATGAATTTTTTCGAAATTTTTGCTGTAAATATATTTCTGACATAATTCAATAAAGGTAATGAAACCAAATATCTTCGCTTTTGCATCGACAAGAATTTTATGTGTTCCTTGAAGTTGATTATTTAATATATTTAGTTTTTCAAAGATATTGGTTAAATAAACGAACATGGCAGACAGAAGTTACCTATACTGGACGTTTACCCAGCTCGAGTAGCGACTGAGAGTCGCCATACGGTTAACTTAAACTCTGGACGAGTCCATTTTTGAATTGTCTCTCTTAACAAATCAAATTGCCCCCTTGTGGGGCGTGGGCCCCACGTTGGGAAACACTGGTCTAGCATAACTGCAGTGCGTATACATATACATCACACATTCACTATGTGAGTCTACTACTGGCCTAACAATCACAGCCATTCTTTTTATGCACTTGATAATTATGTTGTGCAATTATTAATGTCGTGCAATTATTACTCGCGGCGCATTCAACATTTGGCACTCTTCTGCATTCTCCACAGCGCGTATTGTGATTATTGTATCGCAGTAAAATAAGAAATATTGTGTTCCAGGTTTCAGACTCAAAATGAAGACGTTTTAGAGCAAAACGTTCTATTAATAAATATTTTACGCAACTAAATGTTATTTATTGTGCCTTTATGGTCGAACCAATCAGGCTAAACGGATAACTCTAAGACGCGATACAGGAGTCAAAGTATATTGTTCTCTATAGCATCGAATGTTTAACTGCAAAAAATATTTAGGGAAAAAAGGGATGAGAATTAGAAAACTACATGTGTGTGTTGTGTGACACAAATCGATATTATATTGTGTTGGAAACGTTCATTCTGTTTCCAAAATGGTTTGAGACGTTCTCCTAGAACAATCTTAAGCACCCCAATAGCTTTGTACGCGTTAGGTCAATCTAAAATAAAGTGATTCTAAAATAAAGAGAAAAAATTGAGTGTGTCTAAAATAAAGTGAAAAAATTCAATTACAAAATCATGGAGCTTTGGCTAATGAGTAGGAATCGTCATTAAAAGTGGAGAAGGTATTTATTTATTTGACGTAATACGGTTATGGTCGAATGGTTGTCACACTCTGGAATAATACAATATGGATTCGTGAGTCCATCGATTCGCAGATCCAGTTCTGCTTTTATTACACAGATGGATATTACATCACTGGTATCATTTTAATAGGCTCGTGAATCGTTTAACAATATTATAGCATTGCTGCGCATCTAGCAACCGATTAAGTATAACGGTTATTTATGTATTGCCGTCCGTATGCGCGTTTCGTTCGTTTCTGGTGTCGATTTCTTCTCATTCATCAGTGTTTTATAACTTTGTAAATATCTTTTTCATCCATTTCGCTTGTTTCGCTGGTTATTTTCCTATCCGCCTAAATTCTTTACTAAGGGAGCTAAAATCTCTTATGTTCGATCCGATATGGTTACTTTACTCTAACGGGTCCATTTAAGGACCTCTCTTTACAAAGTTATTAGTGGTGCTTCAGGACTTTCCTAGGAACCCCGTATACATTTACCAGTTAAAGGATTTATTCAACAATTTTGTCAATGTAAAATTTATATTTCCCAAACTTATATTTAAAACTTATATTTTCCAATAATAATACACCTCCCATCCCTTTCGAGGCACCCACTTTATTATTTCATCTTAATTCCTTGACAATTTCACTCTGCTTTAATACTTCATTCGGTTTTCAGGACTTCCGCAGGGCTCCTTTTCCTTCCATAATTACGAAAACGTACCTTCTTTCGGAACACACTTTAAATGTTCATCCTCCCCAGTCGGAAATAGAACTTCTTTTAATTCTGACCCGTTTCAGAATTTAATATATCTTTTCTTGCAAATATATTTTCTGTACGGGTGATAATATATATAGAATTCTGTTTCTGGACACATTTAAACTTTTTTCAAATTCCCGTACGTACAAAAGCGGGACTGTGTCCTGTTTCTTTTCGGAATAAATTATACATTTCATTTTTTGTGAAATGGTTAACATGTTAATTTTTTTTTCAGATACATAACGACGTGACAAAATTTTGATATTAGAAGAACGAATAGCAGTTGTTGCATCCCGATTGAAAGACCAGAACTACGAGGAGATCAAGGACAGGCTGCAAGAAAAATTCAAGAAACAGGGCCCAACAGGAGGAAATGTACTGATGAGCAAATCCATTGCGCACAAGATCTGTAGAAGAAGCTGACGGTACCAGTGCACCAATCCGGCCAGATGATAGAGATTATCCATGAAGCTATGGGATGTAGTCGAGAAGCGTCAACCGTCTGATTTGCGAGCTTAAGATACTACAGACGTCTGCCTGAAAATAAGACTCTACCTTACCTTGGTGTTGTTCCACCAACTGCATCTGAGGATTACAATTATACTTATTATTATGAAAGGTAATGTGTGTGGCACGCCATAGAACTGTTAATTCTCGTCAGTGACGAGACAAAGCAATACACCGAAAATGTGGCTCGTATCAAACAAAAAAGTTTACCGACTATTCATGTTTGTGGAAAAAATAGTCACGGGAGTATGTATGTCGACATTTTAGAAATCTTCCTAGAGCTTAGTTACGGAATAATGGTATCCTTGGTACAGTGGTATTCCAACAAGACGATGCACTTCCCCACTGTCCAGATGGCATCTTTCCAGGCAGGTGGTTAGGAAGAGGATTTATTGATCTGTAGTCGCTCCGTTTACCCGATCGTACCTCTACCCGAAGATTCATCAAGGCACAGGTCTGAGGTTTTTATTCTGACACTACTGAGACAACGCATATGAGAAACATGGGAGAAGATTATGGTGGGTATGAGTAATAAGGTGTTTTGAACCGGATGGAGACCATGTTGAAATATGCTGAATGGGTACCATTTGCAAAGCAATTGTGATACACATTATGCTTTTTTTATTGTCTAGGACTTATATAACCATATATAAAAGATTAGACATGATCTTCGTGACTTTGGATACATAATGCATGAGCCTTTTCAGGCTTGTAAAATTTCAGCATATTTATTAAAATTTTCATCTTTACAGAACCTGTTACACGTATCCGTTCCGTTTTAGGGATGTGTGATATATTCTTGTGACTTTCATACACATATGGTTTTAGTTCATTCAAATATTTATTAGCACACATCTAAATACATGTCTCGTACATTTTTTGCATTCCCATAAATTTCATACTTATTACACACTTATTATAATTTTTATATACATCCCCATGAATTTTATACACATATATTCCACATCTTAATGAACAAATAATTCAAAACATATTACACATCACCGCATCAATTCCCAAGATATTTTTTTTTTACATTCTTATGAATTTTAAACTTATTATACAACTCCATGGATTTTACTCTTATTATATGCATTCGCATGATTTTTATACGTATTATATACATTCACATGATTTTTATACGTATTATATACATTCTCCTGATTTTTATACGTATTATATACATTCCCCTGATTTTTATACTTATTATATACATTTCACATCACTGCTGCAATTCGTTAGTTGTTTTTACATTTAAGTGGATTTTATACTTATACATTCCACATTATCTTTCCAATTCGCTAGTTTTTATTTTTACATTCGCATAGAATTTTAAACTTATTATATACATCCCCCATAGATTTTACACTTATTATATTATATTACTTATTATATTACTTATTATCCGCATAATTTTTATATCTATTATATACATACCCACGGATTTTACACTTATTATATACATTCCACATCATCTTTCCAATTCGCTAATTTTTATTTTTACATTCGCATAGAATTTTAAACTTATTATATACATTCCCCATAGATTTTACACTTATTATATATATATCCGCATAATTTTTATATCTATTATATACATACCCACGGATTTTACACTTATTATATACATTCCACATCATCTTTCCAATTCGCTAGTTTTTATTTTTACATTCGTATAGAATTTTAAACTTATTATATACATCCCCCATAGATTTTACACTTATTATATATATCCGCATAATTTTTATATCTATTATATACATACCCACGGATTTTACACTTATTATATACATCCCCGTGGATTTTACACTTATTATACAACTCCATGGATTTTACTCTTATTATATGCATTCGAATGATTTTTATACGTATTATATACATTCCCCTGATTTTTATACATTTCACATCACTCCTGCAATTCGTTAGTTGTTTTTACATTTAAGTGGATTTTATACTTATTATATACATTCCACATCATCTTTTCAATTCGCTAGTTTTTATTTTTACATCCGCATAGAATTTTAAACTTATTATATACACCCCCCATAGATTTTACACTTATTATATATATCCGCATAATTTTTATATCTATTATATACATACCTACGGATTTTACACTTATTATATACATCCCCGTGGATATACATAACATACATTTTACACTTATATACATTCTCATAATTTTTATCTTTATTACACACATTCGCATAATTTTTTTATACTATCCCATGAATTTTATACTTATATATATTCCACATCACTGCTCCAATTGTTTAGTTATTTTTAAATTTTCATAAATTTAAACCTATTATAGACATTCCACATCATATCGTTAGTTATTGTTACATTTTCATGATTTTTTCACTTATTATAGACATTCCACATCACAGCTTCATGTCGCTAGTCTTTTTTTATTACACTTGCAGAGAATTTTATACTTATTATAGGCATTCCACATCACCGATTCATGTCGCTAGTTTTTTTAAACTCTCATAAAATTTAACACTTATTGTATACTTATTATATACATCCCCACAGAATTTAATACTTATTATATACATCATCATGGATTTTATACTACTATGCATTCCACATCACAGCTCCAATTCGCTAGCTGTTTTTCTTTTTATCTACATTCTTATAGAAATTTATACTTATTATATACAATCCCCATGTATTTTATACTTATTATAGGCACTCCACTTCACCGCTTTATGTCGCTAGTCTTTGTTTTTATTACACTTGCATAGTATTTTATAATTATTATAGGCATTCCACATCACCGCTTCATGCCACTAGTTTTTTTTTTTTTAAACTCGCATAGAATTCAATACTTATTATATGCATCCCCATAGATTTTATACTTATTATATGCATCCCCATAGAATTTAATACTTATTATATACATCATCATCATGGATTTTATACTTATTACATACATCATCATCATGGATTTTATACTTATTATATACATTCCACATCAGAGTTCCAATTCGCTATCTGTTTTTCTTTTTATCTAGAAATGTATACTTATATATATAATCCTCATGGATTTTATACATTCCACATCACCGCTCCAATTCGCTAGCTGTTTTTTTCCTTTTTTATCTACATTCATATAGAATTCTAGACTTGTTACATGAATGCTGTTTTATTTACATTTGCATAAATTTTATACATTCCACTTGTTAATAAATAATCCAGGGCATATTGCATTTCACTGTGCTACTTCGTGACTATATTTTGCAATCAGTTTTCGCAGGTGATTTTTTCTTATACTTATTATTGCTTCTTTTTTTAACAGGGTCGTTCGCATCACTGTCTCACTTCATTACATTACACATCTAAATGGATAATTTCAATTCTTTTGTATCATTTTACACAGCACTTATCTGCTTCATTAATTTGAATTTCATGCTTATTGTTCTAGAGTTTCTTCTATCACTCTCATTCTGTTATTTTTTTTATTATTTGTTGTCTTTTTGCTTTCATTATTATTTTTAATTTATTGCTCTTTACTTTCGTTCGTAATTAATTGATTTCTAATTTTTACTTCTGTCATTTGCTCTTTATGTTTTATTTTTACATTTATTATTCTCTTTTCGTTTGCTTTATTTACATTTATGTTCGTGTAGTCCCACATTTACTTTCTTTTTCCTGTATGTTCCTCTATTTATTTTGTTTGTTACTTTTCTTTTCACATGAGTGATCATTGTTTTTCTTTTTTAACTTTGCTCAATTTCTCTTTACGTGTATTACAATTTTTCATCTTCTATTGCTCTTTTTTTTTTCTCATTTGCAAATTAACATTCGATTTTTCTGTATTGTCCTTTTTTAACTTTCGTTGCTCTCATTTATGGAGCCAAAAAAGTCGTTATTTACTTTTTTGGCCCTTTCTAATTTCGTTAATATTTGTCTCATTATTTACTCTTCTTCCTTATACTTTTTTGTTATTTCGTTTACTCACTTTTTGTTAATTATACTATTGCTTGCTTTTTCTATTTATATTAGTTATCTGCTCTTTTTGTTCCTTTTATTACGGATGTTGCATTTCTGTTATTGCTTGCTATATATATTAGTTATCTGCTCTTTATGTTCATCGCTCTGTTAGTTTTATATTTATTGTATCGGTTTTCTTTATAATTGATTTTATTCATTTATTATTCTGTTTCACTCTTCTTTTCATTCACTTTTACTATTTGGTTATTTGATACTCTGCTACGTACTTTCGCTTTTTGTTGATCTATATTTTTACACATTCTTCCTTACTTTTGGTTTCAATTTTATTTTGACTTCAGCTTTATTTTTACCGTTTTGTAAATTATTCAGGCAACCAAATATCATAATTTTGTTTTCTGTGCCCGGATTTCATTTGCTTTAGTTTCGTTGTTTATTGTGTCCGTAGTTGACGACAGTAAAATACAAGTACATATAATAATAAAGTTTATTTAAATTTTCATACATTATACATGAGATGCAGTTTGAAGGATAATATTCTATTTAATAAATAAAAACAGATCTAAATTTATTAGAATGGGACTGCCTTTTTCACTTTTTCGTGATATTCTTTTGTTGTGCAGATAAAACTTCGTTTTCTTGCAGTTGTAAAGAAGTTAATTGCCTAGTGTACTACTGAAAAGAAATTTGTATAATTTCATAATTACGTATTCTATGCCTCTCAATTTTCATATTTTCGAAAATAGTTCTTTTGTTTTAATTAAGTCACATATTTATGACAAAGTTTTAACATATTCATCAGAATTAATTTATACTAATTGTGAACGTATTTTCAAATATATTAAATACTTTAACTTTTGTTACTTTTTAACAGTATTGTTACAATGGATTTTAAGCGAAACATGAGAAACGTATATTTTTGAATTTAGTGTTTCTTCGAGTTAAATTAAAATTCTCTTCCTAGGTTAAGTGAATTTGATTCCATTGACAACACAAATTTAATAACGCTTTAATGTTAATCTAACCATTATTATAGTGAAGTTTTGTATCTGATGCTTAAATAATTGCATTGATTATTGAACTTTACAATAATTAATATACCCATTTTTGCCACTCTCATAAAATTTCATATAAGAACTTTTCTTACGTGTACATCGTGCAGGGACTCCCTATCTACAGTCATAATAAATTTAACTGCTGCTTTGAGAATACAATTTCAAAGAAAAAAGCAGGTTTTAGAAAATTAGATGACTGTGATTGTTTCGAGAGCTTTAGGTCTCCTCTTCCTCAGATCCAAATCAGTGCGCCCTTAAATGCGAAGATACAACTATCAGGTGATAACCAACCAAAGGAACAACCGTAGAAAGTGGGAATTCACAATAGGCATTTCTCCTCGGATCGATAAAGTTGCCGACACCAAACTCAGAATATGGGAATGAAGAGCTAAAGTAATAAAAGAGAACCAAAAAAAGATTAAAATAGTTTATTGGCAAAAATAAAATAGTGTAGACAGCCAAGTATTGAAAATAGTAACTCATTTGAAGTAAAATAGATCAAAGAACAATAGAGTTAACCCTATATATTATATATGTATAATAAATTAAAGTAAACATGCCGTTTCGGGAATTAAATGAGCGCCTTCATTTACAAACAATTTTGCAAGATAATATTAAACAGAAAGATAACTAGTTTTCTTTAAGGACGTACTAGGTATTAGTTTTCTTTCTTTGCTACTGAATTTTCATGTTTAATTTAAGTTTAGCTTAATTATCTGATTTATTCTTCTAATTTTATATCTATTTTCATCTTAAAAAACATTTATATTACAATTCAGAATATATAGTCGTAATTTCGGTCACAGAAGACAATGCTATGCTGTGCTATATTATTTCAGTTAATGCGAATTGTAACATTCACGTAAACTTTCTTTTTACTAATTTAGCTGCTCTCACTTTCGAAATGATGAGAATTTTGCTTTTCCTACAGATATCTTCGTGTTAAAATTTTCCAGAACAATATTAAATCAAAATAATTTCATCATAGAAAAGTGTTTATAACTGAATGGATCCGATCTTTTTCATTACTTGTTATGGGAAGAAAGTTACGGATTTCTAGGAGGAAGAAATATGTATTTTAACAAACGCTATTGGACGTGTCAAGAATGATGACAATGACTGAACTTCCATTTCCACGCGCTAATGAATATTTTAAAACATAATCACCTTGCCTATCATTTATAAATGTTATTCAAATATAACCGATTTGTGAAGGTGTTTAATTAAATTTAGCCTCCCATGAGGGTACAGCCGTAACGCCATTCTTATGCATGCTAACCGACAATCAATAGAACGAAAACACTTAAAAACATGCATTACAACTCAGGTTATATGAATAATTAAGACCTGAACTCTCTCACCTAATGAGCCGCCAAGCTTTTTGTACACCTTTTCAGAATAAAGTTGATGTCGAACTGAGGTATCCTTGCTATGTCCACATTCCTAGGTCAACCTATTCTGCAGAATATTCAATATTAAAGTTTAAGAAATAGAACACTCTTGAGATTTATTCACATTTTAAAAGTATAAATCGGACAAAATGTATAGGGAAGATAAAAAAATATGATATACTGTTGTAAGACCGTGAATTTTATAATGTTTGGTCGAAAGCTTTAAATTTACTTCAGATCACCAAATCTAAAGAAAAGTGTAAATATCTTGAGAACGGCTTATTTTACTGTCCTACGAATGCTTTTATTTGTTTTGTCATCGAACATTACATGTAAAAGAACCATTAAGTTCAGCCTATTTATTTACTTTTTCAATTTTTACCTTTCAGCAGCCACAGGACCGCACATGACTTAGCTAACCTCCAAGTTTCATGAAATCCAACGAATAGTATTTGAGGGGCTACACAAATGGCATAAACAAGCATATCAGATAATATGCTAGAAACATTATTCGTTGACCAAAACGTGAAATCGATTGGTTCTCAAACTTTCTGTCTGCAAAATAATCTTTTGCGTTTCATACATTTTCAATAATCACAGCAATGGATTTAATTTATTTTATAATACAAATCTTTATGAAGTACTGAGATTAAAATTATGACAGTTGTACTTCCAATCTTTTTATACACCGAACAAATTAGATATTTGTAAAGCTATTCAAGAATGAAATTTCAAGTTTCGTTTTATTGGAGTATAAAAGTCAAATCTTAATGTTTCGTCATATTTAAAGTAACGATAGAAGGTTCAATACCATGAAGGTAAAAGAAATCAGTCGAAGATTGATGTTGAGGAAACACCATTCACGTTATACCATAAGAAACATTCAAATTTCTGATTGTATTAAACCAACTGAATTAATATCAATCGTTTTCGAATGTAGGAAGTATTATATTGCTTCCGGACAAATAAGATGCGCAACCGCACTTAGATGAGCAAGTTAGGCACCCGCGGTAGAATAGCACTCATGGCTAAAGGTAGTAAAAAAAGTTGCCAACTTCTCTAAGAGAAATGAGAGAGGTATGACTATGAATGAATGGAAAGAACCCAATGCGGTAACTCGTTCATTCTTTCTCCCGTGGATTTTACCGTTTATTCCTAGTATCCAGCTTCCAATTTCATTTCACCTCTCGGCGACAGAAAGTTCTACCTATTTTCAGCCTCGTGTGCTATTCTACAGTGAATACCGAACTTGTTTGTATGAGTGGGGTTTCGCTTTTTGCTAGTTTTAAAGGAGGCTGTAATTTGCCTTCGAAACCAGTTGGCTCAGAATTTTGATTTTAAACAGTAGTTTCTGAGAATTTTTTCTGATAATCCATCTGAGTTCTAAGATGGTGTCGTTTAAACAGTGTTCCCCAATGAAATAATTTCAGGAAAGAAGTGGATGACCACCCGCTCTCGAAAATTGAGGAGCAGGAAGAATCCGTTAAAATGAACAGACCCTCCGAACATAGCAGATGGTATGTCTTAAAACACCTGCTATTATTTTTACGATATGTAGACATAGTGTATTATTCAAAAATGAAATCACCCATTCGGGTTTATGTAATGCTCTCTGAAAGCAAACTTCGTCTTGTTTGCCTACAATACATATTATGTGTAAAGTGAAAGTACTTATAGGAGGGGGGGTCAAAATCTTACTCTCGTATTTGCATGGATCTATTCCTAATATCCCTGAATACGAATGGACCCCTCTTTTTAGTTATCTCTGTGGGCAGTCTCAATCAAGTGGAGCAATTTTACTTTTAATCATTAAACACCGGGAACTCGTTGATTTTCTGAGAGATCGGAAAAGGACACTGCCTTTGATATAAGCAACATTTTGAGGGTAAATCGCAACCAGTCCTGTTCAAGAAATATTTGGAAGTAAACATTTTATTTGGTAATTTTTACTTTCTCATAATAGTGGATGTATATTTTTTTCACGAGATTTTGATAATAATATTATAGGTTTTTATGTGCTTTTAACCGCCACCTCTAGATGCATTTTTCAAAGTTCTCAATGAATACAGAACGATCGGGGATGAGGACCAAGCTGTTGTATTATGGATGGGTATCTTCATTCTGAAAATATCATTTCCCTACCATGCTTAATAAGTGAGTTGTATGGTCTGGGTTCTAATAATATAGGTTTTTGTGCCTCCTGAATAAGTTCGACTATTTTTAGAGTGACTGTGACAACTGATGACAACTGCTTGTGTTGCTGCCCAAGTATTAAGACATTTTCACAAAACTTAGCCGACTTTGTTATCAAAAAATCTAGAAATAGATATATTTTTTTTAATTCAAACGAAAACTTCGAAATTCTATATATGTTATTAACATGGCAGTGCAGGACGAAATTGGACATCATTATGCATACAAAATATTATTTATGACTATGGGGTTTAACAGTTTCAATCATTGTCTTGAAAAATAGTTGTAATACAATGTTTACGTTCGTAAAGTTATTATTGCCTCAGGGGGCACATTGTCAGACGCGGAAGATTTTTCAAGCCCTTTAAAATAAAGGGTAACAGGCTATAACTGTAAATATTTGAACCAACGTTGCAGATTTTTTTAATTCTTTTGTTGCAAAATTCGCAGAAAAAATGAAATAAAATCAGGAGCTACTTAGAAATGGATTCTGGTATGAAAAAGTTGCGTTGCGCCACGCTTCAGTTCATTATTGAAATCCGCATGACATTCTTCATATACGTTTTATTTTTTAATTTAAACAATGAAATATATTTAAGGAAAAATTAAAATATATTCTGTAGTATCAAGTGAGCCACTCTTTTGTTTTAATTAGACAGGAATAAAAAGTTATTGTGGTATTCAAACATTTGAAGAAATTACTTTTCAATAGAAAGGGTATCTCAAAAAAGCTCAATGGAGTTTAATGCAATGTATTTATTATACTTATTTTAAACGGCAATAGTCATGAGCCTATTGATGTTTCGATCCACGCTTTGAAGAAGACTATAATCAACATTATTTCTTTTCCGTACCATTGAAATTAGATGAAATCTCCAATGAAAGTCACGTGATGGGCACACATTTCTTTTTAATTGTATCTCGTCGTTTCTACCCATTAAATTCGTAAAATTCAAAATTAAATAACTCAAAGCTAAAGCACGGGTTTTATTTTTTTTTTAAACAAATAGGGGTTTAAACGAGAAAGATCAATCATGCATAAAGTATCGATTATGAAACACTTTAAAAGCCAAATGCAATTTCATTTAAACATCTCTAAAATGCGATACATTCAGTCCTGATATGTTTTAAATAATCACAGTGCTACAATAATTTATAATATTTTAAAACTTGAAATTTCATCGAAAAAAATGAAATTTATTCAACTGGCGTCATCGAAATAGAAATCATCTGGATCTTTATGTAAAAGCAATGAATATTGCATTCATATTCCAGACTCCAGGGCTAAATAATTTTGCGTGATAAAAATTCAACCATTCTTATACAACTCATCTTGCAATCACTTGTTTATAATCTGCATCCCTTAAAATTAAACTTCGTTGTAGAAATAATTAAAGTTGGATGATCATTTAAACTAAAAAATAGTGTAAGTGCGTTGGCAAAGAATACAGATGCACAGAAAATACGTAAAATTAAAGCAGTTTTAGGACGGATGCAACACTTAATATAAATTTAAAAATCACGATTTTCACACTGAGAAAAAAAAATAGTTGCCCTACTTTATTTTGAAGTGAGTCACGTGATCTCTTCATACAATATGAGTGCCATTTTTATTTTAAAAACTACCAAACCTATTTTGCTGAATTTTTTTTTTAATTTTATGGGATAATTTAAATATTTTCTAAAATTTTCGAAGCAATGTGTGCATTTTAACTTGGCTTAAAAAATGTTTGAAAAATGAGGTCCCACAGGGTTCAATCAAAAACTAATTAGGTGATATTATGCATTTACATTCCCATATGTCCCACAAACTGTTTCAACAGCATACTAAAATTTCATTTTGATAACGTCATTTTACGGCAGTTATCGTGCGAAAGGACAGACAGACAGAATGACCAATGTCATAAACACTTTTCAACTATGTTAAAACGATCTTCCTTAAAGTGAATGTAGACAAACTTATTTAAAACTCGTTAGATATATTTTTCTAGTTATACAATTCATGAAAAAGAAAATTGTACTTTTTGTTCGCGAATTGTTAACCGTCACAATAAAGCCTTGTATTAGAAATTTCTTATAAGGTCTGAGTTCATTAGAAGATTTAAGTTGCGTCAATAATAAAATAATAATAGTTTAAGTACGCGTTGTCCGATGTTATTTAGAAATAAAAAAATGGAGTAAAACAAAACGTTGAAAATGTGCCCAGCAATCAATTCCAAGCGTTTTATAATGTTTTACAAATATAAAATGTTTGAGTATTAAGGCATCATATTTCAAGTTGTAATCCATATGCGCTTAAAAAAAAGCAATATGCTGTTTCACTCAATGTTAAAAATATACGCCAGTATAAAGATTCAAGACAGCGGGAAACTGTAATTCATTCAAGATATGAAGAATAGGGTTTGTCCATTATACGATTTTCCCCAAAAACTAACATTAAAAATCTGATGTGGCCAACACGTGATTTTCCCTACCGACTCAAACCAATTTTTTCTTTATTTATTTAATATTTTATTAAATTGAGTTTAATAGTACAAAATAATACTCATCATTATTTGAAATGGCATCAAATTTGCACTTTTAATCCTATTTTCCTTTTCACTGGCTAACTGAACGTACTTTCAAAGGCGACTTAACAAAAATGCGAAAAAACTAAGATATCTAGTAAACGGTGATTCGAGACATGGGGTTGGTCTTATTCTTTTCATTCTCAAAAATTATGTATAAAACTTAATGGTTACATTTAAGCATATGTAGTATGTTACATTTTGACGACTTTTTGCTGGTTATTTCGCAAAAAAAAGACAGATTCTTTTTTTTCAAATTGTACCCAAGTCTAATTAGAACCAGAGTCACCCAAAAGTAACATAAAATTTTATGAAATTTGATCTATTAGTTTTTGTTTTGGAGTTGCATAAGCAAAATTCACGCTAAGAACAATTTTTTTCGTGTTCCAGGGGTCCCAAAACGGAGAGACCCGTAGAAAACTCGAGTTCACGTATCCAATGCTTTCCCTGTACTGTACCAGGTATTGTAGTGTACAAATGCTTATATTTCATTCTATACTAAAATTATCTTTTATACATTATACAATGTTACAATGTTTAAAGTTACAACCGATGCTCAAAAACTAAACTTACCCACAACATCATGTACGTGATAGTCTTGAATCCGATTTTTCTTTAGCTGAACCTTTCCATAATTTACAAACGTTCTATAGGATCTACAAAATCAAATATAGGTGTTAAGGTTCAGAACTTTCAGAAACGAATATCATCTATTAGAAATTAATAATTATTTCAGAATATAAGCAATAGGTATATTCAATACCTTTCGACTGCATAACCATCTGGACGCATAAAACACAAATCGAAAGATTACCACATGAAACAAAGTTCGAAGTATGCGTAAGCAGGGTCCCTAAATTTTGTAGGTGATAAAAAAATTAATGCAGAAATAATTTTTTAATTAATTTAAAACTGGTAATTATAGTTACTTTAAATTATAAAATATGTTAATAGTTTTAAATATTATACTTATACTACTTTAAATTAAAAAGTTTGGCAGTTTTCTACGCGTACAAAACTGTTTTCGGTGCTAGGCCCCAAATTTGTTATGTGACGTTTTTCATGTGTTTGATAGACTGTGACAAGTATGAGGGCCTCGAATTGACATCAGGCTCTGCAAGTAAGATTTCTCAAAGCTTTAATGCCTTCTAGACCTACACAATGGCATCCAGAGAGACATGTGCAGTTTAAATATAATAGGATAAGTCAAATTTGACGAAGTGCATTTATGGAAATCTCGACTAAAATGTTCGTCCTCTTAATACCTATTCAATTGTCACCTTCTGCTATTGCAGGCATATTCATACCAGAGATACGAACTCGGTATTTGTGAATTCAAGGGCTAGATAAATCAGTATTATATGCCAGTCAAGCTTAACACTAGCAAAATTGCACTATCGCCACAGTAATGGATCGAATACAGAAATGAGCTTTCAGTATTCGACCCAAAGTACCACAAAGTTAATAAAAATGTCGTAAATATAAATTTGCAATCAACCAAATTCATTTTTATTTGAAATGTATTAGTTAAATTAAAAATAGTTTTGAATAAAAATAAACATTTAAACCTCTTAGTTCTAGTTTGTTTCAAATAATAAAATTCGAGAATATTGCAAGCATTGAAATCAAATGAAATGCCTTAGATTATTAATAAATTTACCTAAAATCATCATGGATAACTGTCATATGCTATGTGAATACTAGTCTTAAAATTTGGCAACCCGTGTACTAAAATGCCTCGAAAAGGTATGCCAATTCTGGACAGCAGCAGATGAACAGAAATTATGAAAATATTTACTAGCCAATAGAAGTGGCTTAATTTTTACGTTATTAAACGTACTACGCACAAACTTAAGCTTTTAAATACATCTAATAAATGTACAATGTACTGTTCAATAGTTAAAATTATATTAAATAATGTGCCAAACACGTTTTGGACAGACAATGCAATTCATAAAAAACTTATTTTACGTAGATACAGTTAATTAAGATGTACCTATAAATACTAGATAAAAAAAAAACTGAAACGACACATAAAAATAACGTGCATATTACTTTTATTAGAGCCCTTTGGAGGATGGAGTTCATTTTACTCTTTATTACAGCTCTAAAGTTCAACATGACATCAGAAAATTGACCCATACGAAATGCATATAAAATACACTACCTTATATCGAAAACAGAAATGTTTACCGTGCGTCTCAATTGAGTTATTAAAACATAAATAAGCATAAATTACACTACTTAAATAAGTATTTACCAGAAACTCAATGACTTAATCAAAAGAAAACTAAAATAACTCGCTTTAACATTCGATACAATCCAGTGAGTGCAATCTTAAAATGAACGGCAGTTGGCGTGTTCAAGACTGCGACTACTTACATTATTCCGACAATACAAAACAGGGGAACTTACATTATTCCGACAATACAAAACAGGGGAACTTACATTATTCCGACAATACAAAACAGGGGAACTTACATTATTCCGACAATACAAAACAGGGGAACTTACATTATTCCGACAATACAAAACAGGGGAACTTACATTATTCCGACAATACAAAACAGGGGAACTTACATTATTCCGACAATACAAAACAGGGGAACTTACATTATTCCGACAATACAAAACAGGGGAACTTACATTATTCCGACAATACAAAACAGGGGAACTTACATTATTCCGACAATACAAAACAGGGGAACTTACATTATTCCGACAATACAAAACAGGGGAACTTACATTATTCCGACAATACAAAACAGGGGAACTTACATTATTCCGACAATACACTCGAAACAGGGGGACTTACAGGTCCTCCTCGGCAGTTTCTGCATTTGCAAAATTTCGGGGGTTTTGTTCCGAACTGTTAACCCAAGATTGTTTAATAGAAGGTTGGGTAGTTAGCCGGGGCCTCCGCTCGAGTGAGGGGCGTGGCAGTCAAATGAGTGACGTCACGAAAAACGATCCACTGTTGGCGAAACGATCCCGTTCGCTCAGTTTGCGAGTTTAAAGATAGTTTTTAAAAATATTTTAGTACTTTTTTTTTCTTTCTCTCGGAGAGCGGAGGAGGGGAGGCCCCGTTTAAACTCGCAAACTGAGCGAACGAGATCGTTTCGCCAACCGTGGATCGTTTTTCGTGACGTCACTCATTTGACTGCCACGGTCCTCTCTCGAGCGGAGGGCCTGAGTTAGCCAGGCTACGAATCAAAAAGTTGTCAGCTCAATGTTGACGAGCATAATATTTCAGACCATGTTCAGAATTGGCAATCGGGCGATTGAAACGTCACAAAATGGGTCATTTCGGGAAATTTAATTGGCTAATGCTGACTCAACGGACCGACCGGGGCGACCAGGCTTGGCTCCTGAAAATAGCCCAAGTCATTCGTGAAGCCACTGACCAGTGAGAACTCTGAAAATCGTTGCCGAAAGGCAGCAAGTTTTCGTATTATTACGGTTAAAAATTATTTGTATATTTTGAAGTGGCAATATCTAGATGTAAATAACGTGTGCAGAGATTTTAAATTTTGCTGTGCACATCTTCCCGAGTGACGCCGGTAGCCAGAATGTTAGTTAGTAATTTTCAGTTAGTAAGTTCAGTCTCTGAAAACAAAATACGCAAGTTCGCTATTCCCATGACATCATATGCGTAAAACCATGTATAAAAACATTAAGTCAGTCATGGCCTGCTGTTAACTTACGACTCGAGTATCGGGTTTGTCTCGGAAAGCGGTAGCATTTTGGTAGTTGCACTTTAAATCTACGCTTTTCAACAGCTTTGGAAGCAAACCAATCCTATTCGAGAGTCAACTTAAGTTTCGGTTAAACATCCCGCACGGCCTTTCGTCCTAAGTTTGGATGGAGTAAAATTTCTTGTTTTCCTCCATTTAAACTTAGGTATTCAAACGTGTTGTCTTCAGTTTTAGAAATGAGGAGGACAAAGTCTGAAACATAATAAAAATATATCAAAAATACATTTGTACTGTTTGTAAATAAAATATATTTGTGTTTGTGATGTTCATTTCTAACATGCAAATGCCACTTTCTTAGTCACCTTTCTGTCATGGAAGGATTTTCGAGAATATCTTTGCTATTTAGGGAGAGATTTGATATTTACTCAAAGGTTAGAAGTAGCCATAGTGCGAAGATAGGGATGTTTTATATGGGATATTTTTTACAGAAAACTGCACCGTGATTGCGTTACACACTAAAAAATCTATAAAATTGGACGGTCTGGGTAATAATAAAAAACAAGCGCAAGTGCTTTGTGAACACTGTTTGAGCAGAGAATCGAATTCTCAGCTTGCAACCATTTTTTCATGATTCATTCACCCGGCATGCATCTGTCTGTTCCTTAGACTTGAAGTTAGACAGCGCGTCTAGCAAAAAAGCGAATAGATATGAATATAACTTCACACTAGGACAGGGATAGCCCAGTGGTTGAGACAGGAGGATGATATTCGAAGGTTCCATGTTCGATCCTAGATACCGTCCCAAACTATTCCGGTATCTACGCGGAGTATGGGCATGACACATCTGTGAGTCCGACAGTCCTTCCGATAAGTGGTGGGTCAGGGGAAGGAGGTTACAGCCCCTGTGATAGCCCTCCCTAAATTAGATGACTCTCCCAGCAGTCCAAACAGTTACCATACACCTTCGGGTGAGTCGGACGATCTGCTTCGAATGAAATATATAAAAATTAGGAAATAATAGTTAATAAGTTTGAATAAGTCATAACGAGAAGGCCAGATTTGTGTTTGGCTAAATATATCGCCGTATTTAACATAAGTCCAGGACATGCTAATCATAGAAATTGACTGATATTTACATTACAGGCCAGGGGAAATTTTCACGTGCAGTGCGTAACGTAACAGTTCATTAATAACGTATGCATCGAACTTACACCCTACCACTCGACTCTCCATGAAGCGACTACAATTATTCTGCGAACATTAGGAAATAAAATGACGGAAACTTATAGTTTAAAGGGAATTTAAAACACTCATGCATAGAATTCTCTTCTTGTTCACAAGATTCCAAAGACAATGTTCGATTATAATGACGGGAGCTTTGCTGAACTTTGATTCCACTTTCTTTACTAAACCGAAAAAGTTAAATAGAATACTTCAAAAAAATTATAAATGCCAAACACTTTATTTTGTATTTAAAGAAATGACTTAAAGGAATAACATTAATTATTCTAGAGATTACATTTAAAAAATTAAATTTGACTTCTCGAAATGCCTAGCTTGATGTAGTAAACAATCTTGTTTCCAATCTTACATCCCAAACGAAAATGAATGTATGTATGTCGATGGGTACCGTACCGGAAAATTTAAATCTAATATCATTGGAAAGGTCGAAGTACGATCTTTAGAATACATCAAATTGAGATTTCTAAAATTCGTTATTTTGAAAATACATCAAATTGAGAATTCTAAAATTCGTTATTTTGAAAATACATCAAATTAAGAATTCTAAAATTCGTTATTTTGAAAATACATCAAATTAAGAATTCCAAAATTCGTTATTTTGAAAATACAAATGAAGCGTTTTTAAACACATTCGTTTTTATTTTTGCACATCGGCGAATTGCAGATTTACCCAATTCTAGTTTCTTTTGCGTGAATAGGACGTGATATTTTGGCATTCGAATAAAAAGTTTTATTAATTTATTCCTGAATTTTTTTTATGTACTTTTAAATGAGTCAATAAAAGTTGGGATTTGTCATTCGAACACTCGTTTCGAAAAACGGGCTTCTCTTGTGCTCATGACATCACAACTAGGGGCAAGTCCATTTCTATGGACACCTTATGCTTTAAATACGAAGCACAATAGATTTTTAAAAAGGGAAGCGCATTTAAAGATACTTTCTTCTATACGCTGCATATGACTTCTTGTGCATGCAAAAAAAAAAAAGCGGAGCACAGGGATGGTTTTGTTCTAAACACGCGTTTTTGGAAATAGAGTGATGTCTTGAAAATACATCGAATGCCAGTTTTCTACTATTTAATTTTATAGCTGTTACAGAATTGTCCGTTTAAAAACGAAACAATTTCTTGAAACTACTGAGGCCGCACCTGAGCAGAGAAGAAACCATCCATTAAGGTAAATGAATGATGTGAAATAAAGAGGGAGGGGGGTGACCGGCACTACCTAAATAAATCACTTTTTCGAACGGATTGGCCAACAAAATGGGCTGAAGCATTTTGCATGCGAGCGATTAAGGTCTATTGTTGAAGGCGACCCATTCACTCCAATATTTCGGGAAAAACTCTTTGTGTGGAGCCCATTTTTCACCCCGTAGTGAAAGAAGTGTTAGTTTAGTTATTAATATATTGAATATTAGTATTCAAAAGAACACACATGAAATAGATTGGATAAATGCATTTTTATGACCGACATGGACATCCAATACAGTTTTGATAAAATCAGACACTTAATGAGTACTTTTTTTAAATTTCGAAATGTGTAGTATGCAGTATTTTAATACATTTTTTTTACATATGCAAATTAGAACTCTGCGAAATTCTTGGAATTACTTGTAAAAATAAAGAAACAATTGTAATGATAAATAAGCTTACTCGAAAATGCGAAACGTCAGTTGACAGCGGCTCACACATAACTTTTACTGAAGAAGAGGCACGTTTTGGTGAGGCCTGGAGACATTTATGCAGTTTTGAGATTTATACAATATACGAAACAAAGCGCAGACTCGTAACCGCCATTTTACGACAGTCCTGGCCCGGGAGGCCATGACCCCAAAAAAGTCAGTATACATGTATTGCAGTTGTGGTTGGGTCAGAAATATCTTTGGGGCCAAGGCTTAAACTATGCATATTGGTTAATAAGGTGGCCAATGAAGAAGTGTTGCTACGTCGTCTTAAGGAAAAACCAATAGAAATAAGGAAGACGTGGCTAGACTTCAGGCGAAATGATATGGTAACAAGCAAATAATTTAAGACCGATGCAAGCAATAACTGTCCAGTAGCTGTGGTTTCGACAATTAGAGTCCGACCCTCCAGTAGCGGTGGCATTTCGACAAAATGTTTAAGAAGGTACTTTATAGAATTGAGACAGTGACCATCCAAGAGTATGCTTTCAAAGTCAATTGGAAGCTAGGAATGTCCAAGACAACAAACAGAACTACGTGCAAATCTGCATTATATTATAAAAGGTCGAATGGTTTGGGCATTATATAAAAAATTCTGGTCTCACACATGTATTCTCTCCGGCTTAAGAGTATTTATAAAATTAATGTAAGTTTAATCGTAATCATAATATGTGTAATAAATAATATTATTTTTAAAGTTAAAATTGTGGAATTCAATGCCTAGTGTTGTAATTAATAATTATATTTTAGGAACTCGTAATGGTGAATAGTTGCCGGTTTTTCAAATTATGCGCTTAATGCCTAGCTGCAATTTAATCTTTTTTTGTGCACCACAGTTTTATTAATACATATATCAAATTTCAGAGAATGGAAAGTTTTTGTGATATGATTATTCATGGTGCAAAACTCCTAATCTCGTATCATTATTTTATATTTCGTATCAATAATCGCTAATACAACTCAAAACTTCTTTAATTAGTTTCATAATAATCCAAATAGAGCAGATTACAGAATCCATGAAGAATACTCTTTTAAAAGGGGATAAGTCAATAAGGTTATTACAGTAGCATCCAAAAACTATAAATACAGTTTCAGATGAAACCATTACAGCATAACATGTAAAAATGACAATAAAAGCGGGTCAGTCATTAACTGTCAATATGAAAAAAAAATCTTAACTGCAACTTTATTACGAATATTTAATTAAACTAGAAATATTTTATTTATTTATCATTATCTTTATCAGATCTGAAAAAATGAAATAAAAATCGTCTATCTGCGCATACCAGCTGTTAAAAACATTTCTACCAGAATGGGAACAATATATTATTGACGCAACGTTAAGCAACGCGATATTCATTTTTTCAAATAATGCTCAAGCAGCAAAATCGTTGAGATTTGCATTGAATAAATAGAAAGATTTTCAATTGTAATATAATGTATAATACATATTTTTATGTGTTTCAAAGTTGTCTTAATTCTGGCTTACTTACTTTTCAGTTATGGTTTTATACATGTGTTATAAAATATTTCTTATATGTCTTTGCTTTTACATACTATTATTATTATGTATATATATCTCTAGAATTTATTTGGACTTTTATAAACTATTTCTATTCTTTATTTTTTTTGCATAGCAAGTAATTATTCAAATATGCAATGTTTTACTTTTCCCAAGTTATAAATTATTTGGTAGGTGTTCAAAAATTTAGTTTATACGTAGGTATCTTACATTTTAAGTTATGGTTATATGAGTTACAACTTATCTCTAATCTATCATTGGAATTTCATATACTATTTTTATTATATATATGGCAATTATTTGACGTATTACCAAATACTTAGAACTCATCCCCAGTAAAATTTAAAACTTATATATTAGATAATGACACCATTGCAGATATCGCCCTACAAAGGCCGATTTGGCACTTATTATTCGCTCTTTAGTATGGAATAGACAATACCTCCAATGATAGCACTAAAATTTGCTATGTATCACAATTTGGAACCTCTATGAGAAGCAAAATGGGAACATGATTCTTTGATAGAACCCCTTATAGGCGATATCTGTTAGTATAAACTGGACTGCTACAGCCTGAAATCAATCTTTAAAAAATTTGAAACCGGCTGCGTGGTGGAACTGAATGTATGGATCTCCATAGGTGTTCGCAAAAGTGTGGCCCATTGCAACTTTTCTTGCTGTCATTGTTGATCATAAAAGCATAACAAGCGCGATCTTATTTTTCTTGTTCATTTAAAACTAACATTTTATTTTCTATTTAAATTCTAGTGAAAATGCAGAATGAACTAACAAACCCAAACCACTTGCGTGTAATGCAATAAAACCGCATCGAAATTCCCATCGTTAATGAATCGAATGGTCACTTCTCACCTTTTAACGTTATCCCATTTATGGCTCTTGCAGATCTGCGCGGTTAAACACGAAACATAATTTACGGAGCCCATTTACCCAGACATTAAAAAAAAAACCATCGAAGAAAATGAATGAAATAAAATAGAACAAGGATTACATCCAACGTTTTTTTGTTGTGCAAATAGATGAGATAAGGGGCAAAAACATTCTATAAGTGGGATGATTAAGGACCCTTGTTAAAGATCCGTTATAGACATGACTACGGATAAAAAAGGTTTCTTGTATTTATATTGTAGCACCTTTTTGAATCCTTTGTAAAAAAACCTTTCTAAAAAATGCACAGGCGCTATGCCTTAAACGCGTATTTAAAGGGTTTGTAGTTTAATTTACAGGTTGCACCGAAGTTTAACTTACAGGTTAAAATGGAGGCTAATTTTTCCGGCAAAGATCAGATAAGGTCGTACAGCCAAAACGGGGGTACTTTTTAAGGAAAACTTTAAATGTAAATTTTTTACTCTTTCGGGTTATATCTCTATATTAAGAAGATGTAGCTGACGCCCTTGCTTGATATATTTCGCATTCCTCTAATTTCTCTGTCTCGTACCTCAAAGAACATGAATATGAAACTGGGTACATTTGTAGAGAAATGGTAGGGAAATAAACTGTTTTTCGATTTAAAGTTTAATTTTGCTCTAAACAGCTCGAAAAACGAGCTCAGTGAGCGTCAGCGAGTAGGACGCAAAGCTTGTTATGGAATTTATGGAACATAATCCTCCAGTAGTAATAAAGAAAGATAACTCAAAATGTGCAACCTCCGGCTAGAGGTTTCGTTTCCCAGTCTGTGGTTTGATTCTCGAAGAGTCATGTGCCATACACTCAAGGAAGTCATGTGTCATAGACTTAAGTTAACGAAATTAACGTGTGTGTCATGGTTCCCATTCTCGAAAATTCGTGTGTCATAGACTTAATGTTCGAAATAGTCATGCCTCTTATTTTACGATAGAAAAATAAATGATAAACTCTTAACTTTGGAAAAACAAAATAACCGAATGATTGACTTATTAGGATGGACACATGTCTCTCTGGTATCTAAAAAGCATATCGAAAATTGTATCAGATCATGCGAAGTGTCTCAGTATCTACGGATTTATAAATAGATACATTTTATTTTCACTAGTGAGGTATTATTACTTTCCCTGCAATATATGGTAATGTATAGGGAAAATATTGGAATCAAAACCGAAAATCGCAACTCTAGTTTTCGACGGGTCTACACGTTCTGGGACATTCAGAATACGAAAAAACTACTTTTAGAATGACGTGTGTGTCTGTCTGTCTGTGCAATGTATATAACCACTCTAACTCAAAAACTAATGGTACAAATTTTATAAAACTGGGCAGGTAAGTCACTTTTAGGTGACTCTGGTGCTGATTAGTTTGGAGTACAATTCAGGATAACAGAACCAGCCTTTTTTTGCGGAATGACCTGTATCCACTCTAGAAGAAAAACTAGAGATCTAATTTTACAAAACTTTGTAGATAAGTCACTTGTGGGTGACCCTGGTGCTGACAAGATTTTGGTACGATTCGGAAAAAAATAACTTGCCCTTTCTTTCGAAATGGCCCGCAAAAATCATCAAAATTTAAAATAAAAACTACGTATGCTCAAATATATCCATTAAATGCTTGTTTTATACGTAATGTTTAACGATGAAATGAACCAATCCCACTGCACTAGGACTAGCCGGTCTCGAGATATTTTAGATTTTTCGCATTTTCACTACGCCACCTTGGAAAATAAGTCAAGTTACCAAATGAGAATTAAAAATGCACATTCAGAGTCATTTAAAATAATTATGACTGTCATTCTGTGCGATTAAACTCAATATAATGAATTACTGAAGAAATCAAGAGAACGTGAATATCAGTCTGCAGGGAAAGTCATGTGCTACCCACATCAGATTTTTTTTAACTAGTGAGGTGTTTTATTTTCACTACTGCCTGTAAGTCATTTAAAAAGCAGGTTTATTCGTGGGCGTCTTACTTTATAATAAAAGACAACACACAATCCATGTCTATGTAGTCACAACACAAAATGAGGTATCCATTATTGTAAATAAATTAAAAATGAGTCCAACGTCTGGCTTCGTTTTCAGTATGGGATGTCCTATGCAGTGTAAAACTCCAGAATTCTCCATTGTTGCAAATAGGTTTAAAATGAGTCCAATATCTGGCTTTGTTTTCAGTAACTGAGGTCACTCAACGTAGAACTCCATAACACTGCTCTTTATATATAGACTACTAGGAGGTATACCCGTAATATGACGGAATTAAAAATTTGCAAAGCATTGCTCCCATTCAGCGTTATTTTTGTCACTTTGGTAATATTTAAAAGAGTCGCCAAGTTTGCGACATCCCGTTAAATTTTTCGCCAAGCATGGCGGAGAAATGGACTATTCATATAGAGTAGTTTGTTATATTATTTCCAAGATATTGAATTTTCATCAATTAGCCGTCATTATCATTATTTTAGCGTGAATTTTATCAATTTGGCGACATTTTCTTCAATTTAGTAGCATTTAAAACGACTCGCCAAGTTGGAAATATGCAGCCAAAATTTTGACAAGTGTTACAGACGGAGAAATAGGTTATTCTTATAGTAGGTTCTTATATTTTTTTCCAAGATATTGAATTTTTATCAATGGGTCGTCATTTTTACCAATTTGGTGATATTAAGCGTTACCCAGAGATAGATAGATAAACAGACCGATAAATCAAGGTGTTTATATTATAAATTCCATTTGAATCCAACTTTGAAACATGTTATTGTTCGGTTCCAGTGGAATAAGCTTACAGCGATGGAATTTATTGACAGTGCCTTTAGAAATGGTTATTTCTTACTGTTTCTAAAGGAAATGTTCATTGAGTGAGAAAACTAAAATAAGAAATAGTGCGTGCAACATATGAGACAGAAAGTAAAATGAATGTAAATAAAGCTTTCAATAATGTAAACATGTTCATAATAATATTGTTTGGAATCATTTTATCACACTGAAAGCCAAAAATATGTGCTTTATTTATATCTACAAAACAAAATATTTTCTAGTTATTGACTTAATTTTCAATTAGAGGCTCGTCTGGTAGTTAATTGGATTATTTGTAAGAGACGTTATTTGGATTCTTTTATTGAGAAGAAGAAAAAATAAAGTTCCTTGGATATTTTTATGGATGTACAAGCTTTCAATGAATATGCATTAAAAAGGCTGATGAAGTTTAGTGTAAAAAGTGCAAAAGAAAATGTATTAAAGAAACTCCTATAATTTAATCTCCTTCAAAAATTCTTGAAATGTTAATTCTTGAAATTATTTGCAATGTTTCTTAATTTTGTGGTTGAAGAATTTGTTTCTTATCTCTCTTTCGATTTATTCCTGTTAAATACTTTTATGAAAAACATCGTAAATAGTTTTTCTAAAATTCGTTTTTGAGAAAAATGAAATCCGCTTGTTTCCTATTCCTATTGCAATGCATTTTAAAAAATCTGATGTGGGCAACACATGACTTTCCTTATATAATGTAATAGATTTACTACTTTTACAGTAAAAAAAGAGGTTTTTCTTCTAGTGGATACTTATATTCTTTCCAAGATATTGAATTTTCGACAATTAGTGGTCATTTTCATTGATTTAGCGCCATTTTTATCCATTTGGCGAGGTTTTCGTTAATTTGGCAACATTTCAAAATGTCGCCAAGTTGGCGACATTCCGCCAAATTCGTCGCCAAAATCTCGCCAAGCGTTGTGGACGAAGAAAAAAGTTATACAGCAGATAAATGACTATTGGAATTCAAATACAAAAGTACTACTCAAAGTATCTTTTTTCATGAATGGAACGAGCTAGGTCCACGAGAATGATGTCACCCAATGTATCGCATGGTATTACATATGAAAAGTGAACATGTTTCTCAAAAGGAAATGTTTTTTTTATTTTATGATTTTTGATATTTTTTTTAAATATGCAATATCTCGAGAACGGTTCATGTTAGCGTTCTAAAATTTATATCAATCGTTTTCTAATGAAAAATTACATAACAAATGTCTATTTGCGCAACTTAATTAGCGGTTTTGATTTTTTGACGATTTTTTCAAAATTTCACGCGAAAATTTAGGGGGTTCTGAATATTCGATTGCGTATAAAAACAATAGGCTTCCAGTGTTTACGGATTGTGATTTTTGTACCAAATTTCGTTTGAATCGGTCCATTCGTTCGTCAGTTATCGTCTCCACAGACTCACTGACACACACACACACACACACAGACATCACTTCAAAAATGTTTGATTCGTGATCAGGGATGCTTGAAACGTGCTCTCCCGTCGAAAACTCGAATTCGAATTTTCGACCCCGTCACAATACTTTCCTTATACATTATGTATATAAGGAAAGTAAAAAAGCTGATATGGGCAGTCCATGACTTTTCCTAATGTAATAACTTTATTTCACAGAGATATAATGATGTAGTGCAAGGTCCATATCACCGTGTTTTCGGAATTGAATCAATATTACGTCAATTTAAAATAGGCGTTTTTGGCAACTTGCTAGACCAAACAGAAGGACTTATTCACGTCATTTTTTGTGAAAAATCAGCCTGAAAAACGAAGCACTATCTCGATAATAATTCATTCTAGCGTTCTTGAGTTTATGTCATTCGTTTTTCTAATGAAAATTTACAAATGATATATATGATTAGCTTTCAGCAGTGTTGAAATTCCTGATTTTTTAATGATTTTATTCAAAAATATATTAAAAATTATACAGAATCTCGAGAACGATTCATGCTGGCGTCTTAATATTTTCATTTGTTTTCCAATTAAAATTTACGTCTAAAATGATTATTTATTAATTATTATTGAAGATCTTGCTGTTTCCAAAACTTCAATCAAAAATGAGTGAGTCTTCCGGACGTTTAATAGCATTTTAAATTAATAAGGTTCCAGTATTCATCGATTGTAATAATCGTATCGAATTATTTTCGAAACGTTTCATTCGTTCGTGAGATATCGCGCTCAGAGTCTTACACAGAAACACTAACATATAGACACATTACCTCAAAAACACTGGATTTGAATTCAGGGCTGCTTGAAAGGTCCCCTTTCGTCGGAAATTCAAAAATGACGGAGCCGAAAATTCGAATTTTTTTTCGACTCCGTCATAATACTTTCTAAATACATCGTATTTAGGGAAAATAATTTTCAGAGCTGTTCTGTAGCATGAAGATATTCATCTCGCTCTGTAAGAATCAAAAAGTTTTCTAGTTAAATTACAAGGAATATATAATAAGTATCTTTCTTTGGTGACAAAACTCTGTTTAAACTAGATAGAATTTTTTGTTTTGACATTATTTCTATGCACACGAGATATAGTTTGACGAGGAGCTGCTACCTTTTCAAATGGATTCAGAATGAGTGCGTTATAACGCCACCCATACCCCAGAGGGGGATTGTACGGTTCTTGACCAGCACCTGCAAATACAGTTCGTGCGGATCTGAAAGCCATAAAGGGGACCATTGTATCACTAGAAGATTTTGTAGATTGTGCAATGTGTAGAATGTATGTGTTCGCGGCTCTGAAAATGGCTTTCTTCATGAGCTACTGATTTTCCAATGAAGCCTTGGCCCCTAGGAGATCTTTGCTCCAACCACAGCTGAAATTTATGAAGTAAATTTATTGGGGATCAGGACCTTCCAAATGAATTTATTGGGAGCCAAGACAGTTATAAAATGGCGCCTACAAGTCTGCGCTTTGCTTCGTTGTAAATAGTCATAAATCTCAAAACTGCATAACTGTCTCCTGGTCTCACAACATCCATAAACCAGTTTCACGATTGTCAGTAATGAATTCCCGATACCTGCAAGAACGACACAAAAATTTGCTGCGAACCTCCACGGGTAACGACTCATTTAGTCATACCACGCAGCCTGCTTCACATTATTTAACGGCTTCAGATGCACGAGTAAAAGGGTGCCACACAGAGAGTTCTCTAGCTGCCATTGAGGGTATCAGGGATTCCAAGCTGACGAGCACATGAAAATTATGAAACCGATCCATGTTATCTGTAATGGGATTAAGATTCTATCCACTTAATATTCTTGTAAGCACGTGGTTATTGTAGTAGCATCGGTGGACCCGACGTGTCAACGCACCAATGCTCAATGCTGCACCGAATCAGTGACTATCGGCTTTATCAGTTTATCTATATAAACGTGGGACTATTTACATACGCATTATTATATATGTTATCGGCAAAGTGTGAAACTAGGCATTGTATAGAATGCCGAAAGTGGGGCGTCGAGTATGAAACACTTTCACACATTTCCTAGGCATTCTATAGAATGCCAAAGTATAAAATTCTCCAGGCAGTGACGGTTAATATCGCAAGCCGAGTCACGTGACTTGCATCAAGGGTTCGTGAGCTGTACTTGCAAGACCAAGTGCCGAAATTTGAAGTGATTTTGTATGAAAGAGGCAGTTAAGTGCAATTCAAAATACCATTCAAGTCTACTTTGTACCAACAAGTAATTGAGCACTGTCTTTTTCTCTTTCTGTAGAAAAAGACAGTCTCTCACATTTTGTAATTCTTACGTTATCATGTGCATCTTTTCAATAAAAGTCCATTTCGCACTTTGCCGAAATAGTGTTTGTCATTCTATATAATGCCTATACTTTTCCGGTAGTACATATATAATATTTATAAAATTCCACCTAAACTGCTTTTAAAATAAAAGTACTTCGTTATCAACGGCATAAAAAGATGATAAAGAGTTATCGACCGATTTCAAAGGAAAACACAGTTTTCTTTTTCAGGATAGACTGCCTGGCCTGATGGCTTCGGACTGGAAGCATGTGCAGGCTGCGGCAATATTTCTGCCGCGACGATGAATCGTCAACCCCCGTGTACCTTCGGGTGGGACGATTCATACTTGGCTTTCCAGCATACAGTCAAGAAAAACAGTAACAGCCAAAAAACAAGAACGAGTCCATATGACTGACCGACTTTTATACAGTTTTCATTGGAGTATTTTTTGACAGTTTATGCTACACATTATTTTCGATCAAAGGGGGAAATTTTTATTAAAGAAAGTAACAATAAAAAAATGCCACCCATAAAAGCAGACTTTAATATCTTGAACTTAGATGATGTAAAATATTGGATGAGTGGAAAATGAAAAATATGTTCGTCGAAAATCGGATGACAGTGGGGAATAGGGTATAAAGTTTGAAAAAGAACAAGGACTTAACTCCACCTGGTGGCAATTAATCTATATAAATAAAATTGAAAAATCTGTCTGCTCTCATCATCACAAAAGAACTGTTGAACAGAATTTAATGAAATTTTGTGGGTAGCCTTGACTTAAAATTGAGTCCATATTTCGAGTTTTTAAGACCAGGGGTTGTCTAAATATTAATTAAAAATGAACAATTTAACATTCCATAGAGATAGCATTATGCAGACTATACTTTTTCCGTCCATTTATTTGAGGAAAATGATAGCATGTCGTTTAGCAACGGATTGAAATCCAATGTGTTTATGCCACAGACAAATTTTATTAAACCTTTTCCGATTTAAGTAATAAAGATATGTATATAAAACAAATTTCACCAATATTGCATTTTTGACAGGATTATTTTGACTGGATATCCATTACGGTCTTCAGGTTTAAACATTATTATTCTTGATATCTTCAAGTCTACGTCATTGTTTTATTTTGTCAAAAATGGTTGAAACTCATATATTGTACGTAGTACGGATAATCTTCTACAAATTCATTGGTATATCTTCTACGAGAATATAAGTAGTACAGGTATATTGACATATATTTCGACATATATTGACATATTTTGGTATGATGCCTTTAGATTTAAAAATTACGGAATTATTGATATTTTCTATATATTGCGTCATTTGTTATATTTTAGCAAGGATTTTAGAAACTGATATGTAGTACGTGTCATCTTCTACTAATCCACGTGTATATCTATATAAATAAAATTGAAAATCTGTCTGTCTGTCCCGTCATCATGGGAGAACGGATGAACCAAATTTGATGAAATTTTGCGAGTACCTGGAAATAGCCCCACTTAAAATTTAGGCCATGTTTGGAGTTTCTACGATCAGTGGTTCTCGAGATATTAGTAAAAAATGACATTTTCGTTTGTCTCATCATCACGAGAGAATGGCTGAACCAAATTTGATGACATTTTGTAGATAGCCTTGAAATATCCCCCCATAAATTTAGCCCAAGTTTCGAGTATCTAAGACCAGGGGTTGTCGAGATATTAAGGAAAAACGAAGGGAGATTGTTTGCACTAATTGGTCACTTTCTGAAAACATGAATTGTTTGAAACATGATTAAAATGGGAAATATATCTCCTTGGTTTATATTTCACAAGCTTTTACTGAACAATGAAAAGTATAAAGAAATCAAAATGTTTATTTAATTTCGCAGTTTATGAGGAAGATTCTATCTTATATCATGTTGCTCAGAAACGCAATTACATTAAATCTGTCTGTTAATTTTAATTATCATTTTTTCGATTTGAATAATAAATAAATAGATATAAAAATATATTTTAGAAAAGAACGATTTGATTTTTCTTACAGCATTTTTGATTGGATAATATCAATTGCGGTTTTCAGGTTTAAACGTTATTATTATTGATATTTTCGGGTATTATTGATTCAGGGATTATTGATATTTTCAAGTTATTATGCAATTGTTTAATTATGACAAAAATTGTTTAAACTCATATATTATACGTTGTACGAGTAATCTTCTACAAATTCACGGCTATATCTTCTAATCTACGAGAATATAAGTAGTACAGGTATATTGGCATATGTTTTGATATATATTGGCATATATTGGAATGAATATTACGACCTTCTAGTATAACGAGTACGGGGATTATTGATATTTTCAATTTATTACGTCATCTCTTTTATTTTGGCAAATATTTTTTAGACTCATATAGTAATACGAGTAATCTTCTACTAACGCACTGGCATATTTTCTAATCTGCGACAATGTAACTAGTACGGTGTTGTATATATTGATTCAATTCCATTTTTTTGTAAATTTGCTCACAAAAGGGGCCAGGATGTTTTATTCTTCAGATCTGCCCGTGAAGATAATTTTGCATAGTGTGAGAACAGATATTCTTAAACTTCTCTTTAAGAGCAATACATTTAATATTTTAACAGAATTTGCACATGATTGCGAATTATAAGTTTTTTTATAGTATATACTCCGTACGAAGAACGGGTATGCTGCTAGTCTTTTAATAATCGCGAATGTATGTAATACGGGTTCCAAACAATTTTAGCGCTTTTATTTTGCATATATTGGTTCAATTTCATATATTTTGTACATTTGTTTACAAACGGTCCTAGGATGTTTTATTCTTCAGATCTGCCCGTAAAGATCATTTTGTAAAGCGAGAAGAGATAGTTTTAATTTTTTTTAGGAGAATTCAATTAAATATTTTAATAAAATATTTTGATTGACAACATCGTTTAGTATCCTATAGGGATTTGCCCAAAATCGTGAATTTTAAGTTTCTTTATATTATATATTCCGTACGAAGAACGGGTATATTGCTGGTTAATAAATGTGTTCCTGTTCTCGAATTCTACTTCTGAAAAAGTAATTCCGCCGCAAACCTTCTTATTTTGGAATCGAGCAAAGTTGGGAGATTCTGGGCCACGCACGTTCAATATGGAAATTTTATCTTCTCTAAGGTCCACTATTCTTTATTTTGTACATAATGTATTAGAATTCGTATGAAGGGGTGATCGAACTACATATTGTCACTGCAGTTAAAATTATAGCAACCCTGTATATCCTTTTTCTATGTGTTTCTAATAAAGCCGCGTTCAATCAAGGTTTCACGTTCATGGTTGTGGAACCTGAAACTAATTTCACCTCTTCAATGAAACACGGGTCGCTTTCGCCTGCCACATTAATCATGATTCGGTGGTGCATCATGTGGCGATCTTGGGTACATTTTTATTAAAGTACATCAATCTGCGGCGCGCTGCCGCTGAGGTTTGTGATTTTGAAACTCATCACCTCCTCCTCCTCATGGATGTGCACACAAGGACCGTCACTGATATTTTTATTGGGCTTGTTGAACAGGATCATTTCTTGGGAGAATTGAACGCTGCGATTAAGATAACAAAAGAGACTCATTATGTATAAAGCATTGATTATGAAACATTTTTCAAATGATATGCAATTTGATTTATACATCTATAAAATCGGATACATTCAGCGGTGATATTTTTTCATTGATCACAGTATTACAGTAATTTATTATATTTAAAACTTCATCGAAAAAGATTATTCTAGTCTAACAAAATGAACTTTAATCAAATGACGTCATCAAAACAGAAATCGTCTGTCTTTCAATGCAAAATCAATTTCATTCATATCACTTATATTCCAGATTCCAGAGCTGAATTATTTTGCGTGAAAAAAATTCAGCAATTCCTATACTACTCACCTTACATTCGCTTGATTTGCGTACATTCTGCATGTGTTAAAAGTAGGCTTCATTGTAGAAATCATCAAAGTTTAGTGATTATTTAAAATAAAAAATATTGTAATTGTGTGGCCACAGAATTGAGATACACAGTTATACGCAAAAATAAAGCGGTTTTAGGACGGATACAACACTCAATATAAATTCAAATGGTCTTTAAAAATCAAGATCTTTAGACATCGGGAAAAAAAATGGATGCCCTATTTTATTTTGCAGTGAGTCGAGTGATCTCTTCCTTTATCATGGGTGCGATTATTATTTCAATTTTTATTTAAAAAACTACCCAACCTATTTTGCTGAAATATTTTTTAAACATTTTTTGTGATAATTGCAATATTTTCTAACGTTTTTGGAGCAATTTGTGAATTGGGGCACACATAGTTTTGTGCGTTAAAATAAATTGATTGCGAAAAATCACGCTTTTCTGGAGTGCAATATTTTTAACAACTGTTCAAATGAGTTTCTATTTCATTCGATTTGCAAAATTTGTTCAAGAGTCAGACGCAGACAGGATTTGATCCGTATTTACGGATACTAAAAACACGCGAATCATTCCATTTTCTATAGTCGCATTTTTGACCCCCATGATAATACAGTATGTATATAGTGTCATGTGAAAAGTAAAATTCGTAATTGTAAATGGTAGCTTATATGCATAATTAGATTGTGTTTCTTTTCAGTGTTAACTCCACGAAATATATTCAAATTAATCGGAACGAATTGTAACGAGCGAGATTTGTAGATTATATCCCCTAATCTGTCTGAGATGACACAAAAATGGAGTGATTATTCCGCAGGACGATCTCTGATGAGCGGCACGCACGTCATTCGCAGAATAGGACGTTCTCTGCACGCGAGCACTTCTGGGAATGGCAATACATGTAAAAGGTTGCCTATCTAAGATAAGATAATTTAATCTTTGAACTGACGGAATAGCATATTTATAGTCAGATCCGCTGAAATCGAAGTAAAAATTAGGGCATGGCCAACACTGTCATCTTCTAAAGTCGTCCATTCTTCAATGTGAGGGCTATCTACTTTTTATTTTCAGTAAATTTTCTTGATCTTAACCCAACCATTAAAACTTCCGTAATGACATTTATCAGATAAATTGCATTTATACAATCTTCTTTATAAATGAGGGTGTTTTTTTTTTACGATCACTTGTGTAAATCAGAATTTAAGTAAATTGACACCTGAATTCCAAACATTTTAAAATACCAAACTTTATGTCGGTATTCAAAAGTAACGTCAGATCCGTTTCAATCCTCTGAATCCGAGTAAAAAAAATCTATTGTGGGCAACATATGACTTTCCCTACATAATACAATGAATTGACTTCTTTCACAGTGAAAACATTTTTAGTGAAAAAATGACAGGTGGTGGATTGGACGTGGTGGACCTATGGCTTGGCCTCCACGCTCCCTGGACCTTAATACACTGGACTTCTTCAGGAGTCATATGAAAACATGGGTGTACGAGACACCTGTGGACTCCTTGGAAAATCTCGTCGCCAGAATCGCCGTTGCTGCGAACAAGATTAACACCACGAAAGGAGTCTTAGACAGGGTGCGGCAGTCTGCCATTCCCCAGTGTCGGCTATGCAGCGATGCCCTCAGACGCCACTGTCAACAGCTACTTTGAGTCCTTCTCTGTTGCGAATGGAAATGTGAAGCTCTTAAACTAGTTAAGTATCTTCTTTTCCACTGACAAATGTGAATTTCTAGCACTATAAGTGGAATTCGGGCCAAGGTTTCATTTCAAATACTGTTCATCTTGATGTGTGCTATCAATCCTCCTAATTTTGTTGGGTTTACGATCACACTGTATAAGTGACTCTTGGCGAATGGGTTAGGCGCTAAAATACTAAACTATTTAACAAAGCATATTTATGGCCGGCCGGCTAATCGGTTGCTCATGTCCCTGATGACGAGCCGGTCGGCCTGGGTCTTCAACAAAGCATATTTATAAAATACTAAACTATTTCACAAAGCATATTTATGGGCGCGGTAGCCCATTGGTTAGCGCGCTGGAGTTGCACTCGGTAGGCCCGGGTTCGATTCCAGCCACTGCCAAAACTGCCGCCGTGTTCATGCGGAGTACGATCACGTTAAACATGTGGGTCCGAAAGTCTTTCCGAGAGGTTGGTGGTAGGGGAAGGAGGGTACGGTCCCTGTGGATGCCTCACCCACTGGGTTCCGGTCTAAATTGGGTGGCACTTCCCGACCGTCCAAACAGTTACCTTACACCTTTCTGGTAGGTCGGACGGTCTGGGTTTCAACAACAACAAAGTATATTCTCTCGGGAATGGAAAGAACTGGAATTACTAGAATGATATTAACAAACTCATCGCATAATAGTGCATAAAAAAGTTAACGTATTTCATAACAATTTATACTTTTTTAAAAATTTTATGTGATTTTTTTATACATGTATTTGAAAAAAGCGATCTTGAGATTTCATGTAATCGTTTTAAAATTTAATGCTCTTTTTTTAATGAAAAATTAAATAAGAAATGACTATTTATGTAAATTTATTGAAAATTCCAATTTTTGATGAACTTTTTTTAATGTTTAATTCGAAAATTTGGGGAGTCTTATAGAACATTTGATTGCGTTTTAAATCAATAGGCTTCCAGTATTCACTGATTGTTAGTTTGTATCCAATTTCGTTCGAAACGCTCCATGCGTTCGTGAAGTATCGCTTCCACACACTTGAGAACACACATACATCACTTCAAACCCGTTTGATTCCGAGTTCGAGGATGCTTGAAACGTGCTCTTCCGTCGATAAAGTGAATTTGAATTTTCAGGCACAATACATCCTTTATACATTATACTATGTATATAGTAATTATTGAATTAATAGAAGATAAGGAATTTTATAAAAAAAAAAAACACGAGTATATCAAAAATAAATAACTAATAAATAACTAATAAAACGTGAGTATATATATATATAAAATGTCAATATATCAAAATCACATATTAGTTGAAATAGCAAATTACATATGAATCACATCAATTTATTAAAATATTTACAACTTTGTAAAAAATGTTAATTCAACTAGAATTCGAGCCAATTCTCCGGCTGGCTATACAAAAATGCAAGCAAGCTATACAGACATGATCTTGCTCTCCCCCCCCCCCCCTTTATCTGAAGGAATCTCGATTTCCTCCTTCAAATTTCGGATCAACGTACAACTTCTTCAATGGCCACCCTTTGTATATTATTGCGACGTATCCTCTGAAATCGTGGATGCATTTGCAGGATATGAAGACGAGTCCGAATTTTTGAAAAACTAATTCACCCGTTAGCTGACTCCTATCTCAACCGGTTCATAAAGTAGAAGATCATATTCGCAAGACACGGAAATACTCACAATTTACTTTGACTCGTATTATTTCAACTAACTAACTGAAGGATGACATGCTTAAATATTCCCAGCGGAAAGTTCCGGATAAAAGCACGTATCTCGATATATTCTTAAACAATCTACAAAATTCGAGACGTTTCCAGAAATCGCCCAGTTGACGATATTTTTCCAAATTTATATACTTTAAATATTCGTAACAATATCATATAATAGCATCCATTTATATTCGAACACTTTGTGAATTGAAACCAGTGCCATACTTCGTATGTCATGGGGAAATTTTTAATTTCAGTGTTATTGAGTTACCAGCCATCCATTGTATCTGAAATGCAGGATTAAGCTACTCTGCTGCCACTGAAAAGAACTTATGTCAAACAAACGGCCACAGGCTAGGCAAACGACGATTCGCCCTTTGAGATACTGAGACGATTCTCTTTTCCTCTGTATTTAATGCGGACACTCTGCAAGTCTCAGGAATCAATATTTTAATTTATTAACATTTTAAAGATTGATTAATAGTTCGAAACAAATTGAGTGGACAAAAATGTTCCTCTAAATCTAGTCAAATGGTAATGCGTTGCCCGACATCAATATGCGAGAGTTTTTTTTTTGTTTTTTTTGTTCTCATTCTGTATTAGAGTGAGATAACGTCAAAATGCAATTTCCGAAGAGCAGGAATGTAGATTTCGATGGTGGCACCCCACTTCCTTCCCGTGATGAATGCGTTTTTTTAGTCACTCCTCGTCTGTCAAGCCCGTATATCTCGCAACTACGTCAAAAATCACGGGATCTAGGACTGGAAGTTTCAGATGGAAATAAGGTATACGAGCACATATTTTATTGGCAGAATAGAAATATTTCATATCATTGTAATACGAAATTATTATTATTTTGTAAAGCTCTACTGCGGAAAAGTGATTGCTATAGAATTTTTTTAAATTAGAGAGATTTTTTTCGATCCAGACCGTCCGACCTATCCGAAGGTGTAAAGTATCTGTTTGGATGGCCAAAGCTGCGCCACCCAATTTAGACCAGAACCCAGTGAGGGCGACATCTACAGGAATCGTTTCTTCTCTCCTTAACACCAACCACTCGGGAGGCCTTTCGGACTCACAGATTTAAGGTGAGCGTACTCCCCGTAGACACGGCAATCGTTTGGGAAGCGTCGCGAATCGAACTCGGTTCTCCAAGTGCAATCCCCGTACTTTAACCACTGAGTTACACCGCTCTTGAATTAGAGATATTGACAAGAGTACAACAGTGCGCTTCTTATTATTTGGAGTCCTGCTGAAAACAATTCGATATTATTTCAATACCAGTTCAGATGTTCGTCTTCAGTTTCATCCTAAGCAATGATTTCTATAGATGTACTCATTGTAGGGAAAGTAATATTTCAAATCTCTCGAGAACGTCCCATGATAACTGTTTAGCTATGGTGCTCGTGAATATGCGGTTATCAATAATTATAAAATATTGATCCATTTGACTAAAGTAAAAAAAAAAAAATTCAATTTTCGTTTTCATTTGGTGACTGAGCGTATTTTCAAAGGCGACGTAGCAAAATGCGAAGAAATTAAAATATCTCGAGAACGGCTAGTCCTAGGATAAAGGGGCTGATCTTATTCATTTATGTGTTAAAAATTACGTGTAGAACAAGCATGTCATAGATACATTGGAGCATGTGTATTCTTTTATTTAAATTTTGATAATTTTTGCGTGCTATTTAAAAAGAAAAATATTTTTATTTCCGAATAGTACCAAACTCTAATCAGCACCAAGATCAACCACTAGCGACTTACCTGCCAAATTTTATGAAATTGGGTCATTTAGTTTTTGAATTAAAGTGAATGTATACATTGCACAGACAAACACACACACACACGCCTCGCTAAAAATACTTTTTTCGTGGTCCCAAAACGTGTAGATCCGTCGAACACTCGAGTTGCGATTTTCGACATGATTTCAATACTTTCCCCATACATTACTAAGCAATGCAGGGAGAGTAATATTTATTTTTATATTTTACCATTGCAGATAAAAAAAACCCTGATGTGAGCAGCACGTGACTTTCCCTGCAGTAATATAATATTCTCGAGAATATTCCATCTTAGAGTAATGGGGGTTAACCTTATTCATTCTGTCGTATTGATTATGTATAAAACAAGCATTTAGTGGATACATTTGAGCCTATGTAGTATTTAATTTTAGATCAAATATTTTAGATATGCGGGCCATTTCCCAAAAAAAGATAGATTATTTTTTCCCGAATCGTTTCAAAATCTAACCAGCATCACAATATCCTACAAAGCGACTTATCTACCAAATTTTGTGTAATTTGGGTAATTAGTTTGTCAGCTAGAGTGCTTAAATACACTTTCTGATGGCCATTTCGCATAAAAAGGCAGATTTCTTTTTACCGAATCGTACCAAAATCCAATAAGCACCTATAAGTACCAGGGTGCTTATCCAATAAGCACCAATAAACACCAGGGTGCAAATCCAATAAGCACCAAAATCCAATAAGCACAAGTGACTTGTCTACCAAATTTTGTGAAATTTGATCTATTATCTTTTCAGCTAGAGTGGATACATACAATTTTTGCGGGCCATGTTGCAAAAAAAGACAGGTTCATTAATCCCAAATCGTACCAAAATCTAATCAGGGTCGCCCCAAGTGACTTATCTACCATTTTTATTAATTTTATTTCAATAGTTGAGTTACAGTGGATACATACAATTTTTACTGGCCATTTCGTAAAAAAATGCCGGTTCTTCTTTTTCGAATCGTATCAAAATCTAATCAGCACCTGGGTACCCCTTATCAACCAAATTTTGTGAAATTTGGTCCATTGTTTTTTCAGTTAGAGTGGATACAGGCAATTTTTTGAGGGCTATTTCTACAAAAAACGCAGGTTCTTTCACCCCGAATTGTACCAAAATCTAATCAGTATCAGGGTCACCCACAAGGTACTTAACTACCAAATTTTATCAAATTCGGTCCATTAGTCTTTGAGTTAGTGTGGATACATACATTGCACATACAGACAGACTTACTGACAGGCATACACATACGTCACGCTAAAAATAGTATTTTTTGTGTGCTTCGATCCAAATTTTCGTTTTCATGTAAAACTACACATAACTATTATTCTTATTAGAGAATTACTATTGTTTATCCCCGTATCAATTTGTCAGTATCTTTCATTTTCGGTAATGTTTATTATAAGTGTACAAATTATCAAATTATTACTTCCATTGCAATACATGGTAATGTATAGATAAAGTATTGGAATCATGCCGAAAATTGCAACTCGAGTTCTCGACGGATCAACGCGTTTTGGTATCTCTAGAACACGAAAAAACTATTTTTAGCATGACATCTGTATGTGTGTCTGTCTGTCTGTGCAATGTATACATCCACTCTAACTCAAAACCTAATGTAACACATTTCATAAAATTTGTTAGATTAGTCACTTGTGTGTGACCCTGGTGCTGATTAGCTTTTGGTACGATTCGGGATCAAGGAAAGGAATGGCCCACAAAAATGGCCTGGATCCACTCTAGCTGAAAAACGAATAGATCCAATTTTACAAAATTTGGTAGGTAAGTATCTTGTGGGTTACCCTGGTGCTGAATCGATTTGGGTACCTTTCGGAAAAAATAACCTGCCTTTCTTCGCGAAATGGCTCCCGAAAATCGTCAAAATTTTAAATAAAAATTTACCTATGCCTAAATATATCCATTAAATGTTGGTTTTATGTGTCATTTTTAACGATGAAAAAAATAATACCAAACCCATTGAACCAGGACTCACTGTTCTCGAGATATTTGAGTGTTTTCGCTTTTTGGCGACGCCACCTTGGAAAATAGTAAGTCCAGTTAGCCAATGAGAACGAAAATTGGATGAAAAGAACAAGTTCACAGTCATTTTAAATAATTATGGGTGTTATTGTGTGCCATTAAACTGAATATAATGAATTATCAAAGAAATAAAGAGAACGTGAATATGAGTTTGCAAGAAAAGTCATGTTCTGTCCACATCAGATTTTCCGATTTATTTCCATTTTGTTTCACATAGTCGTTCTAAAGTTTCATACAGATATGTCAATGGGTACCTGCATTCCGAAGTACACACCTCACTAACGCACACCTGACGACTTCGTGTCAAAAGTGTTCGAAATGTGTTCTGTAGGACTTAATTCTTCCATTTCTCTTATTTAAAAGTGTTCGTTTAGTATGTCAGAATCAAAACCTCAGACGTATTACATAGTTCATTTTCGGCATATATCATGTGTAGTGGAAATATGTAGTGGTGACACTCTTTTTAACCTTGCCTGCAATATATGGCAATGCATACGGAAAACACTGGAAGCCTGTCGGAAATCGCTACTCAAATTTCAGAAGGACCTACACGTTCTGGGACCTCTAGAACACGAAAAATTATTTTTAGCATGGCTTCCGTGTCTGTGTGTGCAATGTATGTATCCACTCTATCTCAAAAGCCAATTGACTCATTTTTATAATATAAAACTTCATAGGTAAGTCAGTTGTGGGTTAACCTGGTGCTGATTCGATTTTGCTACGATTCGGGAAAAAACAACCTTTTTTACGCAATGGCCCGCAAAAATCGCTAAAATGTAAAATAAAAGACTACGTATACTCAAATATATAGATTACATGCCTTTTTATACGTCATTTTTAAGGATGAAAAGAATAAGACACCCTATTACTGTAGGACTAGCCGTTCTCGAGATATTTTAGTTTCTTCGCATTTTTGCTGGGCCACCTTTGAAAATACGTCTAGAAACGAAAATGAAAATTGAATTAAAACTGTAAATGTAGTGTCATTTTAAATAAACATTTCAAAAATCATTTCAAAGAAACATTTTTTTCAATTTTCTATTAATTAAACTCAATTTAATGAATTATTAAAGTCATGGAAAAAATGAACTTGAGCCTGTAGGGAAAGTCATGTACTGCCCACATCCGATTTTTACGAATTATAACTCATTTTCCAGAATCTACATATAAGTCGGACAGAACAAAGGAGGGGTATAAATAGGAATCAAGATTATAGTATAGACGAGGACGAGCTCATATTTTCGTGGAAAAGAGAGGACATTTCAATTCATGAATTCATTTAATTATGGGACTGACAAACAAGTTTCACTTATTCATTACGAAGAAAGGGGTGAGCGTGAGAGTGTACTTCTCATTAATATTCTAATGGAGTTGAGTTTTACTTTGAAAGTATAATGTTTTAGGTATATAATAACCATTGAAGTAAGCTCGATCAAATTAAACAGTATTGAGATTCTCCGTATATATTATTCAAGTCTTTTAAATAGTGTCGAAGTTAATAAGCTTGAAACAAATTGGGCTACGCACCAAAAACAGAAATATCTGATGTGGATAGACCATGACTTGCAGACTCAAATTAATTTCCTCTTTATTTCATTAATAATTCATTAAATTGAGTTTAATGGCATTCAATAACACGCATAATTAATTTAAGTGACACTTAATGGGTACTTTTAATTCAGCTTTTGTTTTCATTGGGTAACTGGACTTATTCTCAAAACCGGTGTATCGAAAATGGGAAAAACTAAAATATCTCGAGAACGACTACTCCTGGAGTCATGGGGTTGGTCTTATTCTGTTCATCGTCAAGCATTACACGTAAAATAAGCATTTAATGAATGCATTTGAGCATATATAGTCTTTTATTTCAGATTTTGACGATTTTATCGGTCCATTTTGCAAAAAAAGTTGGTTCTTTTTTTCCCAATCGTACCAAAAAGTAATCAGCACTAGAGTAACTTACAGAATACAGTAAGAACTGCAGAGTATACAACATACAGTAAGAACTGCAGAGTATGAGGAAGTTTTATTTTACTCTTTTAAATATTTCATACGGACTACAAATGGTTTTTTCCGCGCATCTCTCGTATTTAGGACTACTTAGGATCAACTTTATATTTAGCATAATACTAATATGGAAATCTTATGACATAAAAAACGAGAGTTACAGTTTTAATATTAGGAAATAATGAGCAAAGAACTAGGAACACAACCCCTTGTGCAAATCATATTCATAGTTAACATTAATACGAGTCTAATGATACCTTTGGTTTGACTATACAATCCAAGAACTCGGAATAGTGAAATAGTAGTGTTCGTGATTTATTTATTTTTTATTTTTTATTCGACTGTATATAATGTGTTTGCCGTGAACCAAGTCAATTCAATGCCTTGTGTAAAAAAAATCATGTGTTGTCCACATCAGACTGCAAATATCATTCTTGAAAATTTTCAAAACAAGTTCGAGAAAGTAAAAAATTGCTTTATGATAAGCGATTTTCTGTCCGTCTTTAAAAACTGTTTCAAAATGAATGAATCTCCTAGCAACACACTTCTAATACATTTTGTTTCGACCGAGAACCCAATAGTGTCGAACATTCCAATTTATATTCCTTCCCACACTCTTCGCAGCTCAATAAGAAAAACATCGGATTTCATCTCCGTTGTTTCCGACGGCTCGCACTCCCCCCCCCCCTCCTCTATCCTCAGGAAAGCAACTCATTCCAATCCTGCTCTAAAGTGTCACTACACGATTTTCATATCTCTAACATTTCTGAAATCACTCTGAAACAGCGTCCATTAAATTCACCCCTTCAGAAACGGGTGGAAAACATACTCCAAGATTCCAATCCAGAATGATATTTTTTGTTATTGACTGATCGAAAGGACCGAAATAAACTTCTTTTCAATGAATCTTTTCTCTGCTTCGAGTCCTAAATTGGAGTGGATCAGCACATATTTGCTCCAAACTCTTCAAATAACGAATCCACGAAAATACGAGTTATGTCGAATTGTGAAATATTTGGAGTATTTTTCGTTCGTATACATTTTCTTCTGAGTCACTCATTCCCTTACGATGTTTTTACCTTCCATACGGTGTATATTATAAAGTAAAAGAAAAGTATGGAAATACAAACTCATGTCTATATCTGGGATGTCGGCCGAGTAAGACGTTCTGATCGTCTTTCAATATGAATCCACCGTTTTGGTAACAAGCTTTTACTTCTTTACCGTGCGCTTCCCTGTGAGTCTATGAGCAAGATATGTCTTGTTCAAAATCGAGCAAACCGAATAAAATGGGATGGGATTATTTCAAACGAGCCGTCTTACCCACGCTTCGTGCGTATTCAATGGCTAGTCAGAATTAAATGGGACTGTTACAACGCTCAATCAAAGTCGTTGATTACCCGTTTTCACTGTTTGACAGGGAAAATATATCATATTGTGTATCTATTCATTTTAAAAAATAAAGTGGTGTAATGTTTTTTTTTGATATGTCACAAATTTACATTTCTAATTTGATATAGGGTCCCCATTCACACTGTTCAATTTTCAATTAAATATAATTCGCCCAATTTTAAAGATACAGATATGCGGCATTTTTTAATGATCTTGTTGCATTAAAAATAAAAAATTTCTGATTAACTCAATTTGTCTAAGGGGGTCGTATAAAAATTTAAAAAGTGTAACTTTTTGAAAATAAATGGGAGGACTATTTCATTAACGTAGTCTGATTTTCTACCTTACTTTCAACATTTTTGCAATTTACATTGCCCACTTATCTCCAATAGGTAAATAATTAAAATGCGTTTCAATCTTTTTGGGACACCCTGTATATGTACATACTTGTGTAACAAAAAGTGAAGATTTTTTCCAGCCGTTGGTTGTAGATGCAAAAGTGCTTAAAATAAGGTAGGAAAATATGAAATAGTAATTTGAATTATGTGCAATATTTTCGTGAAACACAAAAATATTAACCTTTTATACAGCCCCCTCTAGCGAAAAAAGTTACATTATGAAACTGTTGCCAATACTTCATCCAATCTAATTAAAGAAAAATTTGGATTTCAGAGGTTCAAATTTAGGACGAAGTAAATTGTCAAACTTCCACTACTTTCTCATGACATTTCAATCTCCTTGTAATCATTAAAATTCAGTAATCTAAGGGCCGTTCACAAATTGACAATTTAGAAATAATTTAGTAGGGCTTTAAAGAAATTTTTTTCCCATGGTTTAACTTCGAAAGTATTAAAAACGGTACCGGTTAAAAACTATTTTAACACTTAAATAAGGTAAATAAAACGGATTATTGTGATTTTGTCAGGTATTTTCCTAAACGCATCTCCTTTCATTTTTAAAACAATTAAAATTATTTAAAACCATTGTTTTCAGTTCGACCAATAAGTTTTCCGTCAACACTTTTATGTAACTGCACTTTTTCGCCCAGAATGAGAGCCCTTGTAGACAAATTGGTAAGGGTTCTTACATCCGGTATATCAGGTGGTGGAAATATTGCTAACATCTGTTAAGCAATGTATTTTATTATATTAAAATATATTAAATATTAATCCATCTATTTGGTGTCATTTTCGCATCTATTTAGCATTACATTAAAAATTCGTCATATTAGTCAACAAGGTCGCCCAATGTATCATCGCGTGTTACATATTTGATGATGCTTACTACTGTTCATTTTTATGTAATTTTTTAGATACATTTATTCGAAAATATGCAATATCTCGTAAGCAGATCAATCTAACGTTCCAGAATTTGTGACATTCCTTTTAGAATAAAAAAGTATGTACAAATGAACATTTATTTAACATTATTGAATGTTTTGAAGTTTTTATGATTTTTTTAAAAATACATTCGAAAATTTAACGAACGTTCGAAACGTTCCATTCATTCATGAGATATCGCATACACACACAAACACAAATATATAACCGCAAAAACATTCAATTCGAGTTCAGGGTTGATTGAAACGTGCCGTTGCAAACTCAAAATCGAATTTTCGATCCCATTACAATACATTCCCAATACATTATATTACGTATGTAGGAAAGTAAAACATAGCGTGATTTTTTTATCATTACATAACAAACAAAAAGCAAATTGCACAGTTTTGATATTCTACATATGATCCCGTAGATTTGCAAGACAAATTTACAATTAGGATTTAAGCTAATTTAATATTAATTAAGTGAATTTTTCATTCCCAGTATTAGTAAAGAATTCCTGGGTCGAGGCAATTTTCAACTTCTTTGTGATTGGTTTATTGCTCAAACGTCTCGTCTACGTTCCAAAACAGTAGATCGCAACGTTAGTGAGTACACTTGCAGCAATTTTGAAAATGATATGCTTTATTGATTTTACTAATATTCACACTTCGTGGGTGGGGTGAAAGAACTCGAGAAGTGAAATCGGCATTAGAAAAAATAGAGCAGAGCCCGACTGGCGTATTTCGCCTGCGTAGAAGGCGGGTCAAAATATCTAGAGAAATATTTTGCGATTTATGAGCGATAGCTAACAGGAGGACGAACCTTCTTTATCATTAAAATATTTCTTTTTTTGAAATGGCAATAGCGTTTTCAAAAATAAAAGAAGATCTTAAAGATAAATGACAAAATATTACGCAAAAAAATAAAACTTTCACTTTAAACTTGTATAAAAGACAGAAATTGTATGTAAAAATATAATCCAATTGCAAACAAAATGGGACACGGGCCCATGTCACAGTACTCTACACCATCATACAAAATGATAAATTATTTGATGCCATAGGTCCGGCACTAGCCTTAG